>OU015761.1:71974140-72077283 GCA_907173295.1 Fagus sylvatica
CTCTTCAACAAATACTTTACAACAATTGAGACCAAATACAAGTACTAAAACATACTTTACTATATTTATCACCAAAATACAAATTTCGACAAGTTAATTAAAACATTTCACACAAACCCTCATAACCGTCAAAATTTGATTCCATTTTACAATAAATGACAAATTTTACTGATTTTATCACCCATTTTGTACTCTTAAATAAATACTTTACAACAATTGAGACCAAATACGAGTAGTAAAACATAGTTTACTATAATTATCACCAAAATACATATTTCTACAACTTAATTAAAAAATTTCACACAAACCATCATAACCGTCAAAATTTGATTCCATTTTACAATAAATGACACCGATTATGAATTCACCGATTATGCACGATTTTATCACGCGAAGTGCTCATTTAAACAAATACTTTATAAATGTTGAGACCAATTACAATTGTTGAAACCTATTTACAATATTTATCAATAAACACCTAATTCTACAAAATGATTACAAACTTTCACCCAAGCCGTCAAAGCCGCCAATATTAGATTCCACTTTACAATAAATCAGACTGTTTACTAATTTTATCAAATGTTTTGCTATTCCAAACACATTAGTTTCAAAAGTTAAGACTAATTACACTTAAACTTAAAATAATTGGAATATAATTTTTCTTTTTAACTTTGGTTAGTTAGGCATTGGTTAAAAAAATTTAAAAAATAAACAAAAAAATAAAATAATTTTTTAAACTTTTTGGTTGGTTAAAAAAAAAAATAAAAAAAAATAAAATTTCCCACTTAAACTTAAAATAATTGGAATATAATTTTTCTTTTATTTTTGGTTAGTTAGGCATTGGTTAAAAAAATTAATAAAAAATAAACAAACCATGATAAAAAAATTAAAAAATAAATAAAATTTCCCACTTAAACTTAAAATAATTAGAATATAATTTTTCTTTTTAACTTTGCTTAGTTAGGCATTGGTTAAAAAAATTAATAAAAAATAAACAAAAAAAAAAAAAATAAAAATAAAATTTCCCATTTAAACTTAAAATAATTTGAATATAATTTTTCTTTTTAACTTTGGTTAGTTAGGCATTGGTTAAAAAAAATAATAAAAAATAAACAAAAAAATAAAAATAAATAAAATTTCCCACTTAAACTTAAAATAATTGGAATATAATTTTTCTTTTATTTTTGGTTAGTTAGGCACTGGTTAAAAAAATTAATAAAAAATAAACAAACCATGATAAAAAAATTAAAAAATAATTAAAATTTCCCACTTAAACTTAAAATAATTAGAATATAATTTTTCTTTTTAACTTTGCTTAGTTAGGCATTGGTTAAAAAAATAAAAAATAAAATAAAATTTCCCACTTAAACTTAAAATAATTAGAATATAATTTTTCTTTTTAACTTTTGCTTAGTTAGGCATTGGTTAAAAAAATAAAAAATAAACAAAAAAATAAAAATAAATAAAATTTCCCACTTAAACTTAAAATAATTGGAATATAATTTTTCTTTTATTTTTGGTTAGTTAGGCACTGGTTAAAAAAATTAATAAAAAATAAACAAACCATGATAAAAAAAATTAAAAAATAATTAAAATTTCCCACTTAAACTTAAAATAATTAGAATATAATTTTTCTTTTTAACTTTGCTTAGTTAGGCATTGGTTAAAAAAATTAATGAAAAATAAACAAACCATGATAAAATAAAAAATAAAATTTCTCACTTAAACTTAAAATATGGTGATCGATCGCATATTTGGTGCTAATAAAAGGCGATCGATCGCTGAACCTTCTGGAAAAATGTTGACCCATTCACACAGCGAAGGCCATTTACAAGTTTTAACACCCAAAGTCAGAGGCTTGGTGATCGATCGCAAATTTGGTGCTAAAAAAAGGCGATCGATCGCTGAACCTTCTGGAAAAATGAAGGCCATTTACAAGTTTTAACACCCAAATTTGGTGATCGATCGCAAATTTGATGTAAAAAAAATATCTGATCGATCTTTAAATCAAGTTTCTGGAAAAATTTTGAAGACCATTTACAAGTTTTAACACACAAAGTCAGAGGCTACGGTGATCGATCGCAAATTTGGTGCTAAAAAATGGTGATCGATCGCTGAAGTTTCTGGAAAAATTGTTGAAGGCCATTTACAAGTTTTAACACCCAAAGTCGATCGCAAAGGTTACGGTGATCGATCGCTGAAGTTTCTGGAAAAATTGTTGAAGACCATTTACAAGTTTTAACACCCAAATTTCAGTGGCTGCAGTGATCGATCGCAAATTTGGTGCTAAAAAATGGTGATCGATCGCTGAAGTTTCTGGAAAAATTTTGAAGGCCATTTACAAGTTTTAACACTCAAATTTGGTGATCGATCGCAAATTTGGTGCTAAAAAATGGTGATCGATCGCTGAAGTTTCTGGAAAAATTGTTGAAGGCCATTTACAAGTTTTAACACACAAAGTCAGAGGTTATGGTGATCGATCACAAATTTTGTGCTAAAAAAAGGCGATCGATCGCTGAACCTTCTGGAAAAATTTTGAAGGCCATTTACTAGTTTTAACATCCAAAGTCAGAGGCTACGGTGATCGATCGCAACTTTGGTGCTAAAAAAAGGCGATCGATCGCTGAAGCTTCTGGAAAAATGTTGAAGGCCATTTACAAGTTTTAACACCCAAAGTCAGAGGCTACGGTGATCGATCGCAAATTTGGTGCTAAAAAATGGTGATCGATCGCTGAAGTTTCTGGAAAAATTGTTGAAGGCCATTTACAAGTTTTAACACCAAAGTCAGAGGCTACGGTGATCGATCGCAAATTTGGTGCTAAAAAAAGGCGATCGATCGCTGAACCTTCTGGAAAAATTTTGAAGGCCATTTACAAGTTTTAACACCAAAGTCAGAGGTTACGGTGATCGATCGCAAATTTGGTGCTAAAAAAAGGCGATCGATCGCTGAAGTTTCTGGAAAAAATTTGAAGGCCATTTACAAGTTTTAACACCCAAAGTCAGAGGACTGTGATCGATCGCAAATTTGGTGCTAAAAAATGGTGATCGATCGCTGAAGTTTCTGGAAAAATTGTTGAAGGCCATTTACAAGTTTTAACACCCAAAGTCAGAGGCTACGGTGATCGATCGCAAATTTGGTGCTAAAAAATGGTGATCGATCGCTGAAGTTTCTGGAAAAATTGTTGAAGGCCATTTACAAGTTTTAACACCAAAGTCAGAGGCTACGGTGATCGATCGCAAATTTGGTGCTAAAAAAAGGCGATCGATCGCTGAAGTTTCTGGAAAAATGTTGAAGGCCATTTACAAGTTTTAACACACAAATTCTGGTGATCGATCGCAAATTTGGTGCTAAAAAATGGTGATCGATCGCTGAAGTTTCTGGAAAAATGTTGAAGGCCATTTACAAGTTTTAACACCCAAAGTCAGAGGCTACGGTGATCGATCGCAAATTTGGTGCTAAAAAAAGGCGATCGATCGCTAAACCTTCTAGAAAAATGTGGACCTATTCACACAGCGGTCATTTACACAGAGATAATTCTTAAATAATAATAATAGAATGTTAAAAAGGATATGGATAAGAAATTAAGAGTAGTTAAAAGTTTTAAAACTTAAAAACTTAAAAATTTAACGTGGGATAGTGGAACTAAAAATTAGTTTTTTATTTATTTATTTTTTATTGTTTAATTATATTTTATAGGATAAAGAGTTAATTGAAATAAGAAAATAAAAATTGAATTAAAGTATAATGAGAAGTGGTTTTTGTTTTTGTTTTTTTCTTTTATAATAGTAGTGGTTATTGATGAGAAGACATAGTGTGGATAACGTGGGAGAGTGGTTTGAGGTAGTTATTTTTTTTTTTTTATTTTTGTTGCAAATTACATATATATCATTTATGTTCTACTTTTTAATTGAATAGTAAATATAAGGATATTTTAGGCCTAAAGATGAAATTCAAAATCTTTTATGTAGAGGATCTAGTGAATTACTTTTTCACTCTCATTGTTTAGAGACGCTTGGTAAATATTTGTAAAGTTTTTGCATTTGAATACGTGAAGAAACATCTCTAACCATTTATATATATATTTTTTTATTTAGAAATGGATGCCACTATTTTATTTATGTACCAAAACTACTACATTATAAATTTAAAGAAGAAGAAAGTTTGTATGAATATCATATATTTGTACCTTGCTTATTGGTCTATCAAATCAAATGGATTGTTCTACCTTGCTTATTGGTCTATCAAATCAAATGGATTGTTCTACAAAATACAAAAAAACCCCTTTTAGGCATAAAACCCTAATCGTAATATGCAAGATCTCTAATAATTTGTTAACCGGTTACTATTTTAATCAATTGTTGATTTAAATCTTCAACTTGAGGCCTCAATTTCATGATTTGTTGATTAATTGAAATAAAATATAAGTTTAACATAGAAATCCCTAAATCATGCCCTAAAGACAAAGCCCACATTTAATCCATTCTCTATTTCCAACGTAAGTAGTAGTATTTTAGAAAAATTGACACGACACGTTTAACCCATTTAATTAAATACATGTTTTATCACATCTACATTTGAATTTTAAAAATAAAAATTAGTAATTAATTAATAATAGAGACTCACATATATGTTCTCAGTAAACTTATCATAACTTTCCACAACTTTCAAACTATTGAAATCTGTGATTCCTCTACAAATTTCACTATATCAATTTTTTTTTTTTTTGTAAAATCTATCTATGTCTGTATGTCATTTAATCAATTTATGTTTCTTAATATTTTCTTTATATATAATTTTAATGCAAACTTAGATGATTAATATATTTTTTTGCATTTAATTTCCTTTTTTTCTTCTTTAGTTGAGTGTTTGTCTTCAAACTCATTATATGAATCTTGGATCAATAGAGGATAAATCTCTCTCTCTCTCTCTCTCTCTCTCTCATACATAAAGGTTCTTTCTACATTTACTTTGTTTTTTATTTTCATTTCTTCTTGATTTTTTTTGCTATCCTTCTTTTTGAATTTTTCGATTACATTGTAGTTTTTATTTGACTCCTAATCTCTTTGTTTTTCATGGGTTTTTCTTTTTTTGCCAAGAATATGAAAAATGTGATCGTTTTAGGCTTTGGACAAAATGTAATGGATCACTATACCCTCTAGAAAAATGTGGACCCATTTCACACAGTGAACGTCATTTACAAGTTTTAACATCCTACGCGATCGATCGCGGATCCATTAACAAAAGATTTGATCGATCACTTCAGCCTCTATGTAGATGTATAATTCAATTAGAGGCTATAGTGATCGATCGCAACTTTGGTTATGAAAAAACGTGATCGATCACTAAACCCTCTGCAAAAATGTGGACCCATTTCACACAACACACAAGTTTTAAACAAAGTGATTGAAGACATTAACATTTACAGCCTCTAGTTTTAACACAGAGGGTTTAGTGATCCAAACTTTGGTAAAAAGATGATCGATCACTAAATCACGGATCCATTAACAAAATCTTCGATCGATCAATGCAACCTCTATGTAGATGTGTAATTAAATCAAAAGCTATAGTGATCGATCGCAGCTGCGGTTATAAAAAAATGCAATCGATCAAGCTATTACAAACAGTAAGATCTTTATGGGATCGATTACGGATCCATTAACAAAGTTTTCTAATTTTGTTTTGTTCGTTCAATTAAAAACAAGTAAAAACAATATTGATAGTATTAAATGTCAACAAGTTACTAAAATTTTTTAACCTAACTTGCCATTGTGCGCAAAATTATTAATTAGGAAATACGCATTCATGATAATTTACTAAAATCAAAATCCTACAAATGCACAAATAGTACAATTTTCATCCATGAAAAGAAAAAGAAATTATAGCCCAAATTTCATCCACTCGAAACTATTCTCATACACTAAAAGACACTAATCAATACTAATTCAAACTAAAAATAAATTAAGACTATTGGTAAACACCAAAAACACTAACAAGTAAATTTACAACAAATTTCCAAATCTTGAGGAAACCACATTCCGCTCCTGCCAAAGACACCACGTCAAACAATGTAGCACAACTACAACGAGAACCTCTAAATGGTCATTATAGCATTTAATAAGTGGCTGCAACAATAAATCAGCACTAGTCAAATCTTCTGAGATGAAAAGCTTGGATATTGTGTGGATTAGCAAGAACACATAATTGTCAACCAAATATGGAATTAAAATACAAAATGCATCAAACTGATTTCACTAAGATATTCCCAACAACAAAAAAGAAGCTATTATATATGATGCTGCACACATAAAAGAGATCCATTTAAAATAAAAACTAAAAATTCCAAGTGCCATTTTTTAGATCATAATGCATATCAATTCAATGACCAAAATGAAAATAAATACATACATAACATGGTTGTCAAGGTCCAAAGCATATTTAACAGACACATTTACAGTATATAACAAACTATACAATATCATAAATTTAAATTCCACAATTTCATCGGGGATTTTTCTTCTCCCCCAATCAAATTCTTAATAAATCAGATTTACAACTCCCACCCCCCACCCCCCAAAAAAAAAAGGTTGCATAAAGTTCAACTATCATGAAAATCACAAGAACAGAGAGTAGAGCAAAACATTTATATTTATCTCGGGTACTAAACAATAGAACCAAGCCACCAAAAAAAAAATCAAGCAAGTTGTACACACATTAAAGAATACTCATATGAAATTTCAACTCAATCCAATAAATAAAAGCTTGGGACAAATTCTGCAAAAATATCTATTTTCAGATTAAAATGGAGGCAGGTCAACCCTTTGTAAAATTCGTTTGACCCATTTAGAGTCATCCGATTAGCCTGAAAATTTATTAGGGATGTACATCTATATGTGTATAATGTACCACAGAAATTTCAGCTCAAAATGAGTTCTACATAATTTATTAAAAATCCCGCAATGTGGCTGACTCAAATCTGTCCCCTGACAGAAACTGATTATAGTTTTAATAGTAGTCTATTTGCTGTAAAATTCATTTCAAGTGGTGTTCTATACACCTCATATTATACAACCAGCAATCAAAAGCAGCTCAATCAACCACTCAAACAAATACAAAGTAAAAATCTTTAGATTATCATCAAAATATTTGACTAGTGATTCAACCAAAGCGAAAACCCCAACTTTAATAGTTGTTACTTTCCACAAAATAAAACCCACACAAAGATTCAAACAAAACAAAGCACATATCAACTAACTAAAATAACCACAAATAGTAAGCATCTATTTTATATCAGGTTCAATTGAGCCTACCCAATAACAACGCAACTGTACTGATACTTTCAAACCCATTACAGGCAGACATTTTTTAATGCATTTTACTTTACAACTTAAGGAAATTACGCCTAATCAAAACAACTTTTAAATAGATATGTATAAAGGTAAACTTATGGTAGCAACTTATACAGAACAGAAACAGATGCAAGTCTATCCTAACTCAACCTCAAAAGAATGTTTCATTTACTCAACAAAAGTAAATAAAAAAGCAATCCAAAGACACCATAATGGCAGAGCACAAACTAGACAGACGAATTAATTTTTTTGCAGTAGTGAAGTTTAAAGATCAGATAGAAGTATAAAAAATTAAATATTTTGAAATCTCAATAAATATAGCTGTTGGAATATAAGTTTTGAAATATTTTGTACACTTTTTTGCAGGGTTTCTTTCTCCTTTTTTCATAAATGCTCAAATGGTTTTTTACCATAAAGAAAAGGGAAAAACATCTAACAAGTGTACATACAGAATAACACAAACTTGATCACTTTCAAGGAGCCCATTGGGATCAACAGTCCCCATTAAATAGCAACATTCAGGTACATGAAGCTTTCCTCCTCTAAGACTTTTCTTTTCCTCCTTCATCAGAAAGGAAAGCCGATGTTGCAAATATGATTCATCAAGAGGAATCCCACATAAAATCATTCTTGCTGCGCTAAAATCATCCATCTCTCCATGGTTAACAGAAACTGCATAAAGAAGTAGAAGTGAAGGAAATCACTCGAGGACTTTTAAACATCAAAAGGGATAAAAAGAACCATATATTCTCATGAGATTTCTTTTAAGCAACATTGTGGAAAGCCAATAATAAGTGAATAAAAACGTGAATTTTTTTTTTTTTAAATTAACAAAGATAAAATTATGGCAACCCATTAGCTATAACCTTTAACAGGAAAAACTACCTCTTAGTGCAGCACGCTTATTGGATAAAACTCCATGAGCATCTCTTAGACCAGTTGAAAGTACATCCAAGAAATATTCTTTTGGGACTCCTCCATAGCTTAAAAGTGCAATCAAAGGTCTTGACAAATATGTTCTCTTTGGCTGATTACTGGCAGATTAGAACTTAAAATTAGACCACTTCACTAGAAAATAAAAACAAAAAAGTAACACTTCTAATGTATCTGAGTTCCTCTTTCATGATAAATTTATATCATCAAACAGCAATACAAGTAAACCGTGGTCACAATATCATCTGATAACAATTATGTCCATTACAGCAGAAGTGCCAAGATATAAGTGATAACTTATTAACAAGTTTATAATGAAAACTGGTACCACATTAACTGCAGAGAGCATACAAACTTCAAAATTGTATAAAAGTGTCAAATGATGCTTACCTTGTTCCCACAATCTCCAATGAATTCTCCGTTCTGATATTCAAAAGTTTTGGATCTGTCTCAACTTTAATCATTGAAGGTCGAACTTGAATTGTTCTAGGAGGAAGCTACAAAATATGAATATAGAAAGTGAACAAAGTAATGAATCTTAGAAGTAGAAAAAGGTAACTAGATTAAAACCGGAACAAAAAAGGGGACAAAGAGGAAAAAGAACTAAAGCCTCACCAGCCAATCATTACTGTCATTTAGGACATTTGATAATTATAACATATTAGATATGAGAGCCGAAACCAGAATTTTTACACTTAAGTGAGTGCATAATGTATTACACTAACATCAGAGTATACGTTGCTAAATTTGACATAATTATTATACACAAAGCTGCAACTGAGGTTGAATGATACTGAATTATAAGAACTTTTTATCACGTGATTATTAAAGAGAAGTTGGAGGTGATTTCCAATAGCAGCCAAAAATAATATTTAGTCTAAGTAATCTCATATTAGATTTTTTTTTTTATATATATAAGTAACGTATAATTTCATTAAAGAAGAAACAAAGAAAAAAGTAGGAAAACAAGTATGCCCCACAGCCAAAGGGTAAAAATGAACTCAGCTAAGAAGCTGTACATAGTCAGGTGATACATGGTAAAACCAATAACATCAAAGTCATGTTCAAGTATTGTCTAATCTGTTCCACTAATGCTCCAAGTCAAAATGTTCCACACCAATTAAAACATTTTGTTCCAATAAAAATCCAAAGATAAGCTCATCCATCAGCACTAGCTTAGAGAAAAGTTGCATTCTTGATGCATCATTACTGCATTTGTGGTGTTAGTGTGGTGTTAGCAAGCATATTCATTTTCAGTTAAAGTTTGATCCTTTGGAATTAAATTTTACAGAATACAAAATCAATAAATATTTTTCTTCTCCAACAGAAAATTGAAAAGAAAGTACCTTCTTATTGACCAAAAGAGTTCCCTTAACAGCACAACCATTGTTAAAGAGACGAAACTGGATTAGCAATGGCTGGAAAACAAACAAAAATTGAAATGAGAATGAATTACAACCCCAAAATAAACAAACTCAGAAAGAGAAAAGCAAACACCAGTATTAGATCAACATACCGGTTCTCGAGTTTTAGATTCTGGCTGTTGCATTGCCAAAAGCTTATCCTCCAGTTCAACAAGATTGGGATTTCTCTAACATATTAAAAGAGACATAAATCAAACAACAAGTTATGTACACAGAATATTAGAATACCTTTTTCTGTAAAAATACCTTTTTGCGCGTTATTACAATCATAAATATCACGTAATGAAGCACAAAGAAGAATTAAAATTGGAAAAATGAACCAATCAAGATAATAGAATCACTAAGCTCACCTTCCAACGAGTCCTGATAGAGGGCCACTTGTGATCCTATAAATTGAAATATCACCAGGTAAATATTATACAGCGCAAAACTTAAACATATAAAATTAAAAGTTTGAAATAAAACTAAGCTAGGTCAGATTATAGGCATGACAGTGCCCTTTGAAATAACAGCACTTACCCACTCGATATTCCACCTCCAGCAGAAAAACCTCCACTTGGACGCTCAACAACATTCATTACCATATCAACCTTAACAGTATCTGTCATGTTGGGAAAAATTTTGTGACAATGAAAAAATAAATAGGATTCAAAGAATCAACACAATTTTATAGTAGATGCATTTAACAAGCAACTAATAACAAATTCCATTACTACATTAAGCAAGCAACTAAACAAATTCCAGTATTAAGATAACAAATAATTGCTCAAAATTTTTAGTAATTCATCCCATCTGCCATGCAGAACATATACCTATAATTTTTCTTCCATGAACAAAAAGATAAAAATCATGGCTTTATCTTGCAAATTATTAAGGAAAAGAAAGGAACTTTTTGCTTTACTGATACTAGCAGATTGTTTAGTCCAAAAATACAAAAAACCAAAAACAATAAAATTGTCCAGATTGCATCCAATACAAACCCTAGTCTCTCAATCCAAACTAAAACCCACATGTCCAAACCCCAAAATTCCTAATTTTTATCCACAAACTACACACATTTACAGAGAAAACGAGAGTGATTTTTCTAGAACAAAGAGGTGTGGATCATTCATGAGAAATTTTCTGAGAAAACGAGGGAAAATAAAGGAAAATTAATATGGGTTTGAATGTTTGAATACTTTCCATCAATTTGAATTGAAAAAGTTTAAATTTTCATACCAGTTTCTGAAACACCCATTCCAGGTCTCGCCGGAGCTGCTCTACGAGACTGCGTCGTGGTGAAAGCGAGAGAGTTTGAGAGGCTGAGAGAGAGTGTGTGTGCCTGGCTTGATCTGGTATGAAGAAGAAAGAGAGAGAATCTGGGTTAGGGTTTGTTCAGAAAGAGAAGAACGAGAGAGAAGAGACGGAGAAGAAAGAAAAAGAGAGAGAAAGGAAAGAGAAAAAGAGAGAGGGAGAGGAGTGGGTAAAATATCTTGCAAGCAATTTTAAGAAAATGCCCCCAATAATATAACCAATTCAAACCGGGTGTTACATGTACAGCCGGTTGCCATCCCATTTAACTTTAATCCAATGGTTAAAAAAACCTTAAATAATCTAACGGTTGAAAAAAAATCCCAATGTTTGAATAGTGATTGGATGTAAGTGTTACCCGAAAAAGGAACATAAGCAAATAGAAAACAACATCAAGCCCCTAAATGTGTTGATAAATGTTTTTCTATTGTTATGCTCTGAATGACACAAAGGTAATGCAAACTGCTCCAACTGATTTAATTCACTTCTGATAATAATATTTTGTCACTTGTAGAATATAACAAGCACATTTCCAACTCTTAACATTCATCAAATCAAACCAGAGAAAACGTAACTCAAAAAAATAAAACAGAAAACGAATTTGTAGAAGAAAAATAGTAATGACAATAATATTATTTTAAGAACACTAGATCTCAGAATGTAATTATCTTCAATTCCATTTAGGAAGTTACAGATAGATAACGCAGTTCATAAGAAACATCATTGATCCATTGAAGGTAAATTTGTGCCAATGGATAAATTTGAAAAAAAATCACTTAAACAAATGTTTCACAAACCATAATATATAAGAAAAAATATACAAAATGTAAAGGTAAGCCTCTGATATTGATCTATCCTCATTCCTCACCAAAAGTTCTTTAAAAAAGCCAAGTCATCCATTGAATGAAATAACCGACAATGACTCTTTAGATAATTATTTGTCACATTATGTAATTCTACTAACATTAGTTGCAACCATATAAAGATTAGAGAAATTGCAATATATCAAGACTACATTTGATGGCTTTCATCTATATTCACATCCTTGTCGAATATATAGTAACCCTTTCTTTTTATGACTCTGGGTATCCAGGTCTCGACTAATCCCAGGGGACATACTGCAATAATTGCAAGACTTTGTTGTAAGTAGGTGATCCAAAGGGACTCGAAGGTCTAACCCATTTAAGCAAGTTTGAAAAGTAAAACACTGGACATTACACCAATATGGGTTTCATTTTTTTTAAAGGATGAAATAATTCATTCAAATATTTCCTTTTACATTGTTATTACTTATAATTGAGATCCATCTCCAGGTCATCCTTCCACCTTCTGAGATAAAATGCAGACACTAAAACTACAGTTTAGCAACCACCACAATAAGGTTGAGATAGAGACTTAATTTCATCACTCCTTTTTCTTAAACATACTTGTTTGCTGCAGCCAAGAGAGATTATTCATATTGCGGTGACAAACTAACACCTAGCATATTATAACATTTGGAGTACGCTAGTTGAGCTACCAGAACATTGGCCCTAAAACAATATTTGATTCAAATACAATTGAAATTAAAACATTGAATGTAGTTCGCCAACGTCCTAATGCAACATAAAGGTAGCACTGGATAGCGAGGAGGACATGTCTCTAGGCCTCACTTAAACATAGCTGTACACAAACAAAATTTTGTGTGAGCCAAATTAAGCAAAATTAAAAATATGAAGCCCTTCAAATAAATAATAACACCCAAATGAAAAGGGAACAAAGATTAAAAAAAAAGGAGATTGGGAGTACTTATATGAAACTCAGTCCCTTAGATGTTCATAAAGATTGCGATCATCACCGCAAATCATTACAGGTCTGTAGGCTCATCACCATTACTCATAATATACTCCCATTAAAAAAGAAATAAATAAAAAACCGAAGTTTTGATAAAATGTGGGGAAAGTATTGGATTTGAATTAAATAGTGAGAAAAATATAGTTGCTCCAGTGTTTTCTCAAATCAACAAGAGGATGAGTTGAGGGAGATATAATAGAAAACAACACGATCAATATTGCTTCAAGGGAACGAGTCATGTGGGAATAGGTAAATCCACACTGACCAGATAATGAAGCATTTTTTATCAGAGCATATTTCAGAAAGCAAGGGAAACAAATGAAGAGGGAGCGAAATTATGGTTTTTGAAAACGGTTATTTTTCACTCAAGTCTAACGGATTTCATTAAAATCCAACTACATTTCATTCCATACAAAAATTTCAAGATATAATGCAGACACTGAAATTTCAGTCTAGCAAAGCAACCACCACAATAAGGTTCAGATGGTAATTTACTTACTATTACACTTATTTGCTGCAGTCTAATAGTAACTGTTAGTACTTGAGAGGAAGACAGAAAAATGTTCATACGTAATATATGGCCTGGTAAATTGGTAAAGTTAAAGTGTACTTCAATAAATGTATTATTGAACATAATCTAGGTAATTGCACTTGATAATTTTATCAAACAGAAGAGAACCATCTATATATATCAAAACCAATTCAGCACGGTAGCAAGTTTACAGCAAATGAAAATAAACATGATAAACAGCTTCAGCATCCATCACAGTTCCACACCCTTATACATTCTAATTATCTGTTAAATATCACAAGTGAATCAATTAAACAGAGATGGACTTATTAACAAGTTTTGAACACACTTCAGCAAATGTTCAAATCCTTCCAAAGAATCAATTAAACTTACAATAACACACTTCAATAGAAATACAATAACTAACAAGCATAATTGGGCTTCAAAGAATTTACAAGCTTGGTGCAAATTTGAATACATTAAAACGTACAAAACACGATTTGGCTAACAAGCAATGCATAGAGGATCTCAGTAAATTAATGTTATCTTCAATTCCTTTAACGGAAATTGCAGATAGATAACGCAGATTTTTATTAACATCAGTGATCCATTCAAGAAACGCAAAAAATGCAAAGCCCATAAAAATTGTAATAAGAATTAAAATAAGTATAAAACCAAAACCAAAACCAAAAACATTCTTTCATTTTTTTTTTAAACGAACAGCATCTCAGATAGAATTTTCCCCATAAGTTTCTTCACAAGCAATCATAGTGCAAGGATAACAATGGAATTTACTCATCACGGATGCCAAAGCAGGACAAAAAAAATCATAGAATGGAAGAAACAGAGGTGAACCCATAATATGGCAAGCCAATATAGGTCCTAATGTGTACAAAAACAACAAATCTTGAACAAGAAAAAATGATTATTTATACGCACAAACATTAACCTTAAAGCGAACAACAAAGATCGCATTTATTCTGCAACATAGGATAGATATAATGTTAAAAAGAGGTTTAGACAAAGCACATAGCGAGCTACAAAAGTGGTATTCTGAGAGTTGTTTGTGAGGGCAAAAGGATGAGCAGGGAAATTGAAAACGAGAGAAAACGCAAAGAAATGGCGAGGCGGTAATGAAAAGGGGTCACACAGATCACTTTCTAAAAACACTGGAATTTCTCAAAATTTATTAGGCTTGGCTTTGGTTGGGGTAACCCTAGGGCGTGTTTGGAATCTTTGGATTATTTATTTATTTGGGTATATACTATATACTGCATACATCCTAGGATGCCAATGTAGGATGTATTGGGTTTGAGTAGCCTCTCGAGTGAATTCAATCTCTTGGAGTCATCGGATTGGAAGAATCTAATTACCCATTGAATTACACAAGGCGCACTTGCAGGAAACACCTTTTCGAGAACTTATGCACCCTCAGGATTAGTCGAGAAAAGAAATACTCTGGACACCCAATGCCATAATAATAATAATAATAATAATAATAAACAATCATATCGAGGTATTTATTAGACTTACAAACACCTTTCCGAGAACTTATGTAGCCTCAGGATTAGTCGAGAAAAAAATACTCTGGACACCCAATGCCATAATAATAATAATAATCGATATTATAATAATAATAATAATAATAATAATAATAAAAACAATCATATCGAGGTATTTATTAGACTTATAAATATAACTTGGAAAATATTGAAAATTGCATTTTAAAATTTTGGGTTATTTTGATATTGCCTCTTAACTCTTAAGTCTTAAAGTTTAAAATTTTAAATTTGGACCCCACATAGCAACAATCAAATATGAAATCTCACAAAATAAACTTTTGCTGCATCTAGGATTTCAACTTTTGTTCAATAAAAGGGAAAAAAAATGAGAGAGAGAAAGTGTATCTCAGATTACGTTACAAAAGAATGTGTGGTCAACGACAACTAGGATTGCACTGAAGAGTGCAGTAGTGGCGAGGGATGGACAAGTGATATTGTTCGTTGATCCTGTTGTAGCTATCATTCATTGGGTTTATTAAACGTTGAGGGTGGTATTGCGACGAATGATTAGAAACATGTGACTATCTAGGGTTGAAAAAAAAAACAATACAGACAACGTGCCTCAAGTCTCAACAATCAAACCAAATATATATGTAACTCTTTCTTTTTTCGTTTATCTAGTAAACCAAAAACCTAGAAATAAAAAAGACTAACTTGGAAAAGAAAATAAATCCCAAGATACTTTGGATCTCCTAAAAAATTTTAAATTCAACTAATCTACCAAAATGCCCTTAATTCACAACAATTGCAAATATTACAATTTTTCCCTTGAATTCGAAATTGACCATAACTTATTAAATAAAACCCCAAATTAAAAATTGTTTTAACTCTGACACACATAACTAGTCATTAAAACCACACAAAGTTGTATTCAACTGGACTTCACCCGTGGGCCCCATAAAATAAGTCTTAAAATGGAAAATTTGCAAAGTAGTGATAAGTTAATCTTCCATGGCTGCGTCAATGCATGAAGATTATCCATCCACTAAAGGAGCTTCAAAACTGTAAATAGTTTTTGCAAAGTGATGATAGAGGATGGAACTTGATCGTCTTCAAGCTCCAATGCGCAAAGTAGCAATATGTTGTTTCCAATGCGCATTGGAAACAACTTGATCCTCATTAAAGCATACATTATGCAACATCACATGAATGTGCAAAGAATGTAATTATCATAAAAGGATGGAACCAATCACAAACTTCATTGAGATACATAAAACCAAGGAACTCCCCTCTAATCCAACCAACAAGTATATTATCCACACAGGGGCCCAATTCATTCTCTAGATGAGTTGGGAGTTGGTGCTAATGGTTCATGAAGTTTATACCTCTCTTAGAGGAGCATCAAAATTTCCATACTTCTTCGGCATTTCAATAAATTGATTCTCATAAAACTATATATAATATGCAAATATCACATGAATGCACAATGTAAAAATCATAAAGGGGAAAAAACTTATAATTCCACAAAATCTGCAGAAGATGCTATTGGCGCATGAAGATTATACCTCTACTAACGGAGCATCAATATTTTCAGCTTCTTTAGGCATTGAATACAACTTGATTCTCATTAAATCATATATATGCAATAGATAGTGCGTATCTTCTCTGGCATATCTGTGATCAAAAGACTCAATTAGATGATAAATGTTAAACAACCTTTATCATTAGTGGAAAATAGCAAACTAGTAATCATGAGCATCCAACACCCACAAAATATTAGCAAACTAAGAAAACAAAACATGATCTGTGATGAAAGTAGAAATTAATATTTTCCCAATTTACAGAATTTTTAAGTAGTATATTTTATTACAAAAGCACGCCATCCTAGTACAAAGAATTATACAAGAGTAAATACAAAAAGGACTAAATTTAACAAGTTAAAAATAAAAAATCCAACATTTTTTTAGAAATAAAAACAGCCCTTTGCTGCAATCCAAATGTATAGCGTTCTAAAAAAGAAAAGGAACTTCAAATCAAGAGCTGAAATTTCAAGTTATAGAGGCCCGTTTTTTCGGTCCACGGCAGACCAAGTCCAACACCCTAGTAATCTGCCAAGGGTCCAAGGCCCATCAAGCCCAGTGGTCCACGGTAGCCAAAACGTGAAGAGAAATGGCCAAAAGCCATCAATCAAGTCCAAGACCCAAAAGAAAAAGGGAAGTCCAGCCCATTTGATCCCCAAACTTAGGTCTGCCAGGACAACACCAGAAGATCCAAAACGATTCAAAAAAGAAGAGGGAAAATGGTTGTCTTGGAAAAGGCCATTTTTTCCCCTTCTCTCGGCGCGGTGCTCGAGGTGCTCAAGGGAAATATTTCCAAGGCAAAGATCAAATTTCCAAAGCCACCATAATCATAATAAAAAATTGGTTTTCTTCATTAACCAACAGATAAGGAATATGGTTCCAGAAAAAATGGTCTGCGGTAGCACCAACCAAAAAACCAAAAAAGATGAAGGAGGCTGGTCCTCCACACCGTCCAGTGGTCCACGGCGAATTACCCTGTGGTCCACAGCGAACTCCATCACAAGACGATCTGTGGCGGCACCAGCTGCAGCAACAAATGACGGAGAAGACGAGACAATGCCCGAAAAGACCAAAAGGTCTGCCATGGCTGCCCAAATCAGTACCAACTGAAATAAGAAATGATGAAAAGCAAGCTGGTCATTTCCTTTGTCCATTGGTCACTATGGACTTCGTCATAGAGTAGTCCACGGCAACACCAGTTGGAACAAAAAGTAATAATCAAGGACCGAAAAGACTTGAGAAGCCTACCATGGCCACCCAAAACCAGCATCACTCAAGGGCAGCGACCACCACAGCCCAGCACTCCGGTGGTCTTTGCTCCTCCCCATCATAGAGCTTAGGAAGAACGGTCTGGAGGTAGGGGAATCAATTTACTCAATTTTTATTTGATTTGCCGCAACAGAAAAGGCATTAATCTACTGGGGAATAATGCCAAAAATGGTAAGATCAAATTTAATTAATGCAAAACGTATGTGAGTCAAGTCATCTTAATTGCTTCAGCCCATTACCAAGCATTAAATGCTCATCACTTCCCTCCTCATAAATGGCCTGAAAATCCACCGTTCACCGCAGACCAAATCAGATCTGCGGCAGATGAAAACCATCAGCTCAATCTCAAAACCAAAACTTTGTCAACTCTCCGCCTCTTTATTTTTCGGGTAAACAGTGATTCTTATGATTAAGAGGATAACAAATCAGACCCTTAGACATGAATACCACTATAAATAGGGGTGAGAAGAAGAGATAGGGGGTTGGTTGGGCTATTCAAAAAAGTCTTAGATTGAAATTAATACCTCCATAAGAGCTGACTTCAAAAGCTTGAAGGAGACAGTTAACCAAAAGCTTGAAGGAGACAGTTAACCAAAAGCTTGAAGGACACTTCCCGTTGGTCCACGGTAGACTAGAAATACTTTTAGCCTGCCACAATAGAAAACTTACATCAAACACTTAACCCAACCTTCAGTACTGACTCACGTACGTTTTGCACAGTAAATGATTCTCTTCCTACTCCCAAATCTCCTAAATTCTATGATTTATTATATTTCTTTGATCTGCTCCTGCTTTTTGCAAGTCACGGAGGAAGTCAAGTGTATTATGCCCAGTCTCTTGATCCACGGCACTGATCCTTGATTTCTACTACTTGTCATGTATATTGTATTCACTACCACTGATTGTAGATTCTTGAAAAGTTGAGTTTGTTGTATTAAATCTCAGTCTACGGGATCAACTCTATTTATCTGCATGCAAGTTTGTAATGTATTTCTCATGTGTTGTTATCACTATGTTGTGATTACTAAATGCTCTGGTAGAAGTAAAATCCATGGTTGTTAGCTTATCTTGATCTATGGCACTGATTTTATTAGTCCACCGCAACTTCCTACATGAGTGTTGCAGCCTGGTGGATCAAGGAGTATCAGAGGGAATGCACCATTAGCCATCAAGTGATCTACCACACTTGGTGTAGAGTTTTGGGCTCAACATCCCCACACATAAATCCAGCCTGTGTTCAGCCCCGTTCGTGGATTGATACGTGGCCCATCCTGTGCAGAAATTTTTAGCATCTATATTTTGGCGATTCCACTGGGGAGTTGAGTTGCAATTTTCCCTCGTTTCATCATTTTGAAGCTGATCCACAGTACTTGGGGGCTATAAACATGTCGCCTAAAAAGTCTACCAGACAGAACTCAGTGGCCAACTCTCACGTTAAAGTAGAGTCCCTCGGCCATAGCCATGCCATGGGGGAGACACACGCTTAGGGGGATGGACAGAATCTTGGTGGACAAATCCCTGGCAGTGGTCAAATCCCTGGTGGTGGCCAAATCCCTAGAGGCGGACAAATTCTTGATGGCAGAGAAAATCTCGTTGGTGGACCACAGCAGATGGCATTGATGTTTGAAATAATCAAAGGAATGCAGCAGGCCCAAGCGGAACTTGCTGAGTCTTTGAGGCAAATGAGAGAGGTTAATGGCAACAAGGAGGAACACCAAAATAAGAATGACAATCGCAACCATAAAGAAAGGGAGTCTCACAACAAGAATGATACACTATTTGTCATCATGTCTGACGTGGCAGACTTACTCAAGCAAGAAAGGGAAAGGCCCCCTAAAGAGCCTAGACACTTTGTGAGAAAACCTCCCTATCCCTTGGAACTATTGAAAGAGCCATATCCTAAGAAGTATGACACACCTACCTTTACTCTATTTAATTGTAGAAAGGGGAGTGCCATGGAACACATTAGCAAATTCTTGGATTCTATGGGTCCCTTTGCTGCACATGGTGATCTCTTTCTGTGGGAGTTCTCAAAATCCCTGATGGATAGAGCATATACATGGTACACGGTGCTACCCGCTGGGTCCATCAGAACTTGGGAAGACATGGTGGAGAGCTTCTGCAGTAAATATTTTCATGTTGAGGAAAAGATTACCCTCATCAATTTGCATGGCACCAAGCAGTAGATTGGGGAAGATCTGGTGAAATACATCCACCACTTCCGAGACGTGTCTTTGGATTGTCATGTGAAGTATCAAGAGGGGGAGCTAGTCGAAGTGTGCATCGACAATATGCTGCCTGAATTCCGTGCCCATTTGGAGAATTTGGACATCATACGATTCGCTCCTCTACTCCAAAAGGCTAGAAAAACCGCCATTTCAGTTAAGCCTCAAGTTGAAAAAGGTAGGGATAAGAAGAGTCTACTGCAGACTCTCACTGTGTCCACTGCGACCACACCTAGTGGTACTAAACGAAAGAACTCAACAGAAAAGGTCAATGAGGAGCCACCTCTGTTGCCTTTCACAGTTGAAGAAATGATGGCCATTTTTGATAAATCGGTCCAAGATCAAGTGATCAAGCTTCCAAAGATCACCAAGCAACCCACTGCAGAAGAACAGAAAGATCCCAAATACTGTCGTTACCATAGATACGTACATCACCTTACGGTAAACTGCTGAACCATCAGATGGGAGGTCAACTGTAAAATCCAAGATGGTACTTTACAACTCTCAGAAGAGCAACAGAAGGTCCACAAGACGCCTTTTCCCAACTACAACAAGGGTAAGGGCAAGGCTGTGATATCAGTAGTGATCCACGGGAACGTGAGTAACATGGAGGCAAAAGAGTCTGTCGCAGCAAGTTCCTCTTTAGTACCAGCAGCTGTTAGGACTCTACAAAAGAGTCCAAAGTTCAAGTTATTATTCAACCAGCTGGGATTTGGACCTGAGGCAAGAAATGCAGCAATAGAAGCACTTATCACAATAGCGGCAGAATCAGGAGCCACTTGCTTCACGGCAGAAGCTCATGCCAGCCGTCCTTTCTTGGAAACTACAAATGCCATAACCTTCACGGATGAAGATATGGAGGTTCAATACCCAGACCATAGATGCCTACTCTACCTGTCTGCGGTAGTAAAAGATGTTCAAGTCAGACATGCTCTGGTGGACACCGGTTCTTGCCTAAACCTCATTCTATTAAGCACTCTTCAAGCCACCACTGTGTCACAATAGAAGATCCAAGGCTCTCCCATGGAAGTGACCGGATTTGGGGGAGTGACTGAGTATACAATGGGGCATGTACAACTTGTCTTGAGGGTGGGGCCGATTGTGGCACTCACACGATTCCATGTATTGAATGCGGAAGCTCCTTACCATGTGCTCCTCGGTAGACCTTGGCTGCACAAACACAAATTGGTGTCATCCACCTACCATCAATGTGTCAAGGGAAGACTCAATGGCAAACCAATCCGTATAGCTGCAAATTCTTGCCCCTTTGATCAGACTGAAGCTCATTTCATCGAAGCGGCTCTTTATGATGACTTAGCATCCACGGGAGAACCATCAATCGTGAGACCATGTGGAACACCACTCCCTGCATGGGAAGATCTTAAAGATGATCCTGAAGTTGATCTACGGGAGCTGCTTGAATGAAAGAAGAAAAGGAAGAAACGTGAAGTTGAACATGGGAGTCCACCACAATGCGTGCATGTCCAACTCCCCAATGGACATGTTGTCTATCGCTTATGAAGGTGCGAGGGGCTTGATTGCCCACAGCAAGAGGGTCCCACACCTGGAAAGGGTGGTCTGCAGCCCTCATGCCAGTTGATACAGCAGACTGAAAACTCTGAAGAAGTAATGGTGGATCAGGCAGAGTCCATGGTGATGAATTCTGAAGAAGTTATAGTAGATCAAACTAAATCTACAGTAATGAGCTCTGAAGAAGTTACGGTGGATCATGCACGGTCTACAGTAATGAATTCCCAAGAAGTTGTGGTGGATCAAACAGAGTCCACGGTAATGAATTCTGAAGAAGCTATGGCAGATCAGGCAGAGTCTACGGCGATGAAGGAAAAGAAGTCCACAACAGCTGAACCAAACATGACTGCTAAAGAAGAACTTGAGGTAATTAATTTAAGTGTTGATCCTAATGTTAGCAAACCCATATCAATTAGCATGTCTTTATCTATCGAAGAAAGAAAATGCTTGATTGATCTGCTGCATAAATATAAAGATGTGTTTGCTTGGGATTATGATGAGATGCCGGGGATAGACCCAGGGTTAGTGGCTCATTCTTTGAATGTGGAACCTGGTGCCAGATCTGTGGTGCAGCCCATAAGAACCTTCCATACAGAAGTAGAAGCACAAATCACACAAGAAGTGAAAAAGTTACTTGCGGCTGGATTTATTAAGCCGATACAGCATCCACGGTGGCTGTCAAACATCATATCGGTCAAAAAGAAGAATGAGCAGATTAGATGTTGTGTTGATTTTTGGAATCTTAATAAAGCATGTCCAAAGGATGAGTTTCCTCTTCCGAACATGGACTTGTTGATCGATTTAGCCGCTGGTCATGCCATGTTTTCCTTCATGGACGGATTTAATGGCTACAATCAAATCCACATGTCCACCAAAGATGTTGAAAAAACTGCCTTCCGTACACCAATTGGCAATTTTTATTACACTGTTATGCCCTTCGGTCTCAAAAATGCCGGTGCTACCTACCAAAGAACTATGACAGCCATGTTCCATGATATGATGCACAAAGAAATTGAAGATTATGTGGATGACATTGTGGTGAAGTCCAAGAAAAAGGAAGATCATCTTGGAATATTGAAAAAGGTGTTTGACAGATGCCGACTTTACAAACTCAAGATGAACCCCCTTAAATGTGCCTTTGGGGTGTCTACTAGAAAATTTCTGAGCTTCTTAGTCCACAACCGTGGAATTGATGTTGATCCAGCCAAGGCATCTGCCATAGCAACCATGAAGGCACCAACTTCTCACAAGGAATTGAAGAGCCTTTTAGGGAGATTGTCCTACATTAGGAGATTCATCTCTGGCTTGGCAGCAGTGACAGTCGTATTCACACCTCTAATGAAAAAAGGAGTTCCTTTCATTTGGTCCACGACGTGCCAGTAA
The DNA here is from genome assembly GCA_907173295.1 of Fagus sylvatica. Lineage (NCBI taxonomy): Eukaryota > Viridiplantae > Streptophyta > Magnoliopsida > Fagales > Fagaceae > Fagus > Fagus sylvatica. Next base: position 71,996,968 of record OU015761.1, read on the forward strand.
GCGTTTGAGAAAATCCAAGTGATCATGACTAAGCTCCCCACCGTATGTGCCCCAATCCCTGGCAGACCGCTGCGTTTGTACTTGGCTTCTAATAGTGAAACAATTGGGGGCTTAGTAGCCCAAGAAGACGAAGATGGGACCGAAAGACCAATTTACTATGTCAGCCGTGCACTTAGAGATGCTGAAACAAGATATTCGGGGGCTGAACGAGCATGCTTGGGCTTAATATATGCATCACAGCGTCTATGGCACTACTTCTTGGTCCACAAAATTTAGTTGATGACTAAGTCCCATCCAATTAGGAATCTGCTGCACAGACCAGTCCTCTCTGGTAGATTGGTTCAGTGGCTCTTGCAATTGTCTCAATACGAGATAATCACTGAAACCCCTACAGCAATCAAGAGCCAAGCCATAGCAAACCTCCTTGCACAATTCCTAGGAGAAGATAGCTCATCAATCTCACATGAAGTACCGGGAGGAATAGGAGAAGCTCTGTTGGTAGATCTGGTGGACTCAACATGGACGCTGAAATTCGATGGTTCTTCAACATCTAATGCAAGTGGGGCTGGAATTGTGCTGATAAGAGAAGATGGAGAGACTATAGCTAAGTCTTTCAAACTTGATTTCTCATGCTCCAACAACGCCTTAGAATATGAAGCCTATATAACCGGGCTGGCCATTGCCCACGAAATGGGAATAAAGCATCTGCGGGTGATCGGGGACTCCAACCTTATAATCTGCCAGACCAAGGGTGAGTTCTCCCTTAAAGAACCATCATTAGCACTGTACCATGCCTTAGCTCAGAAATTAGAGGAAAAGTTTGACACTTTTGAAATTTCTCATGCCATGAGGTGCGAGAACCGATACGCTGATGCCCTTGCAACCTTGGATTCCCAAGTCTCATTTGAAGGGTCAAAGGTAGATGTCACAATTGATAAGAGAAGTATGCCCATCACTGATCTGCTGAAACAAAAATTCAAAGAACAAAACCTTGATGCTGAAGACTGGCGGACGCCTATAAAAGCCAAGCTTATGTCACCTAAAGGTGTGGTAGACCTGAAAGTGCTCAAAGATTATGTGTTGATTGCTGGTGGTCTCTACTGTAGACTGCCTGGAGGAGTCTTAGCAAGATGTGTGAACCTCTAAGAGGCAGCAAAGAAATTAACAGAAGTCCACGAGAGGTCTTGCGAATCCAGAGACGGGGTAAGTCTCTACCGTAGACTCTAGCGCCTAGGTTATTTTTGGCCCAGCATGAGTAAGGAGGCAGCCAATCTACAGGAGCAGTGCTCATTCTGTCAGCACCAGCATGAATATGATCAGATTTATGCAACATTCATTTCTAGTGATTGGCGCACCCCTTTCCTTGAATACCTCATTGAGAATATTCTACCGCAGACCAGCCAAGCAGCAATTAGACTAAAAAAGTTAGCCAAAAGATATTTTGTGGAGGAAGGCATATTATTCCGAAAGGGGTTCCACGGTGACCCCTTAAGATGCCTCAGTCTGGCAGAATCTCAAACTATGATGAAAGAAGCCCACTCCAGAGAGTGTGAAGAACATCAAGGTAAGAAAAGATTATACCAGCTGCTATTAACTCTTGGCTATTATTGGCCAACCATGAAGAAAGATACGACAGACTTTGTGAAATCTTGTCACACTTGCCAACTTCAAGCTAATCTCATCCACACACATCCAACTAGTTTGTAAAACATGGCAACACCATGGACTTTTCATACTTGGGGGCTAGATCTCATTGGACCAATCAATCCGCCTTCTGGTGGATACATCTAGATCTTGGTGGCTATCGAGTACTTTTCAAAGTGGGTTGAAGCCATTCCCCTTCGCAAAGCAACTGGTGCAGTTGTGGCTAACTTCATCCGAGAGTATATTATCACAAGGTTTGGGATTCCTCATAAAATCATTAGTGATAATGGTACCCCTTTCATTAATAAGAATGTTAGAGAAGTCTTGGAGCACTATCGAATTAAGCATCGTAGATCTACGCCTTATTATCCTCAAGGCAATGGACAAGCGGAGGCAACTAATCGCATATTGTTATGTATTTTTAGTAAAATGGTTTTTGACTACGGGAAAGGCTGGAGTTCTCATCTGGCAGACACATTATGGGCCTACCATGGATCAACCAAAACAACAACAGGCTTCACCCCATTTTCCTTAGTCTACGGCACTGATGCTATTTTCCCCACAGAATTATTAGTGCCTAGCCCAAGGATTTTGCATGGGATGGATCTGGAAGCTGATGCTGATATTTGCGCTGAAGCAAGAGTGGCGGACTTAGAAAGTTTGGAAGAAGCAAGAGAGCTGGCCCAAGTCCATAGTTTACGGTACCACCAGAAACTTGCTAGTGCTTATGAGAAGATGCTGCAGACCAGAATTTTTGCTAAGGGTCAAATGGTCCTGAGAACGGTGGATCACGTGAGAAGAGGTCTTCCTTCACCATCTAAATTTGCACCAAATTGGGAGGGGCCATACTTGATCCGCGAAGCATATGATAGTGGCTATTATAAATTAGCTACCGCAGATGGCACGACTCTGGTGGATCCTATCAACGGAAAGTGGCTGAAGCGTTATTACTCGTAAGATTGCACTTTTATTAGCCAAGTATTTTGAATCTTTTGTCTTGGAACAATTTGAACCATGTTGTACTGTTAAAGAATCATGACATGCAATGTCTATGTTTTGCTAAGAAATTAAAGAATTTCCACATGTTTCTTACAAAAAAGAAAGAAGAGAGGACCCTCCTCTCATCTCAAGATTTTTATAGGGCAAGCGATAGATTAGATACATCACAATCAAATTCAGCTTGGCACAAATAGAGTATGAACATGAGCATTCAAAGGAACCAAAACTTGGTCATTTGTCCAAAAGAAAGACCAAAACTTGGTCGTTTGTCCAAAAGAAAGACCAAAAACTTGGTCATTTGTCCAAAAGAAAGACAAAAAACTTGGCCATCATGAAACATAAGTACAAATGTTTGAAAAATAAGACTAGAACATAGTTGCTACAAAAAGATGAACACGATAACAACAAAGGTCAATCGAGAAGGTTGTCAAGGAATGATCCGCCGCGCTCAGACCCGAGAATCATCTTTCCCGTGGACACCATTTCATCCTGATATGCAGTCAGCATAGCCAAGGAGTCTTGTAGGAGAGCAATCTGGTGTTGGAGTTCTTTCACCTCATCTGAAATCCTTTTACCAAAGAAACACTGGGCTGTCTGCTGCAGACGCTCAATCATGAATCCCAAGTCAAATCTAACTCCCATGAGGTCTTGAATCACACTCCTCCATGCAAGGATCTGAGTTTTGGTCACATCTTCAAGGCTAGATTCACTCATGGTAGCCAACACACTGCCAAGAAGGGATAACATGGGTCCACCAAGGCCAGCGCTAAGCTTGAAATTTGTAGTAAAATCACTACGTCTCGCAGACAACCGCAGCAAATAAGGCAAGCAATCATTCGGAAACCAGAAACTGCCAAAGGGCACCAAAGGCCCATTGAAACACCAAAAAAATTGCTCGGGGTGAGGATTGGGTGTCTTCCTATCAAACTCCTTTAAAAAGTCAGCGACTTCACTAGACAAACTGCTAGCACCAACACTTGAACCAGCTTCAGCAGTCGGTCTTGGCGGTGGACTAACAGTTGTGATCTCATCGGTGATTCCCACTTCACTAGCATCCTCCGACATACGTACGGTATCATCCATACCTACAAAAAGGAAGAAGCACAAAAGAAAATCAAATCAATCAATGGGATCACACCAAACAAACACATGATACGATTAAGTCTATGGGACGTCTCTCACGACTCAATTGAATTTAGAAAAATCTTCCATAGGACAACAACCAAGTCCATGGGAGCAGAAACTCTCCATAGGGAAACAACCAAGACCATGGGGGCAAAAATTTCCATAAGACAACAATTAAGTCTATGGTAACAAAAAAAAAAAAGATTTCTCCATAGGACAACAATCAAGTCCATAGGAGCAGAAGCCTTCCGTAGGATGACAACCAAATCCATGGAAGTAGAACTCTCCATAAGACAATAACCAAGTCTATGGAAGCAGAAATTTCCTATAAGGCAACAATCAAGTCTATGGGAATAAAATCCCAAAAAAAAAAAAGGAGACAACAATCAAGTCTATGGGAATAGAATCTTTCATAAGATAACACCCAAGTCTACGGAACAAAAATCTTTTACGAGACGACAGCCAAGTCTACGGTAATAGAGCATTTCATATGGCAACAAATGAGTTTATGAAATCAAAATGTTTCGCGTGACAACAACCAAGTCTGTGAAATCAAAATGTCTCATATGATACCTAATAAGCTCACACAATCAAAGTGATTTACATGGCAACAACCAAGTCTGTGGAATCAAGATATTTCAAATGACGACAACCAAGTCTACGAAATGAAAGTTTTCATAAGATGACAACCAAGTCTATGAAAAATAGAATTTTTCTAAAAAAAAGAAAATGATGACAATCAAGTCTATGGGAACAGAAATTCCCATATGAAATGGAATTTTTTCCATATATAGCACTGAATTACTAAAAAGAAGAAAGAAGAGGTTAGAAATTCAAACTCACCTATATTCTCCAAGTGATTGCTACCAACAAGCGTGTCTACCGCAAAAACACCAGCGTCCTCAGCCTGAGCACCATGGTCTGCGATACTGTCAACATTGTTACTGGCTTTTGGAATAACTCCTAGGTCCACCACGGACTCACTTTCTACGAAGCCTTGTGCATGAATTTCCTCAGGTATGAAGGCACCACCAGCAACTGGAGGAGCCTCGCCAGCAATGCGACTAGCTGATATGACAAACTCGCCAACCGGAATAGCTCTAAAGCTAGGGGTAGCGCCAAAAAGGGAAATCCCCTCCATGATGTAAGTCATAGAAGCATCAGAACCTGCGGCAGATCAATACACAATATGCAAAATATACATGAGTATACTCCTCATCCACACAACTTAAAGAAATAATGATAGAATGAAGCATACCGGTGACTCTGCTAATTAAAACCGTTTGAGGCACCGAGAAAGATATAAGGTCAACATCAGCACCCATGGCGCTGTCATCATCACGTCCATGGCTAGCATGGGGAACAATAGCTAGGTCATCCCCCATTGAGCCAGCAGGTCCCATACTTGAATCATCAGCTCCAGGCATGTTATCATCATCTGCAGTAGATCCCACAGATATTATTTGTTCTTCAGGTACAGAACCTGGAACACTATCAAAAAGGGAATCACTGGAAGAAGAATGACCCTCTCCTGTGGACTCAGCACCAACTTCAGAACTGTCTGCCACGCTCTTCCTTAAATCTTTACCCTGATCCACGGCAGTAGTCTGTAAATCATCCCCCTCCAAGGGACTTGCGACAACGTCATCAACAACCATATCTGAATCCTGGAGAAGAAACAAGTAATAAGAGTCAGATAGTATGAACACAACTCCAAAAGAGAGGAAGAAGTGTAAAGAGGCAACCTCAACAATAATCACACCATCGCCAGATCTACCAGACCCATGTGTTGCCTGCCACGAACTAAGGCATGAGAAAATACAAGAAAAAAAGGTGGAGTGAAAGCTATAAAAAAAAAGGAGGGGGCAACAAAGAACTTACCTTAGAACCACTCTTGCTCCTTGTACGGCTAGCAGCACCGAGAGGAAAGAGGGGAGCAACGAACTTCTTTTTCTTAGAAGGCAAAGGAGTCAATGCCGCAGATGGTTGTTCCTCATCCGGAGAGGAGGAAGAGACACTAGTCTTCTCCTGACCCTTCGGTGGACGAGAAGCAACACTCTTTTTGCCTGACTTCTTGGAAGGACTTGCACTCATACTCTTGATTTTAGAAGGAGCAACCGTAGACTCAGTTGGTTCTTCCACGGGAGCTGTGGTAGACTTCTTTGCAGGGGATGACACTAAGAGGGTGGACTTACCTTTCTTCCCAGCCTTTGTTTTCTTAGAAGGAGCTTTCTTAGAGGAAGGAATGGAAGGAGTTGGCTTCTTAGATGTCTTCTCAACAGCCAGGTCCACGGGAGCGTCCCTCTTGCTCCCTTTGCCGCGTTTTGAAGGCATTATGAGTCGGTTCTCCACAACATTAACAGAATTTCTCCAACTTTCTGGCAGATGTATAGTATATGCAATCCAACCTCCTCTAACTCCATCCTATTCAGCAAATCCAAGTTTTTGACTATTGACATAAGATATGGTAGACTAAGAAGGAGGAGCAAGACAAAGATTAGAAACCAATGGTTTACGGTGGACAGACATGGGAGTCTTGTCACTCCTACCAGCATTCACAAATTCCACCATAGACTGAGTGAAACGCTACCAATAAGTATTCATGGATGAAGTATTGAAGTCGAGCCTATTTCCACTAGGGATCATTACACGGTTGGTCTCGCCTCCCCAACGAGCAAATGCACGGCTCTTAATGAAAGCTGTCAGATCAGCAACACAGGTCGCGGTCTCCTGTGGACCAACAGGCACACCTTGATCAAGCCCAAACTGTCTCTGCACTCGCTGTGGACAGTAAGGGATGAAAGAAATACCTGTGATAGACAAAACCAGCAGAAAACCAGGATTCACGGTGGATAGGTATGTCAAACTCCGATAATCATCAACCTTCAAATCACGGATCAGAGAGGTTGGCTGGTAGAACCGGCTGAAAACAGAGACACAAGTAAAACCAGGGTAATCATCCCCATACGGCCTGAACAGCACATTTTCCTCATGATTCAGAGCATCTACTAGATCATAATCACGAGTCTTTAGACCCACCCAGCGGTAGACCAAGGGCAAGTTATTCCTAAAATCTGGGAAGCGGTCTAAGAACTCCCGTGGTAGATCAGAAAACCTACCCCAAGTAGCTGACTTGTCTTTTGCAGCAAAAAGATAACTGACCGAATGTTCCCAAAAGAAGGTCTGCAATGCTGAGGTATTGAAGGCAGCAAACAAAATATAACAAGAGTCCCCCTCGACCTTGCAATCATGGAGCAAGTCCGATTGCGAATACAAGTGACCCGAAAATAAGGGGGCAAAAGGAAAGCAATGTCCAGTGGATATTCTAATGGTTAAAGGAATATAAGCAGTATTTATTGAATAGCAAGAAAAGTTACCAAAAGTGCACTTACAAAGCCAATATAACACAAAGGCAGCACGGCGGACTGAAGCCTCCTTATGGTAGATAAAGAATGAGGGCCAACCGCTCAGTTTGGTGGACGACTGCCTCTTCAAAGCAGCTACAGTCTCCTCCTCTTCCGCAGATAGCTTGATATTGGACAACGAATGCTCACCAAGGATGGGGAGCATCCAATGGTTAGCTACATCTTCCAGAGTTGGTGTAAGCTCCCCCCAAGAGAAGAAGAAAATGTGTGTTGAAGGACACCATCTTCTCAACACTTCACGGAGTGGCTCAGTGTCTCTAAACATATTACAACTCCTAGAGATCAATATGGACCAATGGACACCAGCGTCCCGCAGACTATCCTAGAAATCAGAATCAAGGATTTCCCGGTCCACCCAATGGGACCAATCCTTGGATGCTGCGCAGAGAAAGTCAAAATTGATGGGTCCACCTGGAGATCTCCTTTCTGGATCAATAATTCAGAAATTTCGTCAAGGTTTGGGACCCAACCTTGATCCACCGCGGCCTCCAACCCTAACACCGTCCAATCTCAATCGTCCACAGGAAAAGAAAAAGCCAAAGCCCTAAGAGGAAATAGGGGAGAACTTCCATACCATGGGTCAATCAAGGAGAAGACAAACCCCTCCCTTAAATTCTCGGTCTCATCAGAAACGAAGGAGGGAGCCGTGGGCGTGGCTTCACCTGGGATGGTCGGAGGAGCCACCGCAGCGTCTACCATCGCCTCGGTGGACACCGCTGGTACCACCGACGGGGTCTCCAACCCCTCGCCTTTACTAGGTTGAAGGGGAAGGCTGGCCGGAGTCGTGGAGGAGGAAGAAGCCATGGATACAGCAGAAAATCAACAAAGAGAAGGAAAGAAATTTTCACAGCACAAGAAATAGAAGAGAAGAGGGAGATCGGGGGAAGATTTGTTCAAAGTTTCTGGACTTTTCTCTCTTCCTCTTGATAACCCAAAGTGATGTATATATATATATAGGCTGCAATAAATACTCAGGGGCTGGTGGTTGGAGGTTCAAATCACGAAATCCTAAAGGGTCTTAATGATGGCCTTGATAGGAGATATTGGGAGAGAAAAGAGTTGGAGAGAATATCAGTTTCAGTAACTAACATTCCTATCTGCCACAACTCCCATAAAAGAAGGAACCCACGTATAAAAGAAAAAAGAGAGGGAAAAGAAATACTACAACGTGCATGGGTGCATATATTCCACTGAATACTCACCCAAACCACACATCACGTGCGATTTGGGCTCGGGGGGCTAAATGCAGAGGCCCATTTTTTCGGTCCACGACAGACCAAGTCCAACACCCTAGTAATCTGCCAAGGGTCCAAGGCCCATCAAGCCCAGTGGTCCACGGTAGCCAAAACGTGAAGAGAAATGGCCAAAAGCCATCAATCAAGTCCAAGACCCAAAAGAAAAAGGGAAGTCTAGCCTATTTGATCCCTAAACTCAGGTCTGCCAGGACAACACCAGAAGATCCAAAACGATTAAAAAAAGAAGAGGGAAAATGGTTGTCTTGGAAAAGGCCATTTTTTCCCCCTCTCTCGACGCGATGCTTGAGGTGCTCAAAGGAAATATTTCCAAGACAAAGATCAAATTTCCAAAGCCACCATAATCATAACAAAAGATTGGTTTTCTTCATTAACCAACAGATAAGGAATATGGTTCTAGAAAAAATGGTCTGCTGTAGCACCAACCAAAAAACCAAAAAAGATGAAGGAGGCTGGTCCTCCACATCGTCCAGTTGTCCATGGCGAATTACCCAGTGGTCCACAGCGAACTCCATCACAAGATGATCTGCGGCAGCACCAGCTGCAGCAACAAATGACGGAGAAGACGAGACAATACCCGAAAAGACCAAGAGGTCTGCCATGGCCGCCCAAATCAGTACCAACTGAAATAAGAAATGATGAAAAGCAAGCTGGTCATTTCCTTTGTCCATTGGTCACTATGGACTTCGTCACAGAGTAGTCCACGGCAACACCAGTTGGAACAAAAAGTAATAATCAAGGACCGAAAAGACTTGAGAAGCCTACCATGGCCACCCAAAACCAACATCACTCAAGGGCAGCGACCACCACAGCCCAACACTCCGGTGGTCCTTGCTCCTCCCCATCATAGAGCTTAGGAAGAACGGTCTGAAGGTAGGGGAATCAATCTACTCAAGTTTTATTTGATCTGCCGCAATAGAAAAGGCATTAATCTGCTGGGGAATAATGCCAAAAATGGTAAGATCAAATTTAATTAATGCAAAACGTATGTGAGTCAAGTCATCTTAATTGCTTCAGCCCATTACCAAGCATTAAATGCTCATCACTTCCCTCCTCATAAGTGGCCTAAAAATCTGCCGTTCACCGCAGACCAAATTAGATCTGCGACAGATGAAAACCATTAGCTCAATCTCAAAACCAAAACTTTGTCAAATCTCTGCCCCTTTATTTCTCGGGTAAACAGTGATTCTCATGATTAAGAGGATAACAAATCAGACTCTTAGACATGAACACCACTATAAATAGGGGTGAGAAGAAGAGATAGGGGGTTGGTTGGGCTGTTCAGAAAAGTCTTAGTTTGAAATTAATACCTCTATAAGAGCTGACTTCAAAAGCTTGAAGGAGACAGTTAACCAATAGCAGTCCACGGGACACTTCCCGTAGGTCCACGGTAGACTAGAAATACTTTTAGCTTGCCACAATAGAAAACTTACATCAAACACTTAACCCAACCTTCAGTACTGACTCACGTACGTTTTGCACAGTAAATGATTCTCTTCCTACTCCTAAATCTCCTAAGTTCTATGATTTATTATATTTCTTTGATCTGCTCTTGCTTTTTGCAAGTCACGGAGGAAGTCAAGTTTATTATGCCCAGTCTCTTGATCCACGGCACTGATCCTTGATTTTTACTACTTGTCATGTATATTGTATTCACTACCACTGATTGTAGATTCTTGAAAAGTTGAGTTTGTCGTATTAAATCTCAGTCTACGGGATCAACTCTATTTATCTACATGCAAGTTTGTAATGTATTTCTTATGTGTTGTTATCACTATGTTGTGATTACTAAATGCTCTGGTAAAAGTAAAATCCATGGTTGTTAGCTTATCTTGATCTGTGTCACTGATTTTATTAGTCCATCGCAACTTCCTACGTGAGTGTTGCAGCCTGGTGGATCAAGGAGTACCAGAGGGAATGCACCATTAGCCATCAAGTGATCTACCACACTTGGTGTAGAGTTTTGGGCTCAACATCCCCACACATAAATCCAGCCCGTGTCTAACCCCGTTCGTGGATTGATACGTGGCCCATCCTGTGCAGAAATTTTTAGCATCCACACAAGTCCCTTAAAAGTACTGAGTATTTCGTTCTCTCCAAAATACACCACATGATTGCCAAGGGTACAGAATCCCAAATCGCTGCCTTTCCATGTATCCGAACTGACCTCTCTAATAAGCCAGCAACTTCATCACCAAACAAGGCATAACCCACACAAATTATCAAAGCTCTCTCACTATAACGGGATGAAGATGGTTCACAAACTTATAGACTTACAACACTCACTGGTGCGAATCTTCCAATGACTATTTGGCTACAATAGTCAAATATTGAGATAGTCCTTGTAAAGTTACTAACCAGTTTATATACTTAATCCAACTACTTACAGATGTGATCTTATATGCAACGTGATGATAGAGGGGGCAAGTAAACAACTCCAATTACATGCAGACAGGTGTTGGATTCCTTCAGAACTAATAATTCACTAAGGGTAATGACTTATTAAATTTACTTTTCAGGAAAACAAAAACAAAAAACAAAAAGCAAAAACAAAAAAACAAAAGGCAAAAAAGACGGGCAACCATGAGAAAAATTACAAACAGAAAGTGTGTGACAAGCTCTACATTCAACTGTACCTGAGCATCTCCTCAGGAAGAGGGCGTAATCTCCAATCTGCATTCTGGTATCTGCAAGGAGTTGACTGGTCAACCTTATAGTAATTCAGAAGAGGAAAAAGTAGTCAATCCATAAGTAGCAGCTGAATCTAGTGAAACAGAAAATTAATTTAAAAAACATACTCTTTGTTAGCAGTAACTCCACAAAAGTGATGCAAAAGAAACTCCAAGCTATTTCTCTCCAATTTCAATACCTTTGATGCCTGAGGATCAAAGAGAAAAATTCACATTCACTTTTAATAAGTATAGGGAAACAACAAAAGAATTATGAATATATTTAAAAAATAAATAAAAAAGAGGAGGATATTTGGGAAAAGAATGGTGGGGAAGGATAAGCAGCCATGATAATCTCTCTCTTTTTTTTTTAATAAGTAATAAAATTTTATTGATCAAAGAGAAGCATCAAGTACACTAGGCGTTTGCTTGATACTTGTAGAAAGAATTATGACCGAACAGTACAATGATCAAAGAATTCCAAAAACTATTTTAAAACTAAACAAGCCTGTGGCTAACATCCAATCAAAAAAAGTTCTGAGTAGTAGGAGCTTCAAGTCGAATATGTTCCTTTCACAGCCCTCAAAGGTCCTAGCATTTCTTTCCCTCCACAAGCACCACATGACACAATGAGGAACGGCCCTCCATATAACGCAATTCTGATGACGCCCCAAGCTGCCTTGCCAACAAGATAATAAATCCAGCACCCTTGCAGGCATCACCCAATGGACCCCAAATAGACTACAAACCATATCCCATAATTCCCAAGCCATAGGACAATGAAGAAGTAAATGATCCACAGATTCCCCATTTGTCTTACACATGCCAAGCATCTTAATACAAAGACCAAATTTCTTATCTACCATTAGCCCTATTAACCCAGTAGTACCTCTTCCCTTTTAATAAGTATGTTATGAGTTCAACCCATTCAACAAGATGGGGAAGGCTACCCCCTTTGTAGCTACTACTACTAACAAAATAAGAACAACGGCTCTTATATAAGACAAAGTAAAGCCTTCAAACTCTAACATATGGATATCGAAATAATAAAACAAGCAAATCAACCTGTGGGTATCGAAATAATAAAACAAGAGTAAAAAAAATGTATATCAATGACCATAGCTCAAATGGTTCCCTATAAAAAAACAGTGTGGAGGGATGAGCTTGTGGGTTTTAGACCCACTAGAACATGGATAACAATATCCGAAAATAATAATATAAATGATATCGGCCTGATATAATACATCTTAATAAACATATCTACAGGCCAAAGAGGATAACTACATTAGCAAAGTCCTAAGGAGAAAATAGTGCTTTTTAAGGCATCTCATCTCAAGACCCCTTTTTTAAAAAATAAAAATAAAAAATCTTATTTTAATTCTTTCTTTTTCTTTCTTTTTTTTCTATGTGAAATATCATCAAGATCTTCTCCATCATATGATAATTTTCTCCCCATCTTAAAGGAAAGAAAAATAAAATAGTTTTGAAAATCATACAAGGCAAATTAGTGTGTCCAACTCTAAGTGGAACGCAAGGCAAATTAGTGACTAGTCTTCTACTTACAAGCCGCAAGTACAAAGAACACATCCATTTTAAAGTTTGAGTGCTAAACTATTCATCCCTCAGTTATTTAATGTCGTATATATGACAAGCCAATTATGGCATAGGCCATGTTATGTAAGTCTTTAAGGGGAACTGTGAATATGTGGATCATCAATTGTTACATTGCTCATTTGCTCATGATATGTGGTCCTTTGCATTTTCAGCTTTCGGGGTTCATTGGGGACCGCCAAAGAGGGTAATAATGTGTACTCTTGCTGGGAAGGGTTTTATGGGAGGCATAGGAACAGCATCATTTGAAGCGAAACAACTGAACTGATTTGAAGGAATAGAAAGAGCTATTATTAAGACTAAATCTACTTTGTTGCATTTCATATTAGATTGTTGTATTATGAATTGGGGGTTGTCTTGTAATTCTGTAGTAGATTTCATGGAGCACTTCAATTTAAAATTGTAATTCTTTAGGAGGCTGCAGTATATGAGCTTCACCTATTCTAATAAAATCTTTGATTACCTTTCAGGAAAAAAAAAAGGTCCTGTTAAAATTTCATAATGAACAAATAGTACCACACACCACTAGATAAACTTCACATAGGAGAACTTTGTACGCACTATACACATCAACTCCAAACAATCATTGTGAAAGAGGGAGAAACAATTAGGTAAGCTTAAACATAGCTCATTAGACACCTTGGAGAAAATAATTTCAGTATAACTTAGAATAGGACCATGGTCTCTAGTATCAATATTTCTTTTTTTTTTTAATAACCTTGGGTGTCCGGGCCAGCTTTACGCGCACCTCGACTAATCCCACGGGATCCGTGCACCGCACCCTCGGAAGTTTCCCTACACGGATCAGGGTAAGTCGCTGGCTTTTCACCAGGGGGTGTGGCCCCAAGGAATTGATTGCACCCAAGAGGTGTTGAACCTTGGACCTTGAAGGGAGCAAACCTTCAAGACCAAGGCCTTCACCACTTGGGCCAACCCCTTGGGGTTCTCTAGTATCAATATTTCCAATCAATGCATCAAGCATACCAAAAAGTAGCATCGCTTGGAGAGTCTTAACTCTTAACATGCCACTTCATTTTTTTAATAGTAATTTACACATGCACCCAACATGTCTTCAACCCACAATCTTAACCTCCATCCTACACTTATGAGGCGGAGGAAGGGTCATTTGAGCTAAAGCTCATTGGCATGCCATTTCAATTTTATTTTATTTTTTGGAGGGGGGAGGGGAAGAGAGGAATCATAACAGTTTTCCATCATCTAACGAGCTTGATAAGGCTCATTGCGTCAAGTTGCAATGATTGTAATCAATATAATATTAGGAACTGCAAGACCATTTGTCCCAAATGCTCATGTGAAAAAGTATTATTTGTTTCCTACTAATTACACATCCACCAAATAGAATAATCCATCTTGAAAAGAGAAAGATAGAAGCACTACATCCAGACTTGGGTGGATATTTAAATAAGATAGTATAATAAAAATTAAAGCCTACATTTTCAGAACATCAAAATCTCATTCCAATCAATTTCAATGTTAATTTTATTTGCACACTGCTTTGAGTTAATTAACAAGAGAGGCAAAATGTGGCAATCTTACCATATTCAAATGTGTCAAGAGATGTGAACAGAGGTGAATAGATTAAGAAGCCTCTCTCTTGAGTAAAAAGTGGATAGGTCCAACAAAAAAATATCATTAAAAAATAAGGCAATGATGGGAGGAAAGCTTCCCCGTTGTTACGGGGGTTCAAGGGATACCCCCAGTGGTTCCAGCACCACTTGTGGTGCCTGGGTATTGGGGTTCGAACGCCACCAGCCCCCCTCCCCCTATTTACCTGGCAATATATATATTATGACTTGAATAAAGGTTCCATTACTATATCAACTACCATAGCCCTGGAAACAAAGAGAGAACCCAAATAAAATGTATACATTTCTATCAAACAGTAGAAACCACACTCCAGGCCTCCAAGACTCCAACTCCATCCCCTCCCCTAGGCCCCCAAAAATGACAGTTCAACCAGAGTAAAAAAAAAATGCATATAAAGACGTAGGGTAATTGAACCTAAAAGATTTTTTTAACAAGTTTTGGCCCCTAGGGAGAGGGGATAGGGAGATTCGAACTAGTGACCTCCACTTCATGAGGTGTGATCCCTAGCCGATTGTGTTACCCCTTGGGGTTAATTATACCTAAAGATAAGAGTGAAGTGTTTAAATCGTTTCTCCAATGTTGCATACGCATTCTTTTTTTTATTCCTATACAAAGTTGCATACTCATTCTAGTAAACAAGAAACACCAAAACCCAGAATTATCTTCCTTTTTTTTTTGTATAAAACATACTATTTTTTTAGCCAAACCATTCGTTTAATTCATTGGTATATGAAATTAAAGGGAATAATCAGACACCGCTAGCCTGAGTTATCTAGTAGCACAAAAATCTGGTGAGTTGCGAAAAATTGTGTATGATCTTGAACCCAATATTGTACATGCAGAGCAATATCAACTTCTTGGAAAATTTAGTTTCTGGTGAAACCACTTTACTGAGAAATACATCAGCCATAATATAAGATCTTTACGTACAGAAACGAAAAAGTCAAACAAGGCTCACATAAACCCAAACAATTAGTGATTTCAAAGTACAAACCTGGCCAGTGTCAAACATATTGCAAATGTAAATGCCGAAGTCCCGTTGAAGCCACACAATATCTCGATCTGCTCCATGCATAACCTAATTGAGTATATATATTATCCCAGTATCACACAATGTGGTAAATCTAATAAACCCCCCCCCCCCCCTCCCAAAAAGAAAAGAGTAGATGAGCAAGAGATGAACCTTTCTCTTGGTAGGGTCCTTGAAAACCTCCCTTAGATATGGGCCAATATGAATTCGAAGCTTTAGAGTATCTACAACAAAATCTTCAGTTCTAGTAGATATTTGCATCAAGCAAGTCAACCCTTGAAAAGATCGATATTGATTATGTTCCAAATCAACCTAGACAATCACAAAAGTTAAAATGCACGTAAAGGAATACTATTCGGAAAAAAATAAAAAATAATAAAAAAAGTGCATGTAAAGGAACAGATATTTTTAATAAATTTAAAGCAAAAGAAACACAGTAATCCTAATATTAATATGTCATCTTTAGCAAACTTAGATTAAGTCCAGGGCCAGCCGTCCCACAGAGATGAATTGAAAGAAAGATAGGAAGAAAAAGAAAAGATAAATAAATCCATGCAATTGAGAAAGTGAGACAAGCAATTCACACTAATGAAGTAATCAGAGTTAGATTTAAAGGGCTAAAAATTATTTACAAAGAAGACAACTGCTTTTCCAATAGATTCAGCACACACGCCCAGAAACCAAGACTAAAATCAACCATTTAAGGCATCAGCAAGTTCTTGAAATCGAAATTCAAAATTTGGTTCACTAGAAGTTTATAGTGTTGTTAAACCCTTCAACCTAACTGAATCCACTTGTCAACCTCGCAAAACAAAATTGCCCCCATAGTCCTCACTATTACCCGCACGATTTTATGAAAGAAAAACTTACGCAAAAGGCTATTTTAGAAGTTCCCCAATGTAACTATGAGGACTCCTCGTTTGCTAATATAGGTGGACATAGGGATTGGTGAATCTGCCAGTTCAAGAGATACACAAGAGGCCTTGAGCCCTTGACTCAGGCAAAGACTAATTTTAAACTTTGTACATTGCCAATAGAAGTAAACCGCTCAAGTTCTACTTGTTAATGATCATTATGCACACCAAAATTTAGAAAAAATAATTAATTAACAGTCCAGCCAATAAGACAAAAAACAATCAAAAAAGTAAGGTTAAGCGCACAGGCAACAATGTGTTGACATGACATAAATCACTATAATCAAATTTTACCGCAAATTCATTTACACCACGCAATTTAGCAGCCAACTCTTTCAAATCTTTCACTTCCTCGACAATCTTGAATGGTGTAGACTCTACAGAGGGGGGTTCTACAGGATCCACATTCCCTATATCTTTATCAACGAAATCCAAAACAGAAAGCTTCTCCTGTAGGAATTGAGAAACAATAAATAGCAAGAAAACAGACTCTAATTTTAGGAACATAACAATTGACAATACAAGAAAATGAATAGAGAGAGAGAGAGAGAGAGAGAGAGAACCCAATAATAGAATTCGAAGAAACATGAGAGAAAAAACATTAATTTCCAAACCGCATTAGTTTTAGACAAGTGAAGGAAGTTCCACTCAAAATGCATAAATACCAAAAAAGCGCGCACTCTCAATACAATCTCAATTAGAAAATAAAGCTAATCATGCTTATCAACACAAAAGCCAACAAAAATAAATCCATGCAGTATGACCCAGAGAAGAAAGTGATCAAAATTAAGCGCTACTTCAATTAAGCATGTAGATAATAGTTAACAACAGAATGGATGCTCTGAGAAGTAGGAACATGTTTGGTTGCTCAACTCAAATGTTGTTTTTGTACTTGAATCCTGGAAATGGTGGGCCTGGTCAAAGGCTGATCCATTTGGCAATTGTTTTCCAATTGTGTTCTCAAGTTAATTTATTGTTCTAGCATTACTCAAATCCATCTTTTAGAGAACACATTGGTGTTTTCTCCTTTTTAATTCTGTTTTCACGTGCTACTGTTTTAAAAAGTATTTTTTCTCTCTTTCGTCTAAAACACATCACACTCACTCTCTCTCTCTCTCTCTCTCTCTCTCTCTCTCTCTCTCTCTCTCTCTCTCTCTCTCTCTCTCTCTCAACGTGACTCGCAATGGTCGCCTTGGCTTCGCGGTGGTCTATCGCCGATCTCTCTCTCTCGCTCAACGTGGCTTGTGATGGTCGCCTGATCTCTCCACTCGATGTGTTGGTTTGTGGTGGGTGTTTGTTGAATTTGTGGTGGTTGGTGGTGGATGTGGTAGTTTTTGTTGAATTTGTGGTGAGGTTTTGTTAGTTTGTGGTGCCCGGTGGTGGGCTTTTGTTGGGTTTGTGGGGGCCAGTGGAGGATGTGGTGGGTGTTCGTTGATTTTTGGTGGGTTTTTGTTGGGTTTGTAGTGGCTGGTGGAGGATATGGTTAGGCTTTGTTGGGTTTGTGGTGGCCGATGGAGGATGTGGTGGAGGGTGGTGGCTCAGTGGGTAACCATGTGATTATTATTAAAAAAAAAAAAATCCTTTTTTTTGTTTAAGAGATAAAAGGACCGAGCACTCAAAAAAAAAATTTATTTTTTATTATTACTGAGTACTAAAAAAATTGTAGTGGAAAACACCTACTACCAAACAAACTTTTGGTTCTCAAAACTACTATTATACTATTCTGGAGAGCAATTTCTCAAAACACCTAAATACAATTGGAAAGCACAAAACAAAAAACAGTGACCAAACATGCCCTAGTTATTCAATGCAGATTTTCATCATAAAATCCTATGTATAAGAGTTAATTCAATTACTCGTAGCAAAGGCTAATCGAAATTAAGGAAAGTGACTACATGCATGCATATTTGAATTATTTTATTACTCTCTTGGGTGTCCTGTTTTGCAAGTGTAAAAGCTAATTTCTAGCAAAGAAGACCTTCAAGTTTGAGAACCTTCATGGAGCAAGTTTATCCTCCTTGACATGTTGTTAGTCCTTTCTTGGGTACAAATATATTTGCTTGTATTCATTAATTTCCTCAGAAGTGTATGTGTATTTCCTTTGTATACTTTTGTTGTTCATTTATATATGCCTTCAATTCAGGAAGAAAAATAGGAAGCCACTCCATGGTACCAAAAAATCAAATACATTTTGATCGGTACACAAAATAGTTAGCCAACACATAAATCAACCATGTTCCATCCTTTATCTTGTTTTTATAGATTAAAAAAAAAAAAAAAAAAATGCAGTACATGATATCTGCCCCTAAACCATAGATTCTAATAATCTGAAATATTTTTAAAGCATCACAAAAGCTCAAATCAAGATGACATTGGTTTTGCTTAATAAAACTATGAAATAGGAGACCTCATGCACATAGGTAACAGTTTCCAAAATAAAATCTTACAATCAAAGTGTTAATGTAGAAGTGGGCACAGGGGAAGCAAATCAATCTAGGATGACACAGACATGTGCCAAACATAGTTCCGAGCATACAAATTTTAAGTGGAAGTGTGGAATGACAACTTCCATGTGGAAAAGATTTTGAATGGAAATCTAAAAGCAGAAAGAAGACCAAAAGGGTATCAAACAATTCAGCAAGGAACATTTGAAACCATGTATACTGGCACTCCTATCGCATTAACAACTAATATTGCAAAAACAAAAAGAATAAAATTAACAGGTATGGTTTTATTAGATTAATGTAAGGAATTTTTAACCCATCTTAGCCACATTATCCAAACCACCACATCTATAGCAAATATACAAATTAAAAACATCCCTTAAACATTAGTAACCAAAAGCTACACTTGTTGTACAATCAAAATGATGATATTTTTTTATACAATAAAAAAATAAAAGAAAAGAAAAGAAAGAAAGTTGGAAAACACAAACCAATGGATGAATAAAGGTCTGAGCATCATCGTCACCCCTCTGCAACCAAACGTGCTGAAACGGCTGGTTGGAATTATTGACCAAAATATTAAACTCCTCTTGAGGCTTCCGTATCGATGGTATATGAAATGGCACCTTCGGCTTAGGCCCCGCCGTCTTATTATCCTTCAAAGCCACCTTCACCGCACTCGCACTCGCCGAGTCGCCGCGACTCGCTTCCTTCTTATTATTATTCTTCTTCCTACACACCAACTGAAACCCATCGTCTGGCCCTGCCCCGGCCAGCCCGGTCTCCTCTTCCTTCTTTCTAATCCCCCGGAACTCGTCCGCTGACGTGTCGAACCGCTCGAGCAGCTCGTCGTTGACGTTCACAAGCCAATCGTAGGCGTCATCCATGTCGTCGGTGTTGGAGGGGAAAGCCATGTCCTTCTTGTTGTCACCCCAAACCCGAGCCTCCGACGACCCGATTGTCTCGAGCATCGACTGCGATTTCTTGGAGATTTCTTGGATCGGGAGTTTGAACTCGTCGAAGTTGTTGAAGAAGTGAAAGTCCTTGCCGGAGGGTACGGCGCGGGAGGAGGCGGAGAGCTTGGATAAAGAGGAGGCCAGTGGGCCTATGGTTAGGGTCTGTAGGGTTTGGGCCTTATGGGCTTGGTCTTGGTCGACGTCGACCTCGTGGTGGTGGTGCTGACTCATGATGGTAATCGTTTTGGTTTTGATTTTGATTAGGGTTTGGGTTTTGGGGGGTTTAGTAGTAGAGGGCTAGGGTTTTAAGCGTTCCACTCAGACTCAGTGAGTGAGACAGTGAGAGAGAACAAATCTCATTCTCTCACAATCAAAATGTGCGTTTTGGGGGGCATTTCTTGTTTCAGAGAGGCCAGAGGGGGAAAGAAAGAGAAAAAGTGTAACTGCGTGTTTGGTACTGAGCGAGACTGATTGTGAAACTGTAAATATATAATGTGATGTGAACAAAATGGGATTTGTGTTTTCTCTCAGTTCAATTCTCATTTTGTCATGGGATCAAAAAAACCGTGTACCTAAGATATCTGTTAAAGATAAGATGTATTTTATTTAATTTATTAAATCAAAATACTTATTTGTTTTTTAAGAAATTATTAAGAAAAATATTCATAATTTATCTTCGTATGTGTAAATTAATGAATTATTTAAAATTATTTTTTTATTTAACAATTGTGTATTACAATTTATAATGGAATATTTATTATTCATTAATTTGTGCACATCGGTTAACAAAGGGTCAAATTTCTTGTGAAGAATCATAACATGATATTTGGCATTAATGATTAACAAAGATTAGAGTTCATCAATTGGGTTGATTTTTTATAGTTTTTCTCTTATGTTTTTTTTATTAAAATTTTGGAAAAGAAAAATAAATCTTACTACACAATAAGGCTTTTTTTTTCTTTCTATAAAAATTAAACTTGCGATCCATTACCATAATAAATGTTTATTGTCTTTCAAAAGAAGAATAAATCTTACTACTCAATAAGGTTTTTTTTTTCTTTCTATAAAAATTAAACTTGCCATCCATTACCATAATAAATGTTTCTTGTCTTTTAAAAGAAGAATAAATCTTACTACTCAATAAGGTTTTTTTTTTCTTTCTATAAAAATTAAACTTGCCATCCATTACCATAATAAATGTTTCTTGTCTTTTAAAAGAAGAATAAAATCTTACTACTCAATAAGGTTTTTTTTTTCTTTCTATAAAAATTAAACTTGCAATCCATTACCATAATAAATGTTTCTTGTCTTTTATCGGCTTCAACCAAAAATGCTAATAATATTAGAAAAATAGAGAGTATTAGGCCTTTTGGTTGAGTGAATCAACCTTATGAAAATAAAAACTAATTATTTTTTGGATGTAAAAATCACACAAACCCAAGACAGTTAGGCTCAATTCAAGCAAACCTAAGATCTGAGTCAGGGAGGTCTAATTTGAGTAAACCTAACCCAACTAGCCCATCCCAATGAAGTCAACGCCTAAACCCACGCCCCCACATTTGTGAGTCGAGCCTAGTGGTCCTCAAATAAATTCAACCAGGGTTCAAGCTCTTTTGATGAATGACTAAACAAGCTTGAGTTACACCATGGGTAAACTCAATCCTTACATCGAGACATTATACGTTAGGTCAAATCCATAGAGTCCCAAGGAAAGCTCAACACTTGACCTTCCCCTCATCAAGACAAAAAGACTTATAAGAGTGCCACCCCTCCAAATTTCGCATTTATTAAGGCAAACCTATTACCATTGGCATTAAATGCATCAAGATAGGACAAGGTTCTCCCTTGAAATCATGGGGGAATGTTCTCATGAAAGGTCTCCCCCCAAAATCACTAAAGGGGCAACATGTTGATAGATCTTGTCCTAATTGCATGAGAATGAGTTTTCCCACCACCATTCATTGAATACTATAAAAGCCCTTCTTGCTCAAGGAAGAGGTAGGCATTATTTGCTGAAATTTTGTCATTTTGTCTTCAATCTAATTCAAATTCCTTTCACTAACTTAATTGTTAGAGTGCCACCGATTAGCCTCATTGGTTGGTATCCGGCCTAGTGAGTATGTCATTCTCATTTTATAGACCTATCGCTAGTGATCCTTTGGACTTCCACCCCCCTCGTGCTTATCAAAGTCCTTGTAGTGGTTTACTTCCTCATTCCTTCCACTTACAAGTAGCGTCATTTGTGGGGAACTGCAAATCATAAGTTTTGACAGAGCACCGTCATGAGTACCTTTGTAGCAAGATTTGTGAATCCAATAAGTGAAAGTGCTCCAATCTCTCTCTTAAGCTCAAATCCAGAGTTAAAAGGGCTACAATCTAAGAAAATGGGTAAAAATGAAGATTTTTTTTTTTTTTATTGAAAGTGAAGAAAACCGAGCTTCCAAATGGTAAAAATGGCAATTTAGGCGATTTCACAAACTTCATGCGTCACTTATAATATATATAAATTTCAAAATCATTTTTTTTTTACTTTTTCCGACCAAATTCATTGAATCCTGCCATTTATGCCACTTGGACACCTATATTGACATATAGAAAGGAGAAGCCCATAATGAAGCAAGTAAGTCACTTTGCAACCTAAAATTTCCACACAAGATGGGTACGACCTCAGTATGTGTGTAATGAGGGCTACAAAATACTACATCTCAGATTTTTATCCAACATCACTTATTGGGGAAGCACTTAGGTCCCAATGATTAATGATCACCGAATAGTACCGGGAGTCATTTACCACCATTGGATCAAATTAAGGTTTTTTAAGTCATTGAATCAATTTTAAGGGTTATGGGTAACTTGAGCACCTGGTAAAAAATGCTTTATTTCTCTCTTATATTCCCCCGATCTCTCTTTTTCTCTATTTCTCTCTTATTCCCCCATTACAGCCCAACCCTAAATCCCTTCCCGATGACTTCTTCTCTACAACCATGGTTTTTAAAGATTTTTAAACGGATTAATTTATTTGTTCATTCTGACATGTTTACCACTTTTCCTGCCATATACACAATTTTCCACCAAAGATGTTGTTTTTGTCATTTAATGGAATGTGTTTGATAATTGTTGTCAATGAGAATGCCATATATCTTCTCTTCATAATCTGTCTGTCAACATTTGTTCCACTGAAGGAACTTTTTTTTAAGGGTGGGGTAGAAAATGTTAAGAAGAAACCTACACTAGAGAAATCAACCAAGCACGACATCTGGAGTATTATAAAAGGTATCTAGAAAAATAGCAATGAAAATTCTTCAATGAAATTGATTATGAGAACCACAAAATAAAGGGATTGAGTGTTTTGGTGGGACTCATTTATAAAGTTGAATGCAAAGGAAGACGTGAAAAAGAGGAATAATTACCATTAGTATGATTGGTTTTATATATAGGTATATATTGATTTGGTCTGGAGCTCTTCATTTCTTACTACGTGAATTTTGGGTTTTGGTCATTGGATTATAATAACAAAACAAAGTTTTTTTTTTTTTTTTGAATTTATTTGAATTTCAGTTTTGTGTTCTTTTTTGTTAATGAGAATCATGGAACAAATAAGGAAAATTTGTAAAATCTTGGAGTAAACTGTTGTGAAATTCTTTTGACTATTTGTTAACAACCTAAAGTTATCGTTAGTGACCCATCTTTTGATTTCTTTATAGGTTGATATGGTAGATTAATAAGAGTAATCTTGATTTTCAATTCTCCGATGAAGCCACCAAGTAGGGGTGGTATGTAAGGGCATGACGACTTAAGAGTCAAAATTGATTATTGGAATAACAAGATAACAAAATTGAGTCTTATGCCTTCACTCTTTAGAGTATCAAAGAGTGTCTTTATTTTCTTCATTGAAAATTCGAGTAGGCCTTTCTCATAGGTTTTTTATTTTTGACGCATTAAGAGAAGTGCCTATTGTTATTTATGGTGTTGGATACTTTTTTTTTTGATAAGTTGGATACATTTTTTTGGGTGGAAGAGAGACCATTAGGCTAAACGTTAAGGACATAACTAATTAAATACATTATATTGCTGACTCTTATAATTTTAGGATGAATGTTTTCCACTTTACCTCCAAAGTATTAAAACAAAAAAAGAGAAGGAACAAAATAAAATATGCGGATAAGTTATAAAATGTGTTTTTAATGAAGTACAAAAATAAAGTGACTTCATTTTTAATAAATCTTTATATCATCTCGTGCTCTTAAAAAGATAACCATGAAATTATAAAAATAGACACAATCTTATTTATATACCCTAAAAAAATCCATATAAATTACCTAAATACTAATTTGCACAATTCCCACTTCCCGTCAGTTTCTCATCCACATTTTTATCTTACTACTGTTTCTCATGTCCATCTCTTGACTTGTCTATTTTCTCACCTATAAAACAGGTACACGGTTGTTATCATTCTTTCAAAATCATTCATTCTTTAAAATTTCAAAATTGAAATAATGAATTATACCAATTACCAAATACAATTTTCATTTATTTTTTATTATTGGATAGATGCATTAACCTAACAATTTGCCCAATAAATAAATAAAAAAAAAAGTCTTTTTTTTTTTTTGAGATATGATAGAAATTCTAATCTAAACTCACACACACGTATATTTTGAAGATTCCAGGATCGAATCCACACCCTCATAGAGGAGATTTTTTAAAGAAATTACCATTGGGCTGAATACCAAATAGAAAAAAAAAAAAAAAAAAGTCTCTAAACACGCACAAGGCTAGTATTTTTTATTCTCCCACTTTTCTTCTCAACTGGACAAAAAAGTTTTATATTTATTTCTCAACCATCAATTTAAAAAAAAAAATAGTAATAAGAAAAATAAAATTCTTTCCCCTAAAAATTGTTAGTTTGTAATGACAGCGGAGTTGACAAAGTTTGACCCGTTGAGTTTGATTGACTAAAAGTGTTGAAAGTTGAATCCCCAGGCCCAGGGCCCACTCGCTCGCGTCTTTGGAGTTTGGACAGTTTGCTCCTTTTTATTCTGTGTGTCTTTCTTCTTTTCTTTTCTTATCTTATCAGACAGAACCACTCCTTTCACTCTCCGTCCAAATGAGGTACGCCCCATTTTCTCAACTCTCCAACCTCTTAAGCTTAAACTCTTACTTTCTTTTTCATCTAATTCTTAGGGTTTTTCCATGCTTAATTCGTTAACCAAAAATTCATCTTATTTTGCTAAAAATTGACGAAATTAAAATTTGAAAGCAAAAAAGAGGAGTCAAACCAACTTTTGAAAATATAGAGATAAAAAAGAAGTGATGTTTTGTTTTGACGATTTGTATACACTGTCCTGATGGCTACTTATATTGTGGTGCATCGGTACTGTAATCCACAGTTGTATTTATATTTTAAACATTGAGTTGCATTTGTTTTTCAAATTTATTCTATCTTATCTCTACTCTAACTTATTTTGTATTAGTTCAAATAGTTTGAGTCGTTTGGCCGATATTTCAAATAGTTTGAGTTGTTTGGCCGATCTTAGGACAAGATCTGTGGGATCCGTTTTGATACCATGTAGAAATATAAAGAGAGAGAGAGAGAGAAAAGAAGCTAGGTTACATGGTTCGGTACTATTAAACGACTACATTTTATTATATATTTTGGTGTGTAAAGAGAGGTGATATTTATACTTGGATAGAGTTTTCCTTCAAACTGGTTACGTCTACTTCTAGTGAGTTATGTGACTTGTTTAAATAATACACGTGAATGACCTATTTAATTGTCACGTAAAAGGTTGAAAGAAGTTTGGAGGTAAACTCTGTCCTTTATGGATAGGAGTAAACAACCAACTCTCACATCTAAGTAATGTGGGATTCTTTAAAACTTTTGTCTTGTTTCCTTTCCTTGGTTATAGATAGGTTAATGTTGCTTCATATGCGGGCTACGGTTATTAAGTGGTATTTTGTATTTTATAAAAGTTATGTCAATTTCAAAAATACCAAGAAAAAGATGATTATGAATCAGTCAATTTAAATCCTAGTGTTGTTGAAATGTACAATAGTGAAGAATGGAAACATTTACTATCCATTTTGCTTATGAATGAATATGAGGCACTTAGATGTTTTGGGTTTAATTGTGAGTACTTGAATTGAAATCATCATAAATTAATCAGTCAAAGTCCTGGTATGATTGTAGTTGTATAATAAAATTCATTAGTTTTGTTGGGTATCACAGTCGCAATCCAGAGGTGCTTTGGGCTCAGCGCTCTGACAAGGTTTATCTGACCGTATCTCTGCCTGACGCAAAAGATGTTTCTGTGAAGTGTGAGCCCCAGGGCAAGTTTAGTTTCACTGCTAGAGGAGTGCAAGGTGAATCCTTTGACTTCAGTTTGGAACTTTATGGACCAATAGCACCTGAGGTAAGACTAAAGACTAACCTTTACTTGAAATTTTTTCACCATGTTAGTATTTTACCAACTATTAAGTTTATCCGACTTATTTATTTTTTAATTATTTTACATCTTACCATCACTTTTCTGTTGCCCCAGTGTGTTTGTGTGTATGAATGTGTGAAATTAATGGTTGTTAATTATGTCAATCAATTTTCAGAAG
Organism: Fagus sylvatica; assembly: GCA_907173295.1. Classification (NCBI taxonomy): domain Eukaryota; kingdom Viridiplantae; phylum Streptophyta; class Magnoliopsida; order Fagales; family Fagaceae; genus Fagus; species Fagus sylvatica. The sequence goes on from OU015761.1 coordinate 72,023,252, forward strand.
CAACTCAAGTGTATTGGAGTTATGAAAAATGAACATTATTATTATACATCATATATGTATTGTCCAAGAAGATGTCTAGAATATAGTGGGGGAAGGTCGTTTATCTTTATTGGGATGAAAATTTTACATAAATTCTGTTTTTTTCATCATATCAATACAATCACCAAGCCATCAATAATGATAAATTTCCAATTTTCCCAAAAGTTTAAGCTGTTAGGAAATGGTGAATTTAAATATTTAACCCTAAAACTGTATCTCAACACCATTACTCCCCAACACCGTATCTGTTACATGGAACTGGAAATTGACCCTAAGGCCGTAAGGTACCCATGTCAACACAACATGACACAGGTATGGATATGAAATCTGCATGTGACATGCTGCCTGAACTTTGGGCACGGTTTCATCCCCCAAACGAAGGAGTAAGAGTGTAAGACGAGAAAAAAGGAGAAAAATTATAAGAAAATATCATAAAAATTGACTCACTGAGTTTTGGGATCGCTCAAATGTATGTGGATGTCAAAATTTGAGTGCGTCAAGGCAAGAGCTCAAGGTGTGGCTTCAAGCAATTGAGGGCAATATTGTGTGAGGCTGCTTGAAGGTGTATTAACTATTAACTGTGGCGATGAAGGGCAAGATTGAGAGCATGCATAAAGAAATTCAAAGAGGAAGTCAATATGGAAATTTGTTTTAGTTGCAATCATCATCTCCCTTGCTGCCCTAAAAAAGATTCCTCAAATTCTCCACACACCAATGTGGAATTTTGTATAAGACTATTGATGCAGATGAGAAAATGGAAAATAATCAAATTTTGGTGTGGGAGATCACCTCCTTGGATAGTCTTTGGCTCAAGGTCTAATCCTATTGTTGAAGGGAATACAACTTTGTTTTGAGGAAAATAAAGATGAGAAATTGGAATTTCATTTCTGATCTCTAAAAGCATACAATGGCATATTTATAGTTTGTAGAGCATTAAAATATAATCCTACATGTACTTATCAAAAAAAAAATCCTAGATGCAAAAATAATAAAGACCCAACTTGAGCTCCTGGAAAACTAAGGAATTGACTAATTTAATGTTTGACTCTTTGATTGAATTTTTAGTAGTTGACAGCTACATACTTGTAAACTTTGACTCAAACATTCAAATTTAATATTATTCAGAAATATCTTTAGATTTATCATTTGTTCCCACCAGCCTTGAAAAAAATTTAAAAACGGAAAAGTGTTTGCCTGGGTTAAAACAATTGGGCACCCTTCCCAGGCAGTCAATGTTATGCCATGCCTCTTGACTTTCTTGAGTTTGGTGGCAGCGAATTTGATTGTACTGGGGATACTTGGTTACAATTCCAAGGATATTTGACATTTCTAACTAAGTTAGAGTTGGGCCAAGAGGTTAGGCTCAATACTACATACAAACTAAATAACATTGCAAACCTATTCGTCAAAAGAATCACGAATTGTAATATTCAATCTTCTTTCAGGTTTGCAAATTTTGGTGACATGTCCTTGTACCCATATCCAATTTTTGGATCCTTGTCCCCATGTTCCAAGTTTCAACATTAGGCAAGTCATAAACTTAGACACATACCTGGACCTGTTACCCGTACCAGAGTCCATGTACCATAGACCCCTATAGCTGTTGTCACTATATCAGTACCACTTGCCAACTCTGTTTTTACCATGAAGCAGCCACATTGAAATGGCTGGTAAAACGTTCAATGAATCAGTTAGCCTAGCTTTGAATTATTTTGTAATCGTTTAAGTGTGGCACTTGGGCATTTGCCTTTGGTTGTGGAAGACTTCCCAGATGATGCTTTATGTGTACTTGTTCAAAGATAGAAGGATGTCAAACAAATGCTTGTAGTTTAGCTAAAATAAAGAAATGTTATTGATTGTTAAGTTGATGGTTTAGATTTCATTGACAAACAAAGTTATAAATACCGTATTGGAAGCCATTTCGGTTTGGCTTGGTGGACGAAACATTTCGGTACCAATCAATGCCAATGTAGCATTTTGGTGTTACCACTATATATATATATCAAAAACTCAAAATAACTTTATTAAGTCATCATTATATTAAACCCATATCATCTCGATTCAAAAGAAACTATTCTCCCATGTTTAAAACAAGTTACAAAAAAAAGTATGATTTTGTACCGGCCGAACTTGCTAGTACATACCAAAACAACTTGATATTAAATCGGTACATTTTAAGGGATCAAGTATACCAGAATACTGGTCGGTCCGAAATATTTTGGCCGGTAGTCTAGTGCGGTATGGTATTTATAACTTTGTTGACAAACCTATGTATGAATACTAATTTTAATCATTTCATTATTACATATGAAAATCAATTCTGTTTCTAGATATTTGGCCACAAATATTGAGGGTGTGAACTTACTTGCTTATCTTACTGATAAAAAAAAAGTAACTTGCTTATCTAATATGTAGTGCTATTAAATGTTTTAAGTTTCCTGTTATCTAACCAAAATACTCATAGAAATTTCAAGTCTTGAAGATATTTTATAATTGCCTCTTTTGGATTGTGGTTGTTCTTAAGTTCATTGCAACTTAACCTTCTGAAAGGGTTGGAAGTTTCTACACACATTAAGCTTCTAATGGTGCAGGGTTGTAAAAACAAGGTTGGGTTGAGGAACATTCTGTGTTCGATCCAGAAAGAGCAAAAAGGTTGGTGGAAAAGATTGTTAAAGTCAGAAGAAAAACCTGCACCTTACCTTAAGGTTGATTGGAACAAATGGTGTGATGAGGACGAGGAAGAGTCTTCTTGTAAGTTCACATTACAATTTCTAGTTAGGTTTTATTATATGAAGATTTTCAATGTGCCTAACAATGTTTATGCACGGAGCTTTAGTTGTGAATTTATAATATATATGGAATTCTTTTTGGATCTCACTCAGGTGTAGTAGTGTTAAAAATTGTGTGTGTGTGTGTGTGGTTTTTTTTTTTTTTTTGGGGGGGGGGGGTACATCTATAATTTTTCTTTATGATACTTGAATCCTGTCTCATATTGTAAGAAATGTTGACCAAAATAGATGTCCATATTAAAGTGATATGTCAAAACATAGTACATGTAATGAGTTCTTTTGTTTGATAAGTAATACAATTTAATTAAAAAAACGTAAAAGGGATACTTTTATGAGAGCTATTCATGATTGGGAGATGGATATGTAACAACTTTTATGGACCTCATCTATTCAACAAAAATTAGGAGGGATTTAGAAGACTAAATCTGTTGGATACCGACCAAGACTAGGTTATTTGAGGTGCAATCTTTCTATAGAGCGCTTTATACAGGAGATGTGCAATATTTCCCATGGAAAAGTATTTCAAAGGATTGAGAGGCTTCAATGTAACTTTCTTTGGGGGAGGATAAGGGATGAAGCTAAAACTCCGTTGGTGAATTGGGATTGGGTTTGTACTCCTATTGCTCAAGGTGGTTTGGGGGTTAGGGATCTTATTTCGTTTAACAAGGCCATGTTGGGGAAGTGGTTGTGGAGGTTTGGAGTGGAAGAGTCGAAGCTTTGGAAACGAGTGCTGGTAGTTAAATATGGAGTGGAAGGGGGTCATTGGCGCACTAGACTAATAAGGGGGTCCCATGGCTATAGTCTTTGGAAAGGGATTATGGCGGGATGGGTAGCTTTTTCCACCTATATTCAGTTTGATGTGGGTAAGGGTGATAAGGTGCGGTTTTGGTAGGACAGATGGTGTGGTGATAGGCCGTTGAAGGAAGTGTTTCCTTTGTTATTTTTAGTGTTCCCCAGACCGTGATGATTATATTAACTCTCTATATGCTCGGAATAGTGAAGGGGAGCATATTAGATTTGGTAGATCTCTTAATGATTGGGAAATAGAAGATGTAGCTTCCTTTTTTCATCTCCTTCATGATAAGAGCCCTACCCGAGAGGAAGTTGACAAAGTTAGGTGGGACTTGAAGAAGAATGGGGTTTTTGATATTCGATCCTACTATCATGCAATCCGTGGTAATGTGGACATAGTTTTCCCTTGGAAGGGTATTTAGGGTGTTAAAGCCACTTGGAGGGTTGCTTTCTTTGTTTGGACTGCGGCCTGGGGTCTGATTCTGACCTGTGATAATCTTAGGAGGTGGGGAGACAGTTGACCATCTTCTGTTACATTGTCCTGTGGCTAGGGAGATTTGGAGTTATGTCTTTTGGTTGTTTGGAGTAGATTGGGTTATCTTGAATTGTGTGTTGGATTTGGTGGTTGGTTGGAGGAATTGGTTTGGGAAACACTCCTCGGAGGTTTGCAACCTTGTCCCTCTCTGTGTCATGTGGTCTATATGGAAGGAGAGAAATAATAGTACTTTTGAAGATGTAGAGCATTCTGTGGGTCAATTAATTGAGTTTTGTATGTGTTCTCTTTTTGATTGGGCTAAGGCTTGAGGTTCACAACCTCTACTTCAGTTGGGGGATTCCTTGAATCCTTGAGTCCCCCTAATATTTTGTAATTCTTTTAGCAACGGCGTGTTCATACTTTATGCACACCATGTAGTATTTTTTCAATAAAGTTCTTTATTACTTATATAAAATATATATATATATATAGCATTCTTTACATGGACCAGTAAAACTTCTGTTGTTCCTATCTTGCCAATTTTTCCACAACACACACACACGATGGAATTGCTTTCCAGATCCTGGATTGCTTGTGACAACGAAATCTTTCTTTCCAACAATCCAGCATCTGCTGCACAATCTTTGGCATAACCCAAAATACAACACAAATGACCAAATGTGTCATGCCACTGAACAGTGAAGTAAGAGGTGCTCAACTAACTCTCCACTATGCACACACAATTTTTTTTTTTTTTGATAAGTACTAATGACATCTTAAAGATATAATACTACATCTAGTTTTGTTCGGCACAATACCAACTAACAATCACAATACTTTGTTTCTAGAGGTTATCCACAGTTAGAATTTTACCAAGTACTACTGTCCAAGTAAGAAAAAGCAACCTTTTTAGCTACCTTAGCTCCCCATATGCACCTCCATGGGAATTGCACTCCTATAAATCCTTTGAGTATGTCATAGTACGAGCGAGCTTTAAACTGTCCATTCTTAATCAGTCTCTAGGATACTTGATCCTCTCATTTAGAATACAACAAATCAAAGAGATTCTCCCCGGAATCTAATTCTCAGTCCCGAAAGGAATGAGTAAGTTGATGATTCCAATATTGCATACCTCGATAATCTGCATTAGTGAAATCCTGAGGCGTACTTACCACCGTTGATCTAAACAAATCAAGAAAGAGATCTATGAGAGGGCAGTCTCCAAACCATGGGTCAGACCAAAGATGAACATGAGAGCCATCCCCAATAATAAACTTAATGTGTTTAGAAAAGGAATTCCACCCTCTTCAAATATTCTTCCATAAGCTAACCCCATGTGATCCTCTAACCACCTCTGTTTTCCAACCCTTCCATGCTTCTGCATACTTTACTGTAATAACACACCTTGAAAGTTGTTCCTTCTCAACTCCAAACCTTCATAACCATTTCCCTAGAAGGGCTTGATTACAAGTGTCTCTTAGATATGTTATGCCAACCTATGTTATCCTTCAATCTACGGTTCTCCTTTTGAGGCGCTACTTGCTTTTTATTTACAACTCCTGATTCTTCTGTGTCACAGTTTATCTTAGTATTTTGTTGCCGACAGAGTTTTCCTCCAACTTGGTTTGGATGAATTCGCTTTCAACCCATTACGTGTTAATTAAATAGACTATCCACATATATTATTTAAAAAAGTCACATGACTCATTAAAAAGGTCATGTGACTAAAAATACATGTGGATAGTCTATTTACTTGCCACGTAGTGGATTGGAGGTAAACTATTTCCTTTTGTTGCATACCTCTTGTACACATGGGCTTTGCCTGGCCTTCCTTTTATGAAGAACATTATGTGTATTTTTTGAAAAATCATATTTTTTTTTGGTATCTTTTTTATCTTAATTGATTCTGACTGGTTGATCCGATAATAAGAGATCTGGTTGTGTCAGAATTTTGAATCAGATACATATCTGTGGCCTGTGAGACCTCAGCGGTTGCTGGTTCTATTATAATATTCATTTACAACATTTCTCTTTTGTCTAAAAAGTAACTTCCAGATTTGTTGCACAATTATATCTCCATACTGATCTATTGTTTCCTTCAAATTGATGCTTCAGTTTAGTATTAAGTGCCTGAAAACGTCCTGTGGTTGGAATGTTATGTCATTCAGGCTATACTATTGTTTTCTTCAAACTAACACTTGCACTTGTAGAGAATAGCTCACTTGTTCTGACTGAATTTTGTGGTCTTTTGCAGCTGATCTGGCGTCTGAGACTGATGATGCTGCGGTAATTTGACTACCTCTGTTTACTGTAGTGAATAATCAATGGAGTCAACAAACTTTGACCCTAATCACCTAATCATGTACTATGAACTTTGCTCTTTTGCAGTATGTTGATCAAGATGATGAAAGCAGTGATGATGAAGGAATGCTCTGTGAGTTTTCAAAACTTAAATTTCTTCCATGGGAATGTTTTATTGAATTGCATTATGAAAAATACATGTGTTGGTTGCATTTCATGTATGGACAGAAAGTTATTTTTTGTAATATGCATAGAATTCTCTGTGTTCTTAGTTTTATATTTAAACACCTTTTCACAGCCATTTGAGTTTCACTTGGTCAGAAACATGTTTAGTGCATTTAAAGATATTGCTAACCTAGTGCATTGAAGAAATACTAATACATACATAACAAGTTTGTCGAAGTGGCAAATTGTGATTAGTGCAACATTTCACATGATACCACTACTGACATTATTTTTATTGTACATCAATCACAATCTGCCACCACAATTGTTTTGAAATTTGTTGTGACTTTTGACTTACGTTTGAAGAAATCAATGGGTATCATATAAGATGTGTTGGCTATATTACTATTTTTTCTTTATGTATCTATCCGTGTATCTTTTCCCTTTTAAAAGAATAAATTTTGTATTTTCTTTTAGCTAAAATGCATAATCACCCCCTGGGGTTTGGCTCAGTTGCAAACAGACCCCCTGGGGTTTTGATTTTGCAATATAACCACCTGGAGGTTTTTAAATTGATGAAATTGACCCCTCTAAGTATATTTTTTTGTCAATTTTACTAACAAAATTTGTCATATGCATTGTATGTGATCACTTTATAATAAAAAATTCATTATTATAAACCCAAGTACAATGCACATGACAAATTTTGTTAGCAAAATTGACAAAAAATATACTTAGAGGGGTCAATTTCACCAATTTAAAAACCCCAGGTGGTTATATTGCAAAATCAAAACCCCAGGGGGTCTGTTTGCAACTGAGTCAAACCCCAGGGGGTGATTATGCAATTTGGCCTTTTCTTTTCATCATCATCATCTTCTTCTTCTTCTTCGATCTGACATGAAAGGTAATGCATTGACAGATCTTCCTGACTTGGAAAAGGCAAGAGGGAACTAGCAACTCTCAGTACTGACAAGTAACATTCTGCATCTCATAAATTCAACTTTTCCCTAGTGTACCTATTTTTAAGAAGAGTAGAGTGGCTCCATTTAAACTCCAGTTCCATGAGATGCAGAATTATGACCATTTTGGCACTGTATTTCTTGGCTTACATCTAATCTAAGGTGTAGGGTTCTACTGATTTTCATGCAGAAGTGTAATAATGTTGTTTAAAGGAAAGTGTTTCGTTGATCTGACTTTTAGTATTAGATTTGTTTTAAAATTTCCGAGATTCAAATACGTTTGATTTCGTGATTTTGGAAATCCCAACTTGAATTTTATGTGGGTTGCAAATTTGATGCTTGGATGTCTGACTGGTTTTATCCGATGGGCCCACAGTTTCTTTTTTTCTCCCAATTTTTTCTCTCTCTCCTATGCTGTGCTGCTTCTCTCTCAGGCCATTACAATTTCTTGAACACCACATACGGCCACCAGGGTTCTATGGCTAACAAATCACCCAAAAGCCAACACAACAACACTAAAAAAAATCTAATCCATATCTTTGTAATGATCCAAAAAACACAACAAAACCCAGCACAACACTATCACACCTTTCTGCTTTTTCTTACCGCCATCTTGGTATTTGCAGCAGCAGGCATGATTGAAGATGGGTGACCTGGATTTTTAGAAGTGTACTTGTGATAATGTTGCCATATCCTTTTTCACCTGAAGAACTTTAATTGCCTGGCATCATAGTGTTTCGTTGACTGCACATGTACAGTTGTGAAACAATACCAAACAGAATTTTTTTTACAATCTTGAATTTTTAGTATTAGATCACGAAACCAAAACAAAAAACGAAAACACGTACCAAACAGACCCCTAGTTTTACAAAGAAGTTGTTTTGTCTCAAATGACACTTTCTCCTTATTATGGAATGGAGGATGAGATCGTGAGTTCAAGACCCATTGGGTGCGTGTAAAACACTAATAAAAAAAATGTTAAATTGTTTAAAAAAAGAAAAAGAAAAAGAAAAAGAAAAAATGTTAAATTGTTTTTAAAAAAATGTAGGAACTAGACAGACCTAGATTGCCACTTTGATCTTATGGTCAACGCCACTATTTAAGTTTTATGGATTAGAAATTTGCTCTGCAATGGTAAGGGTATCTGTAGAAGAACAACTTCAAATTATTTCTGGACACGGATAGGAACAATACGGTCAAACGGTGTGACTTGATTCTTCTCTACGCTATAACGTTTTTGAAAAATATTAAGTTATTTACTATTTATGAGGAAAAATGGCCAAGATAGAAGGAAAAAAGAAAGCAAGGAAGAGGCCATCCTCCATGAAGAAAGGTTAAATAAAACCTAAATTATTCCTAGGTTCAGTGGACAACATTGTTTCATAAATGATTTATTTATTTATTTAAGGAAAAAAAAAAAAAAAACTTTCACCTATATGAACAAAAAGTGATGCTATTTCTATTCTAAATAAGAGTTAAGGTTTACTGTTGTAAATATTTATTAAGAGCATTAACAACCGGTTTTCTATATCTTTTCTATTTTATCTCTTCAAAAATGCATTTTTCTATTTTAGTTATCAACTTTTATAAAACACTCACATTCCACTCTTTATTTTACACTACATTCTATTAAAATAGTATAATTTAAAAGTTGTAAATATTTTTTTAAGAACATCAACATCAACCACCGCAAATACTTTCTCAGATGGCAGAGGAGAAAGGAATAAAAAGAATTAAAAAAAAGAATTTACATGATGAACAGTAATTGGTATTTTTACCGACTACTGTTGCATGATGTATTTTTCTGAGCAATAATACAATACCCGTTAGAAGGTGTTTTTTTGTGCTTTTTTGCTACAGTAAGAGCTATTCTAGCTGAGAGTGCATTTTAGCTCGGCTGAGAATGCTCTATAATACTGTAATAGTGTTAACAAAATGTGAATTTCATTTGGAGCACATTTTCCAACACATTTTGTAAATTTACCAAATTCATGTCCGGCCTTTGGACCTCCATAGATGAGTGAGATTGTGGATTCAAATTATATGCATAAATTATTCTCAAAGAAATATTAAAAAAAAAATCATGCAGAATATCTTTACTTATACATTATTCTTTAAGAAAAATTTAGAGACGTGCATGCATATAATTATCTATGCTCATGGATGCATTTCAGTCTTGGACTGTACGTAGCTGCAGGAAGATCGCACATTCCATGAGTCATAACTGCCAGCACAAGCAGTAAGAGAAAGATCATATATGATATCACATAGACCTGCAAGTAGGGCTGTCCATAACCTTGTCTACAACACGAACAGGAATAACTGGAATTGAGTCCCACCATTCTTGCAGCCGTCTATTCCCTTGGTTGTTTTCACCGTGCTTCCCTAGCTTTGATGTTGCGGAGAAGCAACCCAATGTGATGGCCATAAAAATGAACTTCATTGGTACCACTGCTAGTATGATTGCTGATCCAACCATTGATATCATCACCATATCTGCATGCTGCAACCAAGGAAAAAACAAATTATATTTCAATGGAACTGAAATCGATAGAATAATGCGGGGAGGGCATGATCATGTGACTGAAAATCTTTATTTCAAGTAACTATATTTGTGACAGTTTCTTGGCACAACTAGCTAGTCTAGAGAAAGAAGAAATTCACAAATTTGTTGACATGTAATCCTTTTCATTCCATATTCTCCCATGATCCTACACTAATAGTATTATAGTAGGCATGATCATGTAACTAAAAATCTTTATTTCAAGTAACTAATAAATGATAAAATTCTCTCACAAAAAAAGAAAGAAAAAGTAACTAGGCAAATTCAAGTTGTAACAGTTCCTGGCACAACTAGCTAATCTAGAGCAACAAGAAATTCACAAATTCCTCGATTTTACCTCACAAATCCTTTCCTTCCATATTCTCCCCAATCCTACTCTAATAGTATAGAGTAGGCATCACAATTTAACAATATTGTCAATCTACTTGTTTTGAGGATGGAAGATTAGCAAAGAGTTTTGTAACTCACATTGCTTGGTCTCTTTTATCAGTAGAACTAGGGTTCGAATCCTCATTTTCTTATTTGTTGTAACAAAAAAGAAAAAGAAAAAAAAAGGATGGAAGATTAGAGCCCAAATGCTACAAATGGCATTTAATTCCAGACTTGTAAGATTCAACATATCCCCCTACCGACTTCTCAACAACAAAGGGCATTCCAACTTTCATACATTCCATTTTTCCTTTTCAGAAGAATTTAAAAAGAGCCAGGTTCCTCAAGACCTGAGAAAGTTGCTTAACACTAAAGTGTTGCTTGGATTCTCTTTTACGGATTTTTATGTATAAAATATATTCTAAAAAAAAGTTGAGGTGTTTGGTTGAGATTTTGGTAAATGCAGAATGCATTTTAGGCAAATTCTCAATTCTAGAGCAAAAGTCGGAATTCAAAAAATTTTAGATTTCTAATTTTAGTTTCTGATTCTCATTTTTGCTAAAGTAAATGGGACCAATGAAAATAGAATTAATTGCTCCCACGTCATTTTTTTCGCGCAGTTTTTGTCTTTCTCTTCTTCTTCTTTATTTTTCTTTCTTTTTGTCTTTATTTTTCGCGTGGTAATCCTCAAATGGAGTAGGCTGTCTTTTGGAAGTCGGTTATCACTGTTAGCTGTACTCCTCGACGAAACAAGCCCGACTTCTGTCGGTGATCTCCCCATAGTGGCTATCAATTTCTAGTGGACAATGTCTTGTTCCCAATTCAAGTAGAGTGTTTGTTGGCATGGTATGTAAGTTTATATATGTATGAATAAAAGCAGTGGGCTTTGGATTTTTTCCATAGCCAATCCACAACAATCTTATTATTTGGTAAAGACTGGGAAGTTGGCTGCCAATATTAAGTTTCAGCTTATATTATATAGCATTGCTATCTTTTATTTTCTCTTTCTGATTGATGCTTACGTATTCTGTTTTGCACATTAGATCAAAAGAATTGTGTATCAGGGAATGGATTATTTTCTGAAGGAGGAGAAGTGGCTGAGGTTGTTAAGGATGAAGACATGCTGTTTGATAATATGTTGCTGAGATAAAATTGTCAATGATTACAATCTGATATACTTGAATGTATTTCACTTGGAAACTAACTCTAACTCAATCAACAGATATAGGCTGCTTATGTTTATCATTATTATTAAGGCAGATATAAGAGAATTGGCTATGAGAAACTAAGTGATGACATTCATAGGATCAAAACCAGGCCACACCACAAGCCATATTTCATCAAAATCCTGTGCAAGCTTCTTCAAGATCAATCTATAAGACGTCGTCTTCAATCTTATGGATGAAAGGACAAAATAGGATTACTTCTTCTTACTAAAGAATTAACCTATATGATTCTTCTTCAATCTTAGTGATGGCATAAAAGATAGGAAAATTTCCTTTTTACTCAACAACAGTATTGGTTCTACTAATCAGTAGATCAATATTATGTGCCAAAAAATATTTGGTAGCATGAAAGTGAATGCATGGGTTTGTACCATAGTACCTTATGAGCTTTTGAGATCAATATTGACCATATTTTCAATAATGCTATGTTTGCTGTCTGCACCACCTGATGAACAGTTTGCAATCCGTGCTGAGCTGAGACTATGCTCTCCATTGTAGTCTGGTCGGAGGCTGAGGAGATTACAATCTCAGTGCATCTGTCCTTAATCCTTTTTCGTCTTGCCTCGATCATCTTTGCTACCACCCATAAAAAGAAAGCTGGGATTGCCTTGCCAACCCACTCCCTAAAATGCCAAGGTATTGTTAACCATGTTCCTTCATAACTAGCTAGATTGATAAAGTCAAATTAAGCACCTCAAAATTTCTTCCAACACAAAAGCAAGCTATAAATAAGATGAGAAACAACTTACTTGTAGGTGAATACAAGAGTAGCAGCAATGATGACAACGGTAGTTGCTGGTCTTTCCCATGTGAGAATTTCTTGAAACCAAAGTGATGCACCTTTAAGTGGCGTTAGTAGCTCCTACACATCAAATTTGGTGACACACCCATGAGGTCCTTTTCAGAAGCACGCCTAATACCATTGATCAATTGAAAGACATACCAGCCTTTTGTTTATGCCTAGAAAAATAGGAATGAACCAAAGTACCATAGTCTGCTGCTATGTGCTTACCATCAAAATAAGGGTACTTTCAGCAACTCCTTCCTCTTTCAACCCCTCTGTGGTAGCTTTGGCAATAGCAATTTTCTTTTCTTCCTCTCTAGCTTGATTAATAGCATTCTCTAATGAGGACTTGTCATCTAGACCACTCACACACATAATTTCCTTGCCAACTTCTTTAACTTCTACACTTGAGATGATCGACTGTGACATGTTCATACCCTTGAGGGTTGAACTCGCACTGCATGGGTGTCCGCTATTGACCTTCTCCAGACTCTCAGCAAGTTCTTCCAGTATATAATCTCCCTTGGGTAGCTCATCAAGCAATGCAAAAATTAAGAATTTTGTTGGTGTAGGGGGAGATATTCTTAGCATTTCTCTTCCTGCATGGAGCCTTATGATACCCAGTATTGTCCTTGTATGCATTTCCCATGCTTGTAATGGACATTCGACCTTGTATTTTGATAAGAATTGGTGCATGAACATAATCTCCTTGATGAGAGCAAGCCAATGGTCCCGCCTTGTGGAGCTTGTTATCTCAGGAAGCTCCAGCAGAACTCCCTCCGATCTAGAAAATTGGCATGCAAATGTTGCTTACAAATCATAATAGCAAAAATTTAGATGTAATTGACAAGCTTGCCCATTTGTGATGCATTTAAGCATGTCGTATGCATGGGACGACATACCTTTGTTTACAAATCTAGACAAAAATTATCCACTCCTAAGCTATTGGTTTGGATGCTTTAACGACCATAATGGACTAGTAACTGTTTAGAAATAGTGTAGTCCTTCAAAGAATAAAGTGTTGTGATACCCAAATCAACATCGCTGCTTAGTGTTTGTCTCGAGTAAAGATGTCATATGTTGCCCAACAAGCAGGGCCAAAGTAGAAGAGATGTGCCCCCTAAAGCACCAATATACAAGCAAGTTTATCTACTGTTAAACATATGCAGTTCTAATGTTAATGCTTTTTCATGTACATGGAAGTATCCTTACGATTCAGAGGACTCATATAGTATGGCCTTGTCAAAAAGTGGAGCGCCCCATGGACCCGTGGAAGCTGGTCTCACATTGTGTTCCTTGTTCTGTGAAAGGTCTATTTTAAGGGCATCTTCATATGTCATAACTCCAGAAGCCTCAAAGTAGAGAGCATAATTTGTTAAAGTAAGCCTACCTGGACAGACAACCTTCACAGTAAGTATACACTTAAATAATTAAGTACACTAACATTCCTATTGGTAATTGATAAAAGAAAATTATGAGACAAACCAGGCCAACTTGTTGCTCCAATGTGGCGTACCACTCTCTGTGAGCTTGCAGTTCCCTCAACATGCAATATAAATTCATCATCAGCCAGCTCCACACCCTTTGGTGTCACTTGTTTTTGCAAATGTTTTACGCAACTACAAAATCAAGAATTCCACAAGGTAAAGTAAGTTGGAAGTGCCATTTCAAATGGTGTATTATATCAATCATGAATGTGCATTGGACATTAATCCCACCTTCCCCTCAAAGAAGACTTCCTGAGTCTAAAAACTGTATATTTCCTAAAAGATATATATATATACACTTTGAGAGACTACTACATGTTATTTTAGTTTTAATTTTTTTAAAACAAAGACATTTTCTCAACTAAATATTCCACATTAAAGCTTTTGAAAATATTCCCCATCATATGTAATCTCAATAGAATTAAGAGAGAAATATGCTTTCCACCTAGATTCATTTTCTTCTATGAAAAATTGTCATGCATATTTTTTCATCAAAATACACGGAGTCCAAAGAAATAAAATTCTGCATAGTGCATGCTCACATGATCTATGCAATGTATGCTAATGATCACAACCATCTATACCACTCAGGTACAACAATTTATTACCAATCTACCTGGTCTGACTACAAGGAAAAGAAAAAAGGGTATAAGATTTCATATACCAGCATGATTTCTAAACTTAAGCCTGGTTTAGACAACCAGAATAAGGAATTATATTGACCTAATATGGATTCAAATGAAATTCAGTTATGTACATGGTTGTCATGTGGTTCCTCTGTTTGATGCAGAAGTATGTAATCCCTATTTTCAACCAATCAATTTTACCCCTTTTAAGTGTTATACCTATCCTCCAACAGAAAGAAAAAAAAAAAAAAAAAAAAAGACTATATGAGGTTAAATTACTTTTCAATTTCTTTTAGGTATTTGTCATATGCAGGAAAATGCAGCCGGTTGCCTGTTGGTGCTGTTAGAGTTTCAAAGGTAAATCTTGCATTCACAGGATCTGCTACTAATAGAACTTGTGATCCCAACCATGCAAATGCATCTTCTCCAACATCTGGTTCATTATCAACCTACCAATTACATAGTGCACAAAATATAAGTCCCAATACAAATTGTTCAAAGATAAAAATTTGATAGTTAAGACACCTATATCATTAATGAGAAAAAAAATTGTAGCTTACAAGGAGTGGCATGAGGTCTGAATAAAAAAGAGAAGTATCATCTTGTTCTTCAGTCACTTTGGCAGGTATCTTCCTCTCTTCTTTTTCCTTTGCCACACACTCCTGCAAACACCATGAATCAACAAGATAGCTAAATTAAATAATAAGGAGATCAGAGCGGAAAAACAAAAAATAAACTCAGTTCGAACAAAGGAGTAACACAAAAATGATCTTTATATTTATTAGAAAATAAGAGTTCAGATCACTCAAGTGGATTTATGGTGAAGATGATAGATATGTAGGCTTTAATTCGAGTAAATAGTATCTCTTTTCTACCATTTAAAACTAAGGAAAACATTGGGACATCTAGTTTTAGGCAAGCCAAGGTTGTGCTTCCTTAATTAACTAAAATTGATGTATTTCTAGTGCAACTTATCTTTATCCAAATGGTTTGACAAATTTGTGAAAGTTAAACTTATTATATGATAAAGGTGGATTGACAAGCATACCATAACTAATTTTTTTTGGTTTATATCAAGAAAATGGCTGAACAAACATTAAGAAATGAGCAATACAAAGAGGATCCTGACTAATTTAGTGAAAGTGCAGCAAAAAATCCAAAAAAAAAAAAATTACAATCAGCCTCTTGGGACATACCTGTATCTATATATAGATACGGATTATGGAGGAGAAACAATTGAAATCATGATGGAGGAGATTATTAAAAAAAAAATTCCATTACAATTCCATCTACTACACTAAGAAGAGGCTCTCATTAAGATTTTTTTTAAGAGGACCTCATTAAGGTAGGGTCCTTTGGACCCACACTTGGGTAATAAACTCCGGATACACAACCCACCCTCCAGAATAGCTCTCATTAAGAATTCAAGTGGGCAATACTGTTTTTCTTTTCGAACAATAAACATGGTTTAACTTTTTCTACATATCAATTACCTTACTAATCAAGGGGAATGCATATTAAAAAAACACTTACTAAAAGTCTACAGCAGTCAAATAATTCACCAGGAAAGGGGGAAAAAAATAAGAATAAACAACATTTTTTCCTGAAAGGAGTTTGCTTAATAAACGTCACCATATAATAATATGCAAGGTCATTTTCAAGAAGAACCAATTTCTACATCATAACATTTTGCAAGTAGCATAATTAACAAATATTTAATGCTTCATCACGTGCCTGCAAACTATACATGCTTGCTAACCAGAAGCCAGAACACAGCAATAGTTCACATAAATTAATTTACTAATTTAGAATTTTAGGAGTTTTCCATGATATTGTCCAATATGGAAGTTGTCATCACCAAATATCACTAATTGAATAGTTGTCACCAAATATCACTAATTGAATAGTTGTCAGTGCTTCACATTAATTAATTTGCTAATTTAAATTTGGGAGAATATTACTTCACACCACCTACACTTTACATCACTCAAATGTGGACAATATTGTCCACAAATTGTAAACAATATTTAAAGTATGAACAATATTGTCAACATTTTAAGTGGTGTGAAATAATGATGTGAAATAGTGATGTAGAAATATCAAACTCCTTTAAATTTAGAGAGGGCTCGCACCATACGGGGCTCCTCATCAGCAACGCTTGGCATCTCCCAAGCGAGCATCATGTCGAACGTGAACCGACTAAATGATCCATCACTAATCTTTTCTTCAATGTTCTGGCACATGTCTGTAAGAGCCTTTGCACTGCAAAATTCCATAAATTTCCTTGAATAACCACTCGTTTCGGGTTTCCATCCAGCTTCAAATTCTTCCACCAATTTATCCACACTAGTATCTAGTTTCCTGACAAAGTGCAGTAAGAAGCATTAATCGCCAAAGCAATCCCTATTAGTTATCATTGCTAGCTGTAACCGACAATTAATATGTCACTAATTCACTATATATATATATGCTGGTAGTGCTTTCTTTTGAATAACAAATGTTTGAAAAAACTTTAAACATGCTTTATCAAACACAGACAACTCACACATATGGACCAGACACATACACTTTGTGTAACAATTAATTTTATGAATTTAGCACAAAATTGAACAAAAAATGGATTAAAAAAAAGAAAGAGAGGAAGACTTGAGCACCCTTTAATGTGTGATTTGGGACAATAACAATCAAAATAATGGGTTACGTTGATCTTATTATCTCAATAAGAAACTGATATGTGTTCCTTGAAAATTTGATTACCAAGAATCTGGTAACTTAATTGGTTTGCATTCCTAATTTTGGATAATTTTATCCAAAAGTAGACATCCCTGTTCAAATCCCCTCTCATTAAAAAAAAAAAAAAAATCATATATTTCACACATTTATAGATATAGAGTAAATTAAGTTAAAGCTAGTAGTGATTGGCTCAACAAGTTCATCAAAATATATTTAAAAAAAGGAAAAAAAAGAGACTCACAGTGCACATCTGTGGACAACATGGTTGGCTATGGTTGAAAGATGCTTCACATTGGCCATGATTTCGAATGAATCGGTGCAAGAGCAAGACGCAGAAAGATAAAAGCAAGAGCTGAGTGCTCCCCTTTAGTAGGAGATATAACTCATACATGTTTCTCTCTTACTTTCCCACGTTCGCATACCCATGCAACAAACCAATTCTCTACACGTGTCCATTCAGCCTTGGCCCAACCCAGGCCCAGCTCCCTTTAAAAAAAGTCGTAGGTATAAATAACTTGAAAATATGCTCTACCAAGCAAAGCCCATTCTTGAATTTCTCTGTTTGGAGTTCGGGGAAATGATGAATGCCTCCGATTCCTCTTCTCTCGTTCGTCTAAATATTGGTCAGCTCTCTCTCTCTCTCTCTCTTTTTCTCTGTTTGGTTGCTAAGAAAACTCAATAGAAAGAGAAAAACTAATGAATCTGTTTCTTCTTAATATTTTTTTTGGTTTATGAAATTAGGAATTGGTTGTATTTTACTATTTTTGGTTTGCAGGAGGGAAGAAATTTTGCACAACTGTTGATACATTGACTCAGCGAGAGCCCGATTCGATGCTTGCTGCCATGTTTAGCGGTCGCCATACCTTGTGCCAGGATCCCGAAAAGGTATATATATATATATGCTTTGTGAAAATGTGACTTTTTGTTGGTGCCAGAGCATAATATTTTATAAAATTCTTATATGGTAATTCATCTGAGATGTTTTGTGTGGTAAAATCTCAGTTTATCGCACAAACTTAGGCTGTGTGTAATATCTGGTAATGCCAATTGCTGATAAGCCAGATTTGATTGAACAAATTTAGTTGCTAGGGTATAGTTTGGAGTTTGTATAAGGTACGTTATTGGATTTCATACCACAAAAATTGGAATTTTTGGTGTGAGAAGAGGGGTTTACGAATCAACAAACAAGATTAAAGTTGAAAGATGCAAATATATATCGTTTAATTTGATCGTACGATGATAATGACGATATATGCAAGTAAACCCATAATTACAAATTGAAACTACGGCTTGACCAAATTTTTATTTAGCAAACTAATCTGTGGTCCAAGTAATTAATTAGTCAATAGTTCATGTAATTATGGATAACACAAAGAGAAAATCTTCATTATTCTTGTCCACTTGATAGCATCAACAAGAATATTGGAGTCCTCGCAATCATGGACAATTTATGCATCTGTAACCCCCAAGTTTTCCTTAACACCAAGAACATATGTTGCTTCCCCTAGATTGACTTCCAAATTCTTTTAATTCCCATCTGTATCAGCTTTCAAACCTTGATTAGCTTCAAAATTTCGCCCAAAATTCATATCTCTTCCCTTTCCCCTCAACGCATGCTTTACAATCCCTCAACAAGATAAGACTTAAGGAGCAAAATCCACGATCAAATCACTAGGTGAAACCTACCTGCTAGCACAAACAATCCAAGAAGAATTGGTCTCTCCAATCACCTATCAAGAAAGAGTTGACAAGAATTCCTCCAACTTTGCCAAAAAATGACTGCACACATTCTCTTTGCTCAAGCCTAGTGCTTGTTCATTCACCAAGGACTCTCAACACGAACTAGGTCATCGTCTTTATGTCTCTTTTTACAACCTGATGTGACGTTATGTGGTCTTTGTTTTGCTCTATATACAAAATGTTTTTCTTTTCAACGGATTTTCTTGCATATTGATTACCGCAGGTAAAGCTACACAGCTTCTAAGGCCTTATGACTTTATGTTTTTTTTTTTTTTTTTTTTTTCCTTTTTGTAGCCATTGCTTCTAAATGTACTTATTTTATTTTGTCTCTTTTAAGACCTGATGGGAGATTATATATTCTTTGTTTTGCTATATGTTTGTGTGTATCTTTATATAAAAGTTACATGCGGTGTGTCTAGCAAATGTTCTCCATGCTTATCATGCACATTCAATTTCATATCAGTTGTTGTTTACTACCAGATCTAAAAATTCATGTAAATATTAAAAATAGAAAAGTAAATTTTTAAAAAATTATTGATTTAATAGTTTTTAATTTCTGATCGTTAAAGATTTGACGAGTATAACAGGTGTGGGAAAATATATTATTTAATAGTTGGTTTGACGAAATGTTTAGCTATTAATTTTTTATTTATTTTTCATTTATACTAGGTGTAACTTGAATCTAACTCACCTGCCCGCACGCACACATACACACATGTGTATGTATACTTGGGTAAAGCATAATTTTTTCCCCACAAGAGATTAGGGTGAGTTTTGTTTCCTAACCTATGGTTTCAAAAGTGGTACTTTATCCACCTAAGATCTGGTCTATTAGCATCTGTTAAATTATGCCATTTTGTGTGGCTAACAATTTCAAAAAAGTAGGTTTGTAATTGCCATTTTTTAACCAAAAGTGGTTTAGGGTCACTTCTAAATTACGGGTGGGTAAATTTCATTGTTTCTAGAAGCATGTGATTTGCATGTAAGTCTTGACAACAGATATAAAGAAAGTTGATTCAAATGGATATAGTGTCATTTTCTGAATCACTGGTTGGCAAACTGAATTTGTCTCATACCACACGTGGAAAAAGTTTAACTAGTCTCTACTTTGATGCATTTGTTTTATGATTTTTTCATGGATGCTGTTTTTTTTTTTTTTTTTTTTTTTTTTTTTTTTTTTTCCTTAGGATGGGGGGTTGTTTCTAAAAACATTTTCTGTTTTTTGATCATATTGGATTCTTGTAGGGATATCTTTTTGTGGATAGGGATGGGAAGCATTTTCGGCATATTCTTAATTGGTTGAGGGATAGTGTTGTTCCCACACTAAAAGACACTGAATATTCAGAGCTACTCCGGGAGGCAGAGTACTATCAGCTACTTGTAAGCCATCCTTTCATCTTATTGGTTGATGTTCTTTTTTTTAGGTTGACGTCCTTGGAGTTTTTTCAAATCCATTCCGCTAAGTGTAAAACTGTAATTCTAGGGACTGATAGACGAAATTAATGCTGTTCTGAACAAGAGGAAGGAAGATGATGAGTTCAAAAATAATGAATTGACGCGTACTGATATTATCAAGTGTATACAATCTGAGAAAGTTAGACTTCGAGGGGTTAATCTTTCTGGTCTTGATCTTTCAAAACTGGTAACTGTACATGTTGCTGACCACTGTTATATTTTTTTGTTAAAAGCACCTACATTTGTCTACGTGCTAGAATTTTATTTGAAGTTAGTCTGATGCAATTTCCATTCTATGAATTTTTCTATGCTAGAATTTGGTATCTGTAGAGTTGGATTTAATCGATGGTTAACACTTGTGGCTACTTTATACCTTGTCATCTGTGCCACAGCCATGGTTCTCACTACTGATGGTTGGAAAATTATTAATTGCAACTTGTCTTTATGCGTTTGCCCCTTATCCAACATTGTGGAAGATGAGAGGCACCTAGTGGTGGGGGGACACAACTAGAGAGTTTGCAAACATTTACAAGAGACGTGGGAATCCAAATTCTAAAGCACAAATTTTAATTTAGGACTAGGATGATGCTACAAGCCCCACGTGGGATTTATCTAGCTAGTTCAATTGCTGGAAGTTTTATTGTATTTGGGTCTTAAGTTAAATCTGATTTGCTGCAAGATTATCCGAATTTTTTTTTTTTCCTAACGGTTTTATTTGATTTAGAAGTCGGGTATTTTAGTACTTTTTTCATGTAGGGTTTCCAGCAGCTTTATTTATTTATTTATTTTTTTTATAATTATTAAATAAATAGCAAGAGAGATCAGATGGTAGTGCATGTTATAGAGATAAAACACAAATTTTAATAGCTTTATTATGAAAAAGTAGTTTGTAGTCAACTTGTGAAATAATGGATTTCTGGAAATTCCCTACAGCTGTTGTCTGAGTGTGTGAAGCATTCAAACCCTAGAGTGAATCTTGGTCCTTTTTCCCTCTTGCTCCCCCTTCTTTCTTCTCTCTTTTCTGATTATAATCAGTCAAATATCCTGAATTTCTAATACTTTCAGCCTCCACAAAAACCCCAATTTAGTTTCCTTAGCCCTAGTTCTAGTTCAAGATACAACCTTATTTGCCCATTTTGTTATACATCACCTAGTCTTTATACTTTATATACATTGTTATCCCAGCAACAACTACATGGCTCACTTATGATGGTAGAAATTTTTTGAATTGAACCTAGTTTTTATACGTTTGCTTGTTTATATCTAAGTATTGCATATCTATGTTTTAATGTTACTAATCGATTTGAGACTTATTACTGCTAGTTTTAACAATGTTTAATCAAATTTCTACAAGAAGCTGAAGGATTCTAGTAAAAAAATATATTTATGAGATGTTCCATCTGAAACTCCTTTTTTTTCATGAATATGCAGGATCTATCAAATGTGGATTTTAGCTTTGCATGTCTAAAAAATGTGTTCTTCTCACGTGCAAACCTTTATTGTGCTAAGTTCCGGGTAGGTTTAATTTACTGTAAAGTGCAATCTCTTTGTCATGAAAGATAACTTTTATTTTCTTCTAGTAAAATGTTATCATTCTCAACAGCCTTTGTGCTTTTTATGTGCAATTTTTAATATGTGATTTTTTGGATTAGTTTGGTGATGAGGCATAATTTATTGCATATTTTTTTTTTGGATTTCTTTTGAATTTTTGAATTTTGAATAGAGCTTTTATTGTGGTTAAATGTAATTATGGCTGATTAGAGATTTCCTTATTGATGTAACCTAGAGGCCTATTAAAAAGAGGCTCCAACAAAAGTGTAAGGCAGCCATTGAATAATATGAATAGAAGTTTCTGATTAAAGATACGTCTTTTTGCTTTGTTTGGTGGTGATGCCAAACAGCCTTAGGTGGTGATGCCTAGGGTTTTGCAGGCAGATTATAGGTGGTGATTCCTAGGGTTTGTATTGTTGTTCTCTTTCTTTTCCCTATCTCTATTTTCCCAATTATTGCCCGGCATCATTTGGTTTGGAAGATTTACTGTCCAACATGTTTGATGTCTATTTAACATGTTTGATGTCTATTTAACGTGAAGTTGGGATTTTTTTTTTTGTTCATAGATGTGTGAAATTATAATATATGGTAGTTCCTTTATTTTACGACTTTGAAATTTGCGTTTGATTATCACAGGAGGTGGATGCTGAGGGCTCCAACTTTCACTATGCAACTTTGCGTGAGTAAGACACTAAAGCAATACTTTATGGTTTGGATTATATATTTGTATGGATGAACTATATAATTATTTTGTCTTGCCTAGGAAAGGTGCGAATTTACTGGGGCAAATCTTCATGGAGCTTTATTAGTTGGAGCTAATCTTCAGAGTGCTAATCTACAAGGCAATCTTTTTAAAATTCAAATATGCTACTTTTATTTTATTTATTTATTTATTTTTTTATTGATATTAACGCATTGAAGTTGACAACCTTTGTTATCATTTTTCTTTTGTATTAGGCTGAGCCTATTTATTTTTTATTTTTTTAATAGGTAATAGAAAAGTTTTATTAGAAAGGGATAATTCTGTGTGCATAAAGTAACACGAGTGTCAACCTATCAAAAAAATAAAGTAACACAAGAGTGTCAAATAATTACAAAGAGTGGGAAGTATGTGCAAGACATAAAGAATCGATAAAGTTAGCAATGGAAGTAAAACCCCAAACCTGAGACCAATCGAATAATGAAGTAGTAAAGGTATCAAGAAACTGGTTCTTAGGGCTCTCAATATCCTAAAAAATACACTAATTGCGTTCCCTCCTAAACTGCCATGTGGCGTTGGGACGCTGCAGCATGCATCGGTTACCCTAATGAGCAAAGGATGACAAGGGATTATAAGGGTTATGCAAATTTTGATTGTGAAAGTGTTCGTGAGCGCGTAGTAAGTTTTTGTTAGGTACTCCACATGTCTGTTTATTACTAGTCCTTTTAGAGCATAAGTAGATGTAGTTAGCACATCCTTGGATTGTGACATGATTACCAGAATATACAGAGGATAAAAAGCCAAAGGTTAAAATATGATTTTGGTTCCTAGACTATGTGTCAGAATCCAATGTCATCCTTAACCTATTTTTTGTTTTAATTTATTCTTTGAAGTATTTAAACACCTCAATTTTACCCTTTAGGCCTTACCATCACTATCCAAACTTTAATTACTGATATTTTTTCTAGAAATGTCCTTCTAATGTTAACGTTGCATGTTAGTGATGTAGGATCTTAGAAATTCAGCACTAAATTAGGAATTTTGATAAGATCATAAAGGGTTCTTGAATAGGGTTTGATGTTAAGAGTTAGGTAGGGCTAGTGAGTCATCCATGAAAGATTAATTTGTTACTACTTTGCAAATTCGTATTCAAGATTTATTTTATGGGGCCCACGTGTGAAGTCCAGTTGAAAGTAAAATTTGTGTGGTTTTAAGAGCTAGTTATATGTGTCCTAGGATTAATAAAGTTTTTATTTTACGAGTTATAGTCAATTTTGCATTCAGGGGTAAAATTGTAATTTCCACACCCCTGCAAATTATGTATTTTGGTAGTTTGACCCTAGAATTTTCTAGGAGATCTTAAGAGTATGTTTGGTGACTGTTTTTTGTTTTGTGTTTTCTAAACTTGTATTTGGGTGTTTTGAGAAATTGTAATAAAAAACAATATTATAATAGTTTTGAGAATAAAAATTCTGTTTGGTAAGTGTTTTCCAAGTGTTTTACTTGTTATGTTTTCATTTATTATTATTATTATTATATATATTTTTTTCTTTGCAATCAACACAACCGATCACCCCCAATGGATCAACACAACCGATCAAAAACCCAAAAAATACAACCAGCCACGGCAAACTCATAACAGCCACTGACAACCACGGTAAACCAAAACCCAAGACAGCCACCCACAAACCCATGGCAAACCCACAAATATCACAAACCCAAAACAACCAAATAATCAAAAGAGAGACTACATCTGATTGGTGAGATCGTGAGCCCAACTCGACCACCGCGAAGCCTACCTTGAGTTGCTGACCACCGTGAGACCAGATCCGATCGGCGAGATCGCGAGCCCAACATGACCCCTGCGAAGCTTACCTCGAGTCATTGACCACTGCGAGCCCTCGCCAGGCGTGATGCGAGAGAGATGTCTGAAAAGTGCGAGAGAGAGGAAATTCATAGAGAAGAGGAGAAGAGGAGAGGGAGAGAGAAAGGGAGAGAGAAATTACGAGAGCTTGTGCAGAAATGAGAGAAAAAGGAAAAATGATGTTGGTTTATTTTCAATTATGCCACCGGTCTTTTTCGAGTTAGGCTGAAAACATCAAAAAGATGTTCTCAAATAAATGCATTTGAGTAATGATACAACAGTAAATGAATTTGAACACAATTACAGAAAAACAACTGCCAAACATAAAAGTTTTGCCCCGGGCCCACCAATTTCTGTATTCAAACATAAGAAAACTGTGTTTGAGTTGCATGACCAAAAACACTCTAATTATCTTAGGTTTTATTTTTTTTGAGTTCAAGTTAGTTTTTTATTAGGTTTTTAGTTTACTAGTCAAACTAGGAGTTCGAATAACGAATACTACTAGTACAAGAAAGATTCCTTATATATTTGCACTCAATCTACTCAAAGAATAGATAGATTTGATCAATAAAATATTGAGTATTTTAAGTATTGAGGCATACTGCTCTTATTCTTCTTTTTCTTTCATTTCTTCTTATCTTTCTTGCAGTATTATTTATGCGCACTGTTCATGTGTATTGTTCATAAGCATTGTTCACAGGTTTTGGAGAGATTCAATTTCTGATTCTTCTGACCTCTTTCCAACCTTAATCATAGATTTTCTCTTCCCTACAATACCACTCTCTTAAAAAGTTATACTCTAGATCCACAAATTCTTCTAACCCTAAACCCACCACAATCACACGTTCCCCAATTTGTCCTACGTTAGTTAGGTAGTAAAAAGATTGAATCTTGAATGAATTTGATGGTTGTTTGGTGTCAAAACAATGAATAAAATGAGAAACAAAGAAAGATATACCCTAGGCAATCATACCTAGGTGTCTCAAGCAATCACACTTAGGAAGGAGGAGAAGACAATCACAACTTTAAAGTTTAGCATGTGTTTTAATGTACCTTGTTAGTATTAGAAAAATGTTTTAAAAAACCTTTGACATTGTCGTTTGCCTTGTGATGTTTTGTAGGGTAAGGGTAACAATGGTTATATGGTTAAATTCATCATTTCCTAACAGTTTAAGATTTTGGGACAAATGGTAGTTTAATATGGTATTAGAGAAAATAGTTTTGAGTTCGACCCTTATCTCCACTCTACCTCCCATTTAAAAGTTAAAAATCTCATGTATTGGGCCGCACTTATTAAGTGGGAGTTTGGATCCACAAGTGAGGGAGAGTGTTGAAAATTTGAAATAATGATTGTATGATTAAATTCACTATTTCCTAACAACTTAAATTTTTGGGACAAGTGGTAGTTTATTAGATGTGACTTTGAAACTTTAAGGACTAAATTGAAACACTCAATAGTCCAAGGAAGAAATAGTTGTGGGACCAAAATTGTATTTTGCTAGACTGTTGGCAAGGTAAGCTAGGGCGTCATCGTGGCTATCCCCCATTGCTTGATGTGGTGTATTTGGAGGGAGAGGAATACCAGAACTTTTGAGGATTGCGAACAGAATGTCTTGGCTTTGATGATGTGTTTCTTCCGCACTTTGTTTGATTGGATGTCAGCTACCAATTTCTTTTCTTGAATTTTTTTATCATTGTTCTATTTGTTTGTAATTCTTTGGTATCCTGAGTACACGCCAAGTGTACTTTGATCAATAAAACATTATTACTTATCAAAAAAAAAAAAATTGTATTTTGCTGAACGGATTAAATCTTCTTTTTCAACTGCTACTACTATTTCTGTCGCTTCAAATTGTTCATTTTCCTCCCCTAAAATTAAACAAATGAGAGTGAGTGGAAAGAACAGACATAATGACGAAAAAGTTAGGCATGGTGGAAAGAAGAGAAGAAGAAAAGGTTTGTTTCAACATAGGTGCCACCTTCATTGGATACACCCAAACTAAATAAGCGCTTAAGCATCAATAGCCCATTACCACTTGGATTCCATTTCCTCCCACTACCACACTCACCTTAGTACGCAAAGAGTCCTGCACTCACCATAGGAAGTAGAAAGCCCTTCTAGTTTTGCATCCCCCCAAAAATC
The DNA here is from genome assembly GCA_907173295.1 of Fagus sylvatica. Lineage (NCBI taxonomy): Eukaryota > Viridiplantae > Streptophyta > Magnoliopsida > Fagales > Fagaceae > Fagus > Fagus sylvatica. The sequence goes on from OU015761.1 coordinate 72,050,013, forward strand.
ACCAAGCTCTTTGTCTGTGCACCTTATACCCTTGCTTGCCTTCCCGGTAATATCTGTGATGGGAAACCCTAACCAATTTGGCAAATGACGGAAATTGTTAGTTTTGAAAATAATTACAAAGGGAAGGGCCTCTCTGCCGCAAAGGGTAAAGTCTGAGGTTGATTGCTCAAATTGAAGGTTTAAGAATGACAAGCATTCCCATAATTTTATTATCATTTTTGTGTATGTAAGTAAACTGAAGAAGGAGAGGAGTGGTGAGACCGTGACATAGTTTGTTTATCTCACTTAGAGCTTATGTTATATATGGGAAAATTTGATCCGAATTTAACATTTTTTTGTCATGTTACAGATGCTTGTTTGGTAGATTGTAGCTTCTGTGAAGCAGATCTGCGTTCTGCTCACCTTCAGGTTCAGCATTTCTTAATCTTTAAGCTATGTTGGACTTGAAATCCTTTGTTTCTTCTATCTGGTATTATGCTACATTAGTTTGATGAGTTAATAATGGCACTTCCTCCTCCCTTAATTATGGGATGGAGGATAAGGTCGTTTGTATGATCCATGGGGTACCTGTTTAACTTACCAATAATTAAAAAAAAAAAGCACATGACTTTGTTTCAACTTTCAACTATATGTTTGACATATGCCCCAAATATTCAGTATATTAGGGTCATAATTTTGTTTAGCTGATTGAAAAAGAGTTGTACACTAATTTTTTTATTGATAAGCAGTTGTGCACTATTAAATATTCTTGTGAGAACATATAAAGTGACACTGTCCTATTGTTTTCAGATATTTACATCAATTTTCATCAGTCTAGGGAGTTGAGACAAGTTCAAGTCAATGAGCTCTTGTTTAAATGGAATTTCTGCTTGGAAAAATGAAAAAGAAAAAAAAAAAAAAAATTCTTCCTCTCATAATAATGGGATGGAAGGTGAGGTTGTAAATCTAAGATTTGTTGGGTGTTTATGTAACTTCCCCATAACTTAAAAAAACCTAAAATAGATTGGTTCAACCTCATCTACAAATGTCAGAATAACTTTTAGGAATTCAACTATCTTGCTCAAACATTTATTAGTATATATTGAATTGGAAGCACGTAATTTAATACTATTCACACGAACGTATAGCTTTGTCTACATAGTGTTTCTTCTGGTTCTAAAATGATCTTTGTTTCTATGCTTTACTTTTACCATTTATTTCTGTTTATATATATATTTATATATACGCACACATATATATATGTTTTGTGAAATTTGTATTTCATACAATTTCATAGTTGAGCAAGAGTTTATTCTATTTTCTTTTTTTTTTTTTTTTTTGGGGGGGGTGGGGGGGTTGCTGATTTCATGCTAATCTATTTCCTGCTCGAAACATTGATCCCTCGGGGTTTTCTACTTCAAAGTTGTCATGGTATATTAATTTGTTTACTCTATTAATATTTCAGAATGCCGACCTTACTAATGCCAATTTGGAGAATGCTGTTCTGGAAGGAGCCAATTTAAAGGTAAATTTCTGTTTAGCATTGTATTAGGATTCTTGCATTATCAGAATTGGTAATAAGTGTGGAAGGACTTCTAGACTGTAAGTAGGAAATTTTGAGCATATATCTGAGGTCTCTTTGTAAACTGAAGTGGAAGGAGGACTTGACTTGTCAATGAGTTATAGAGTTATAGCTTATCTGGCACTTCCTACTTCCATTATAATTGGATGAAAGGTGAGGTCGTGAGTTCAAGAGCCACCAGGTGTGTGTAACTTACCAATAAAAATAAAAATTAAGGACTTGAAGTTTTCTGCTGCTGCTTTTCAGCATCTTTTTCCCTCTTTTTAAATTGGATAGGGGGAGAAATTTACAAAATTTTAGAGATCAAGACAAGATGTGACTAGCTGGATGGTGCCATTTCAACTCCTTTTGAGTGAGGAATGTCCAATATTTGCACCTCAAGGCCTTAGGCTTTGCACATTCAAAACTTAGTAGAAAAATAAAAATGTTGATTGGCTTTATCAAATTAATTTGAGAGGGTTTTTATACGGTACTGGTGTTGATGTGTGCTCTTTTGCTTTCTTAATAAATAAAAAAAAAAGCAATAGTGATTTGTACAAGTTTATTTTTTTGTTTTTCACTTTTTTTTTTTTTTTTTTTTTTTTGGGGGGGGGTTCGTATTTGTTTGACAGTGCATACATAATTATTTCTGCAACATGGTTGTAACTTGCACACACCTTTGTATGCTTTGTTTGATGTAGTTTTTGGAATGAAAATGTCCTTTCATGATACCTTGAATATGATTGCCATGTGCTTAAGTGTGTACTAGTTCTTGTAAAAGATGATAATCACTTAAGCAATCATGAGTAGGCTGTTAGGTTACATTTGACAACAATAAATTGTCATACTACCAAAAAAAATTTAAATTAATTTTTTTTCTTCTTCTTATTTTTCTGTTGATAGTTTGTCTAGCTTTCTAATTGATATGTTCATTTTGACTACGTGATTCAGGGGGCAAAGTTGAGTAATGCCAACTTGAAGGGTGCGAATCTTCAACGAGCTTATTTACGGCAGGTCAATCTTCGAGATACAGTAAGTGTGAAGTAAACCGGGGTTTAATGTTGTGAATGTATTTTAATATTTTCTCTAGGTATTTTATCCGTACTACTTTAAAGAGAGTAATATCTAGTGGTTTCATATTTTAATTTTCCAAAAAAGTTCTCATTAAATGGTTAAAAATGCAATGATAGTATTTAAAGCACAGTATATGACGATGTTAAAATTTCCAAGATAAAAAAATACAAAAAGGAAAAAGAAAAAGAAAATCTTAAATGTAGAAAAGTGAAAAAATAGTAGTGGAGGTGATTTTTTTAAAGATTAAACTACCATTAACTGCAAATATAATGGTGAGGTAGTTAACGACAGTTATAATAACTATGTAAAATACTCATATATATATATATATATATAGAGAGAGAGAGAGAGAGAGAGAGAGAGAGAGAGAGAGCCAGAAGTTGGTGTGAAGAGGATAGCCTGCATAGTGATGCTTGTTAGAGTGGGGTGTGAGTGTGAGTGAGTTGAGCTTTGGTTGAGATTGTTGAGTTTATTCTTGTCTTAATATAATGCAATTGTTAATGATGATCAATACGCCTCATAGTCTATGTGCTTCTGTCAAATTTTCTATGCCATAAATATATATGCATTTGCATTTGACCTCTTGACCTTAGGTTTTGAGAAATTCATAATAATGAAGAGTGACTTTTTATCATTTCTCTTGATTATATTAATTATCATCTATTCATTGATAATTTTGCCTCAGCATTTGGAAGGTGCAAACCTTGATGGTGCCAATTTGCTTGGAGCGATCAGATCAAATCGGACTGAAGCTGTAAACACCATCACACTATAATATATGTGCAGCCTATGATACTTTCAGCCCTCCTGGCAACACTGTATTCTCTCAATGAAAATATTGTGCATATTGTGCTCTTCTAATTCATTTATTAGAGCTATTATGGCACACGTCCTTGTAGAGCTCAGCGCAGGAAAATATTTCACTTGTACAAAAAGCCTCTCCAGAGAAGCACAGTGTCACTGGCTTTGACATAGTGTCTCAGTGGCTTCTTGTGCAAGCTCAAAGGCTGTAACACGATATAGCTCAAATGCCAGAATATGATTACTCCAGTTTATGTTCATTAAACCCGGATCAGTTTGTAAGTTACAGCATTTACAACAAATTCACCTAAATGAATTTGAAGTTGATTATTGTACCACAAGTTTTTAAGAGATATTGTATTTTTGTATCTACAGCCCCTCCCCAAACTTCTTCCTCGACACTTTTGGACTTTGGTTAAGGAGTAATGCTAGCTCAAATCAATATTTGATCACCAAGAAACAAACTAATAATGGAAGGCCAGCCTTTTCCGGACACCGAATTCCTGAGAACACATTTTGCGAATATAAAACTCACCATTCTCCTTCCACGGATTGGGATCTGAACCGTGCAATTGATGGTTCAAAAACTCAAAAAAGTAAAAAGTCAAAAAGTAAGTTCAATGTTTTTTTATTTTTTATTCAAAGGTTAAGATTATAAGTGAATGTTTCAACTTTTAATCTCATCCCTTGAAATCAATTGCATTGCATGGTGTAATAGCCCTATTACACCAGATCTCAATCCCTCCTTCCACCTAGCATTGTCATAATTAATGTAGACTCATTGGGTAGTGACTTTCGCCTAGTGCTTTCTACAAATTGAACATGGATGGGTCAGTTTTGGGTAACCCTTTTGCTAAGTAAAATAAATATATTAAAGCACCAGACTAAGGATACAAAGAAAGGGAAGCCTTAAAGCACCAGACTAAGGATACAAAGAAAGGGAAGCCTTCCCAGCAACCAATTCCTCAAAAACAGAGGGGGAACTACAGATCCGGGGAGGAATCCACTACAAAAACACATAAAAACTCAAGATACAACAAGGGCAACAACAACAAAAAGACCCATAACAAAAGACTTGCATACTACAAACAAAATAACAAAAGGACCCAATACATGAGACTTGCAAACTACAAGAAGAGAAGTGAGAGCATCAGTAGCCAAATATGTCTAGATCAGCAAATGGTAAGCAGGCACAACAGAGAACCAATCTTCAACTGAGCGGATGATTTGTTGCTTGAATCGGTTTAACCATGGCATCAAAGGCCATGCGATCCAAGCATAGGGGCACACAACAATTACGTGCTTAAAAATATCTAACCTCCAGTTTTGGGTAACCTTAGACTAGTTGGCGAATGAGGAATTATTCAGAATACTGCCAGAAGATGGATAACGTGATGTAACATAGGCTTCATTTGACATTTCTTTCAAATGATATACATTAACAAAATTTTGATCTAAACTTGAAGGAAAAAGATGGAAACATATAAGGATTTTGGACTCGTTAACAAAAACGGGTCAAACTGAACCCAACCAGCTAAAACCAAGTTAGGCAACCTACGGTTCACACAGATTGACATTTATTTATTTATTTCAAAGGGAAACTTTTTTCCTGTTCTTGCTTCTTCTTTTTTATTTTTTATTTTATTTATTGTGTGTAACTGTATTAGGAATTTGACTATTATGATTGAGAAATTAACTATTATGAATGTTCACATAGTACCAAAAAAAAAGTGTAATGCTAGAGACACTACCAATTTTATTACAAGATACTTACAAATTGATGTGGTGCTAACATAGCATAGTGTCACGTTAGCCCTTAAAACAATAGATTTATATGTCAGATTAGTTAATTAAATAAAACTAAAAGCACAAAACCTGAACCAAGGCATAAAAGCTTTTTTTTTTTTTTTTTTGTGTGAGGACTGTGCAATGTCTAACTCTATTAAGCTTTCTAATTGACTCATGTATCAAGTGTTAGACCAATGACTCCCGAACCAGTTGGCTCAAGGAGCACTAGGTGTAGAGACACCCCTAAGAGTTTACTTATTCGAGTCAAAAAGGCTACGAAGCTAGACTAGTCACTCATATCTCAAACATATGAATTGTTTACCTCTTTTAACATAGGCTCTCATGGTTAGTTATTTCTCTTCTTTTCTTTTTTTTCTTTTTCTTTCTTCTTTATTCCAAGGTTAATCAACTAACAAGTCAACCACTTTTAATTTAGTAACAATTGGATGTGTATTTCATTCCCCACAGATTACATGTTAGTGTGCTAGTGCTTAGTTTAAGGTGTACAAGTGTAATACTCAATACTAAAAAACAAGCAATAGATGGCCATATTCAAATATCTCAATCAAATAATCATGTGTTCATATGCTTAAGCTCACTAATGACTTCAAACCAAAGTTCAAAGTTCAACAAGATTCTCAAAGATAACAAAGATGCATGTGAATATAGCATAAATCAAAGACATCATTGCAAACCAAACAATTTTTTTATTTTTTTATAAATGAAAGCAAATGGTTTCTAAACTATCAACAAGAAACAACACAAAATTCATCACACAATCAAACAAACAATCAATACTCCACCCAACTTAAAGTTGACATTGTCCTCAATGTTCAAACAAATGCATGTGAGAACCAAAGACAAGTCTTTAAATGAAAGTAAAGGGAAAAGGAAAGAAAACACCTGATATTATGACGAACTCCTCAAGCTATTTCCTACAAAATTGTTAGATACCAAAAACAAAACAAAATAAAACAAACAAAAAACAAAAACAAAATAAACTAACTAATGTACAATTACAAGGTAGAAACAGAAAAATCATCCCCTTGAACGGGATCCTCCAAAGGAATAGTTTCTTCCTCTGGCACTCTTCATTCTGGCAACATGCAAAGCCACTCCTTTGGAACTATTCAGCAATATCCTTGAAAGTCTTGTATCTTGAAGTGCTTTCTTCTTCGTTTTGTGCCTCTCAAAGAACTTGGTTTTCTCACTTGCCTTCTCAATTTCCTGATCCATACTCATCTTTGAAGGAACTTCCACAGAAGAAATGGCAAGTGGTTCAATGGATGCACATGGTAAATCTCTTGGTCATTGCTTCAACTTTAACTTGGGTGCATCTGGGTATGCAAGTAAGGACTTCTTCTTACTTCTTGGAGGCTTCTCAGCTACCACTACTTGTTCTTCTTCCAACATCTGAGAAGAGTCCAACAAGGAAGAAAAGTCAGATAATTTAACACCAGGTTTTAACTCAATAGAAACAGCAAAATTAATAGGAAGAGTTTCAAAAGGGTCAGAAAAGCAATTTTTATCAAACTCTTCTTGAGGTGCTGCCTCAATGAAGTTCACATATTCACACTATTTATCCACCAATTGTTGTTGGTTCACATTGAAAATATTGAGCTCATCAGTCACAGAACTAAAGGTGATCTTCATTCTTCCATTCCTGCAATTGATCAAAGCATTAACTGTGGCAAAGAAAGGTCTACCCAAGATGATAGGAATGTTAGAACTAGGATATAAAGTAGGTTCAATATCCAAAATGATAAAATCAACAGGATAATAGAAATTCTCAACCTTTACCAGTACATCCTCAACCACCCCCCTCGGCTTCCTTACAGAGCGGTCTGCTAACTGTAAAGTACCAAAGGTGGGTTTTAACTTACCTAACCCGAGTTGTAGATACACAGAGAAGGGAAGCAAATTTACACTGGCCCCAAGGTCTAGCAATGTACGCTCAATATTGTAAACTCTAATAGTATAATAGATTGTAGGGCAGCCCGGATCCTTGTACTTTGGTGGGACCTTATGTTGGATGATTGCACTTACCTGTTCTATCAAGAATGTGGTCTTCTTCACATGATGCTTTCTCTTGATAGTGCATAAGTCCTTAATTACCTTGGCATAGAGGGGCATTTGCTTGATGATATGCAATAAAGGCAAGTTAATCTTAACTTGATGCAAATGCTCCAAAATCTCACTGGTGACATTCAAATTCTTTGGTAATTTCAGGGCTTGTGGAAATGGTGCAGGGAATGGACATTTTTCAATGTCATTGGATTTAGCTATCCCACTCTCATCCTTTTCAACTAGGGTCTCCTTGGATTTCTCATTAGCTTTAGGAGCACCCTTTCCAATTTCCTTACCACTCCTCAAAATGGTAACAGACTTGACTTCCTCAAACTTTTCCGTGTTGACAACCTTTGCAGTCTGATTATTGGGATTAGGTTGAGTTTGGGAAAGAAGCTTCCCTCTTTTAGTCCTACTATGAGTCTAGCTACCTGGCTCTTGGTTTCTCTCATCTCTTCATCTATTCTTATGAACATGGTCTCAAATGTTTGATTCTGCTCACCTTGCTTTTGTATGAAAGTGTAAAGCACATCCTCCAAAGGTGGTCTAGATGATGATGAAGTGGTATGTGAGATGTCAAAATTCCTTGGACCAATGGGATTCAACACATTGTCACTCTTATAACTCAAATATAGATGATTTCTCATATTTGGGTTATAATTGTTCGAATATGAAGAATTATTTGGCTGGTATTGGTTGAATGCACACACTTGTTCTTCAGGCACATTTAGGAATTGAGATAGAGACTTACAAGAACTTGTGGTGTGATCTATCTCTTGGCAAATCCGGCATGCCTTCATTGGTTCCTCTCTGTACACAACATTTACACCTCTACTTCCCTTCAGCTTGAGTGCCTCTATCTCCTTAGTCAACAAACTGATCTTGGCACTCATGTTGTCCTCTTCCCTTAGTCTGAAAACACTACCACCAGATGTGGTAGTACTACTTCTATTCTAGTTTGTGGAATCCAAGGGACTTCTTCCATTCCAGGAGTTGGAATTCTTAGCTATCCAATCCAAGTAGTCCATAGCATCTTCGGGCTCCTTCTGTAAGAATCCACCTCCACATGCAACTTGAACGAACTGGCGGTCTCTAGGTTGGAGTCCCTCATAGAAATAACTTACCAACCTCTAAGTGTCATATCCATGTGTTGGGCAGAAGTTATATGTGTCCTTGAATCTTTCCCAAGCCATGAATAGTGTTTCATCGTTTCCTTTTGCGAAATTAGAGATCTTCCTCTTTACTTGTTGGACTTTGTGGGAAGGGAAAAATTTCTTGTAGAACTCTTGGGTCATCTCCCCCCAATTTCCTATAGACTTAGGCTTCAATGTATACAACCAACCCTTAGCTTTGCCCTTGAGTGAGAATGGGAAAAACCTCAGCTTAGCTGTCTCAATCACATTCTGTGCATAAAAACTGCCAATCACCTCTTCAAAAGCTCTCACATGCACATAGGGGTTTTCATTCTCCAATCCCCTAAAGTCATGAAGTATGGCCATCAACCCTTGTTTGATCTCCACATAAGGTGCATTTGGAGGAAACATGTTGCATGAAGGAATAGAGCTCTGAGTAGGGTGTAACAGTTGATACTTGGTCATCCTAGGTGCCGTTGAACTACTCTTTCTTCAGCCATGATAGAAGATGTGGGTGAGCTTGTAGGTGTATCAAAGAACGCTTAAGAAGTTTCCAATCTGCCTTTATTGTTTCTAACCCAAACGCTCATGCACAGTAAAACAAAATAGATCAAAGCAACAAAATAAACAAATAAAATAAATAAATAAAAGAAAAACAAAATTAAGAGAGAATGGAACGAAGTTACCGATAGAGTGATCCACCGGTAACCATGTCCCACAGAATTGTCTCTTGAATAAGCTGAAACTCCCCGGCAACGGTGCCAAAAATTGATGTCACTCAATAATAAGCGGTACCTTATAGTACGTGTAAGGAGTTGTCAATCCTCAGGGAGTTGTGTTTTCAAAAGACAATGTAAATCAATATTTAAAAGGGTAAAATGGATTTGGTTATGGAAATTTTGTAAGAAATATATAAGTAAAAGGCACTAGGGTTTCGGGGTGTTTCTCTATATCGATATGATTCCCTTGTAATCCCGGTTAAAAACCTTGTTCTAATAATAGTATACAATTGATTATTTTCCTTTAAAGAGCTTTTGACCTGCTTGAACTAAAAGAACTCATGAACACTATATAACCGGAGAAAATAAAGTGGTTAGAGTAATATTTTGAAAAACCTTTCAATTTTATAAATCAGGATACCTAATTAAAACCATACAATATTCCCCCTTAATCATAAGAAAAACATGATTGAACTTATAGAAAGTACGGAATAAAACATACATCAATAGGTATCAATAAAATAACAATCAAATGTAATTTAACATTAAAAATCAAAGAGACTACAAAGTACTCATACCGTTATATAGAAAACATAGCCCCTAACCCTAGTAAAGGGCTTAGGCGACCATAGAAGTGAAAACCTAAGCTTGGGAGAAAGAGAGAGTAAGCCTGTCTCTCTAAGCCGTCTAATCTAAACCCTATTATTAACCCTAATCCTCTTCTTTAATTCGGACTTCAGAGCCTAACCAAATTGGGTCCAATGGGCCTTGAGTTCGGAGCGCTTTAAAACACAAATGGGCCTTTTTTAAAACTGAATTCGCGCGAATCCAATCGCCTGGATTCTCGAAGTCTGGAGTTTCTACCTGATTTGGATTAATTAATCCAGTCGGTTGGATCCAATCAAGTCGACTGGATTCTCAAGGTCTGGAGTTTCTGCCTGATTCTGGACAATTAATCTAGTCACCTATATCCAATCTAGTCGACTAGATCCTTCTTGATTTGAATTCTGGAGTTCCCGCCTAAAGGTGCAGTTACTTGGGGCCTCATCTAGTTGCCTGGATGTCCCAATCCAGTCGCCTGAATTGTGCTTTATCACTCCTTTCTTCTCTTCTTCTCCTTCTAGCTTGTGCTATCTACTTCAATCTGATCCAGCTTGTACCTGCAATCAAGCATAGCCCAAATTAACATCTAAGGGATTAAATTAATACACTTAAATGCACAAGTCATGTAATTCAATGAATTGAACAACTAACATCTATTTAAGTGTAATTAGACATGTAATGCAACACAATCCCAGTAGAATCTCTCTAAAATGTATGTAAATAAGTCATATTTCATGACTTATCATTCAACACCTATATAATAATAATAATAATTATAATAATTATTATTATTATTATTATTATTATTTTAATGTTTGATTTCAAGAAGTCAACTTGTATGTGGCGCCGCCACTGCAAGAACATAGTTTTTTTTTGACACCCTATGCTTTCAAAAACTTTAAGAGGGATTTGGGAGAGCCACACAATATTCTGTGTCTCAAGAAAGCGATATTGAATTTGTGTTACAATATTATAAAGACAAAATTAGTAAAAAACACAACGTATTTTGGGAAGGTGAGATGGCTACTTGTAGTTTGCAAGCATTTTGAATGTTGGGGTAGACTCTGTCGTCATATACTTAATGTGTTCCTTCACAAAAATTATTACTGAATTCTACCTATGAATTTACTACCACTTTGGTGTCATGAAGCATCACTGCATAGCCCAATCCAAATTTCTTTTTTCTTTTTTAATATATCCTTTTAACCCTCTTAACTCAACCCAAATCATTAACTCTCCCTTTAAGTGTTCTTAACACAACCCAAATGTCTTACCATCTAACATATAAAATCAGCCCAAACAAATTAAAGAAGACAAAACAAAGCAAAAAATCAGCCCAAACAAAATAAGTAAAACAAATCCCGAATCACTCTTCAAACCTTGTTGCACAAACCTTCATTAGCTTGGATTTCCTCTTCGTTTCTAGCGTTAGTTTTCTCTCATTCTTTTCGTCGGCATCAAACTGACCAACAAGTCTTCTTCGCAAATCCTTTTCTTTCTTCTGTTTTCTCTCATTCTCCTTTCAATGTTCTATTATTTTTAGTCTAGTTGTACCCCACATTTCAAAATTAATGTTTTTTTAATGGAAGTTTGAAACTCATGCGGACAAAATAATGAAAATCTACATTATTTCAGCCCCCACCATCCCCACGTGGCAATCTAACTTCCTAGTCTTTAAATTTTAAAATTCTTTTTTTTTTCTTTAATCAAGTGATAGGTATATCATATATGTCTTTGTTGGGCTGCAATGTTGGGTTAGAGTTCAACATATTAATTGGGTCATGAGTTTACAATTTTAATTACTCTTAAGAAATTATTTGGATTTTAATCGACACTTATAAATTTAATGAATATATATTATTTGGGTCATGTGTTAGTGTGAATGATGTTATGTTTGTTAATTTGTGATTTTGGTGGGCTGGGGACTAGGGTAGACAGTGCATTAGTTCATGTCAATGTCATTGATGTGCCTAAAACTAGTGCAAGTCTTCCCATTCTCACTTTGTATTTGAGTAATGGTTTGTTTGTCCTTAGCTTTGTCTTCCAATTCAAAAGTCACTCATTTAGCAAAAAAAATTCAAAAGTCACTCTTTCCCTCTTCGTAGTTTTTTCTTTCTTTCACGAACCACTTTTTCCCTCCCATTAGCAAGTAATACCTCATTTTCAAGCTTTTTTGATTTTTTGAGTGATTGCCTCATAGTTCTGGAATTTGGTAGACAAATTGGACCTAATGATACTTGAATTGGTATGGAAATTCCAAACTGAACCCGAAATGATAAGGGATGGTTGAAAATATAAATTGATAGATGAAAACACTCAAATACTGATAAAATGATAGATAGCTCACCACCAAAGTAATACACTAAGGGATACAAATTACACCACCCAAAGGATAATACTATGGATATAAGGCTGAAAGAGTTCACTACTCAATGGAATCAACCAAAGAGAACCAAACTCGCCACCTAAGGGATAAGAGTTAAAATAGAAGGAATAATTCTCCTAACAAAGCCAAAGGCTAATTTTCTGAAAATACTCTCTTTTTATTCAATCCAGGCAATTAGCTTATATAGAAGCTTAGAACAGTCCCTTAAGCATAGGAAAACTAAAATAACATTAAAGACTCATAGAAACTAGAAACATAATAAATAGACTCATAGAAACTACTAAAAATAGTAAATGACTTGTCCACCTAGGAATACTGAAATATAAAGGTTGTAATATTTCCTAGAAAACTCCAATTAAATGCTATTTGACTTCTTGGGCAAAATGACTCTTCAATCTTCAAATATCTTCAACATTGGAGGGAAAATTCGTTCTAATAATGGGCCTTATTTTCTAGACTTCAGAAATATATTAGCTGGGCTTTTCAAACTCAGATTGGGCTGGGCTTGTTGGACACACTCGTATCAAACTCCCCGAGTTGGAAAAAGACTCGTCTTCAAGTTTGGATTTATGTTTCACGACTGAATGGAGAGAGGTCAAATACATTGTGGTTAGGTAGATCAATCTTGTATGCATTCTCTCCCTGAAAAGAACCACCCCTCCCCCCAACCTCAAGTTTGAAGTCATCCTTGCCTCGATCTACTGGATGTATAGTCAATCATTTCCATCCTCTTATTTTTAGCAAGACAATTACAACCAGCATGCTACACATCACTCTTTGCTTGCTCATGACAAACCTTGCTAAACGAATTCTTATTTGTTAATTTGTTTTGCCATATGGTAGCACATGAAGCCCATGCTAGAAACAAATCACCATATTCATGTCGTGATCCTAAATTTCCTTCTTCGCACAATTGTTGAACTGTAAGCGACAAACCCATTCGAATTAATTCATGTTGCATAAAAACTTCTCATATGAAATCACCTATCTCTGAACAATTCTTTAGTAAAATGATTGACCTTTTGTATTTGAACAAAGAAAGCCTCATCGTGGATGTGAGTTATGTCATCACCTTGTATAAATATGGATTGATCATCATCTTCCACAATTTTTCTACCCATGTCCAATTCACAATCTTCATCAGGGTACTCATCATAAATTGGTGTAGAATTCCAATCTATAATATTGTCTTCTTTGGGGCACTCTTCACCATTTAAAAAAAACGTTTGAAACAAAACAATCCATAGGCATGGAATAGTCTTCTTTGCAGAAAATTGTACATCCACTCATTTGACTCTGATTTGGAAAGGCTTGAATTCAATTATGAATACTCTTCATCATTTGCCTCAACTTAGCAAGTTCAGATTTTACATCGATACTATATATGTTCCTTTAACGTCTTGGAGCCATTCCGAATAAGACAATAAGAGAGAAGAAAATTCGTAACTTGTTGTCAGATTGACCTTTGCACAGTAAATCACAAATATCTCACTCTAAAAAACTTGAAATCACGATCTGTTTGTTTTTGTTGGAAACTAGAAAGACAAAGCTTTCCAATAATGTACGGCATGCCTAGTAAAACCTCACGAGAAATTATAGAAATGATGAAGAAGATGAACTGAATTTTTGGAATTTGAGAAGATATAAAAAGAATGTGGATATATCAACAAAAAAACTTGCTCGTATGACGATGTCCAACCATTAAACAAAAGCTCTAATACCAATTGATACCGGAATTAGTATGAAAATTCCAAACTGAACCCTGAATGATAAGGGATGGCTTGATATATAAATGGATAGATGAAAACACTCAAATACAATGATAAAATGATAAATAGTTCACTACCAAAGTAATACACTAAGGGATACAAATTACACCACCCAAAGGATAATACTATGGATACAGGGCTAAAAGAGTTCACCACTCAATGGAATCCACCAAAGAGATACAAAAACAAACTTGACACCTAAAGGAAGTCTACCACAAGGGATAAGAGTTAAAATAGAAGAAATAATTCTCCTAACAAAGCCAAAGGATAATTTTTTGAAAATACACTCTATTTATTCAATCTTGTCAAATTGCTTATATAGAAGCTTAGAACAGCCATCTAAGTATAGCGAAACAAAAATAACATTAAAGACTCATAGAAACTAGAAATATAATAAATAGACTTATGGAAACTAGTAAAAATAGTAAAGGACTTGTCTGCCTAGGAATACTGAAATATAAAAGTTGTAATATTTCCTAGAAAATTCCAATTAAATGCTATTTGACTTCTTGGAAAAAATGACTCTTCAATCTTCAAATATCTTTTGAATTTGAGGGAAAATTTGTTTTAATAATGGACCTTATTTTCTGGGCTTCAAAAACATCTTAGCTAGACTTTTTAAACTCAGATTGGGTTGGACTTGTTGGACACACCCGTGTCACCAAATGCTTGAGACGAAATTGAAGTGGATTTATTTTTGACCCCTACAATTATGTAACTTTAAAATTGAAGTGGATTTTTTTTTAAGAAAAACTGAAGTGGATTTATTCATCCAAAAAAGAATTGATGTGGATTTAATGATTGTTATCTACTTATTAAACGATAACATTGTCTTTGAATTGGACTCACACCACCTTGTCTTTGAATTGAACTCACACCACCTTAGTCTATTATAATTGTAGGTACCTGATTAATTAGCGTAAAAAAAGAAGTATGGAGGCCAAGAGGAAACATGCGTTGGCTAAAAAGGTTTACACCTTTTTTATTTGTATTTTGTATTTATCCACCGGCTTTGGGGATGTTTGCTACGATAGGTTGATTTGTATTTCATTTTTATCTATTTCTTAATTTTTTAAAGGGTTTTGACCTGACTAATTTTAGGTCCAATAGTCTTAAGAGTTAGAGCATTATCAACCGGTGCTCTAAAATATATATTTGGCTAAAATAGAGAGTATTATTCATCAAATATTGTAAAATCACACTTCTATTTGATACTCTATTATAACTCCGAAATTTACATAATGCTACAGTACTCTGTAAACTATAGCTCATGTAAATATTTTAAATTCTTTTTTTATTCACTTCTCTCTCCTGCCTCCTTCTCCGTTCTCTCTCTCTCACACGCTATCTCTCTCCACAAGTAGTGACATGCGCCAAGCTCAACGACTACGACACCTAGATTGGCAACCTCATCGACTCTCAGGCCACCTTAGTTGCGTCAATCTAGCCTGTGGCGGTGATACGAAGCTTGATAGCATAGAAGGATGGCCAGATCTTGTGCGACTTGTAGGCGATGAACGAGGATGTTTCCATATCTAGGTTCATAGTGGCACTGTGTGATAGGGTGTGGAGTTGTTGACAGAGTTGTTATGGGTTTACGGTATGACTTGGGACAGGTTGTGAGGTTATGAAGGCAAATTTGGATGGTTGTTGTTGTGATGGGTTTTGAATTTTTTATGGCAACGAAGATTTCTATTTGTATAGAAGGAAATTCAAAGAATTTGAGGTTGTTGTTGTGATGGGCAGTGGTGATGGTGGTTAGTGGCGGGTATAGGTGTGGGTGTGGGTGTGTTGGTGCTAGTGATCAGGGCCGATTCCGAGATTTGGGTTACCCAAGCCTCGTCCTGAATTTGGTTACCCACCTATTTATTAAATATTAAAAAAATAACATAAAGTCCAAATTTTTTTTTTTTTTTTTAATGCAAAATCAAGGTTACATTGTGCTTTTTAGCTTACCTTAAATTACATTAAAAAAAAAAATGTAACCTCAGTATGGTGCTTTATAATTAGCACGATCCGACTCGAAGAAAATTACTTCTCCTTGCATTTTTTGAAGCAAATTCTTCAATTAAATTATCAAAATTTAGCTTATCCAAATACTCATTCTCAATTGAGATCATAGCCAATCAATTTAATCTCTCTTGTGACATGGTAGTCCGAAGATAAGTTTTTATTAACTTCAACTTAGAAAAACTCCTTTCCGTTGAAGCAACTGTAATCGGAATAGTTAACAAAATTCGATATGTAACCCAAACGGCTTGGAAACCACCCTCTTCCCTATAAGACTTTATAAAATTAAGGATGTCAATCTTTTTGTTACTTCCCTCCGTAGTAATGTTTTCAAATATCTTGGAATAACTCGTTCCCATAAATATCACAATGATCATTATATTCCAAGAAACTTTGTAATTGATTGCAATGTTTAAGCAATTCCTCATCACCAATACTTTTGAACTTTCCATTTAACAAAAATCCAAAAGTTTCTTCATAAAGTTGAAATTGCTCAAACCGATCCTTAAGTGATGTAAGAGCTTGATCTATAATGTGGAGGAAGTAGGTAACTTTGACTTTGATTGGCATCCTCTCCCACATTTTCATCAAATTGCTTCTTTCTACGAACTACTCTTTTTGGTGCAAAAACCGGATCAATACCAACATCTTCTGCAAGCTTTTCGCCTTCCTCCATCAAGTCTTGAAAACCATCTTCTCGAAGCTTCTCAAAGAATAAAATGAGCTCCTTTATATTTGTAATTGCTTTCTCAAGATTCATCTCTTCTTTTTGAAGTTCTTTGCTAGCCCAATTAACTTTGTCTAAGATTTTGTACCAAATACATAAGCTAATCAAGAACTCAAAATCCTCGAAAGCATTTTTGCACAAGCCTTTAGCTTCCGCCATCACAACATCCTCTTTAGAACTATTTGCAATTTCAATCAAGGCATCTCTAAAGTCCGGTGCTTGATTTCTTATTGCTTTAACACTCTCAATATGACTTTCCCAACAAGTTGCCAACAATGCCTTTGGTGACAAGCCCTTCACATATTTCCTAAAAATATCCCACCGATGTGTTGAACCCGAAAACAAAGTATAAACTTTTTGCACGTATGAAAAAAAATTTCTTGCTTTCACACAAGATTTTGCCATATCACATAGTGCAAGGTTTAATGTATGACTTCCACATGGAATATAAAATGCTCTAGGATTTACATCAAGTAACCTTTTTTGTACACCTTGATGTTTACCTTTCATATTTGAGCTATTGTCATAACTTTGTCCCCTTATATCATTAATGTTGAGTTTAAGATCCACCAAAACATCTTCATCTTCAAGTCGCTTGAAAAGCCCAAACCCCGACGTGTCATCAACCTTTATAAACCCAAGAAAGAACTCCTCTACCTTGACTTCACTTGCATCCTCAACATTCATACATCTTATAACAATCGACATTTGTTTTTTATGACTTAAATCCGGAGTACAATCAATGATAACCGAAAAGTACTTTGCTTTTAAAATCTTTTTGAGAATTTCTTCTTTAATCTCATTTGCCAACAAGCTTATCAATTCATTTTGAATATCATGACTAAGATAATGATTTTGAATTTCTTTATCTACCACATGTCGAAGGTGATCTTTCATAATAGGATCAAATTCCACAAGAAATTCAATAAGTTGACAAAAAAGCCCGTTATTCTTCTCATAAATCTTCTCACTAGTTCCACGAAATGACAAATTATTTCGAGAAAGAGTCTTCACAACCCTAATTATTTGACCTAGTATCAACTTCCAACGAATTCTCTATTTGTTGATTAGCGCTTCCATTTCTTTGTCAATTGTTTCTTCTTGTTTAAGTCTTTTTTGCAAGTCCACCCACTTCACGACATTATGGTTGTGTTCCGGATTCTTTTCATGATCTCTAAGCTTTGTAGGAAGGTTATGCCAATCATTAGTTCCCTCTTCAGCCAAACTAGTTATCATTGATTTATGCTTGAATAACTTGCAACAAAAACAAAAGACCCTATCTAACTCATTTGAATACATAAACCACTTCCTTTCTTGCTTCTCACCATTTGGAAGACCACCAATGTAATTTTTAGAAGAAAAGTGTCTCAAACACTTCGGTTCTTTTGGAAACTTATCATTTTCTTTTAAGATCTTAATGGGACCTTTTTTAATTAACATCACCCTCTTAGTGTCATTAATACTTCCCCACAACCCCGAATCGTAGTTCACATCAATATCTTTATCAAGGTTAAGCATACTTGAACTAGCCTCTTCATTAACAACTCCATCCTCAAGATTATCATTCATAGGAATAGGATCTTCATTATGCTCCTCCCTAAATTCATCATTTCCTACATCAACACAACCTTCACTTATACGCTCCTCATGGACCTCATACATATCTTCACTACTAACTTCTTCCTCACTAGATTCTTCCTTTGTTACATCAACATCTTTATTATCTTCACCACTAGCTTCTTCAACTTGACTAGAAGGTAGGGATTTTTGAATTCTTGCATTAAATAGGCTAGAAATCGAACCAGCTAATGATTTTACCATTTCATCCTTTCGTTGCTTGGCTTTTCTATTATAAGACCCTAAGTTTTGTTTTCTCTTCGTCATAGTACTTACAACCTAGATGATATTATAATTTCGTTCAAATAATAAAAAATTATATTACAATCCTAAAAATCTAAAACTAATACCTATTTAACATTATTATATGCGCCTAGTAGTTTTTTAATTACGAAATTTATTAGTGTTAATAAATTATAACACATTAACACTATTATACTATTACACTCTCATTAAAAAAATAAAAATAAAACAAAGCATAACATTACACTATAATTACACTACTCAAATAATTATAAAATACCTATTTGGCCATTTACTCAACTCACTCAGTAGTTGAGTAGTCAGTAACTCAGTTTAGTACCCTGTACAAAGAGTTAAGACCAAAATCACAAAAAATCAACATATTTGGTCAAAAGGGCAGGCACTAAAGTCTAAAGAAGCTAAAGTTTTGATAAGGCAAAAGGTCAAAAGCACTAAAGTCTAAAGAAGCTAAAGTTTTGATAAGGCAAAAGGTCAAAAGCACTAAAGTCTAAAGCCACTGGCACAGCAACAATCAATTCCCAAATTCAAAATTCATCAATTCATCAAATGTGTGTGTGTGAGAGAGAGAGAGAGAGAGAGAGAGAGAGAGAGAGAGAGAGAGAGAGAGAGAGAGAGAGAGAGAGAGAAATACCAGTAATCCCCCTTCCCAAAAAGCCCCACTCTTCTATGAGGGTGTGGGTTCAATCCTCAAGGTTTTCAAATATTCGTGTGTGTGAGTTTAGATTAGAATTTCTATCATATCTCAAAAAAAAAGAAAAAAAAAGACATGTGGCATTTAAAAAAAGTCCAATGGTTTTGAAACACTCATTGAAACCACAAAAATCAAATAAATGCAATGTGTCATAATTCTAGTTAACAATTAGAGGAAGTTGGAGATTTACAATGAGAGAGGATCCTTTTCCCTGGTGATGGTGGTTTGTGGTGGGTGTCGGTGTGAGTGTGGGTGTGTTGGTGCTAGTGATGGTGGTTGGCAGCAGATGTGGGTGTGTATTGTGTGATTGTTGGTGATGTGTTGTAAAATTAATTTAAGATTATTTTAATAAGTTGTTTTGTAAAATGAATAGTTGGATATGGGGTGTTTTGTAAAAGTGGATAATTTTTTTTGATAGTTAAGATAGAATTGAACCTATGATGTCCACTTCATGATGATTACTTTTATTATTAGGTCAAGACATCAATTGATTTTTTGTGTAAACGAGATAATCAAAATAGAAAAGTGAGTTTTTGAATTTACGGTTGGGAATGCCCTTAGGATAGTAACAAAAGAAGTTGCGGTTATAGAGTGTATTATCATACTATGTATAGTGTAATGCCCCGAACCCAAAGCATGAGTTCGACACGTGACAACCACCACGCACCCATAAGGCGTGCCTTACAAGTGTGCTAGGCCTTACTAACAAATTCTAAAAAGAATAATATCTTTGATATAAAACCTCCAAATAAACATATTAACCAGTAAGTTCAAATGAATTAAATCCATGCATTACTATTCCAAATCCTAATAAACAAAAGTCTGTCATAAATTCCCTAATCAACAAATAAGTAATACTAATATTATCTATGCCTAGAAGTCCTTCTCACACAACTTCCAGCAACCTCCGAGCTAGCTAATCTTCAGAATCTGAAATGGAAAAGAAAATGGGGTGAGTTGGGAGGCTCAGTAAATAAGTATAGTTTGAAAAGGGTGGATCAAGCATTTATTCAAATAAAACATATAAATGTTCATAGGATAAATCTCATAGACTTAAGAAATATAACACAATGCAGCGGAAAACTATATATAAATTACAATAAGTTCAAACATCAAAAGTCTCAATTTACTTAAAATAACGCAATCAATTAGATTCAAATGTTTAAGTAAGACAATATGACTATGGTCACGCTATATCCCCGTGACTAGGCTCAGAACCACATATAGGCCGGTGGTAAGCCCCAGAAGAAATTAGTTTTTGTGCCAACGTTTAACCCCATTGGCGGGGTCCAAAGCATAGTCAAATGGTTCAAATTCTTTTCTGATTCAATTTTATTTCAGTCAATGTCAAAAGATTATATTCAATAAAATCACAATTCAAAAAACACTGTTTGGTTCTTTTCAATAAATTCAAAAAGTGCTTGATCCCAGTTTAAGATACAAAACTTTCTAAACAATCAACTAATTAAATCAAATACATTATAATATTTCAAAAAGACAAAACTCTAATTCTTTTCTTTAAACCAATGTATCTAAAATAATTAAAATAATAATCTGTACTGAAATTAAATGAATATTTAATAAATAAAATAGGAAAGTTTCAGCAAAATATAGATAGTTAAGAAAATGTTACTTACCTCTACCAAGCAAGAGATCCTCTTTATCTCTTCTTTTCACAATTTATAAATCAATTCCTAAATTAATTGTAGAGTGATCAAAATACATTAATTGAAATAAAAAATGCTATTTATTAAACTAAATGCCTATAGATGTTCCCTAATTACTAAACACTGTCCAAATACACTGTTATGCCTCCCCAAAATTCTTCATGTAACACCTTAAAAACTGATAGGTCTCTTCCTTTTTCATTTATTATTGCCAAACAATAAGTCTATAACATTTGTATGCATTTGCCGTACTAGATCTTATTGATTTTGCTACTTTCCATGCCTTCACAGTCGTCCCTACTGTATGTAAATATTAAATAGTGTAACTAGTATGTAATAGTTGTAACACATATACCACTGCAATCACTTTAAACCAAATCAATTCCCGAATACATGGTTCCTAGCTCCTACGCAGTACATCCTAATTACAGAAGGCTTAGGATTTCAAGGATTTGTTGCACAGTTCCTATCATGTCAATAGGCTATTAGTCTAATAGGTGTGGCCATCTTGCTTTTCTTTTTCCTTTTTTCACTATTTCACTATCAAATTGACCTATATATGCAAGTCTATGTCCATTCATCATGACCTATAACCAACCTACTTTTCTTCTTTCAATGGCCACACCTAAAGCCTATATATTGTACCTTTAAGAAAAACTCTTCATCTTCTTTCAATAACCACACCTAAAGCCAAAGCCTATATATTGTATTTTAAAAAAACTCTTCATCACGTCTATGACGTGACCACCTATTTCTTTTTCTCCTTTTGAAACCTGATTTCTTGCACCACTATCTATTAGGAACAGTTTTTACCGAAACTAAGATCTAATTATTTCTAGAGCTAACCGATTCTGATATACATGTTACTAATTAAAATCTATGTATCAACCTAAAATCTACTACCAATTACTAGCTAACAAAACTAATTCATATTTCAATGAAAATTTATTCTAAAGGAAAAGTATTGAGACTCTCACCTTCTTTTCTTGTAGCGTCTCTCTTTTCTTGAAATCCTTCAAATTCTTGTTGTCAAAAAGTGTCTGTAGGTATTACAATCAAGTTTAGAATCTATTTATACCCTAATATTACTAGGGTTACAACCCATTTATTTTTATTTCAAAAAACTCCTAAAATAAATGATTTATTTGTATTTTTACCCTACAATTAAAATTTATTAAATTACCCACTTAAACAAAAACTCTTAATCCTTTAGGACCGGGTATTACATTCTCCCCCACTTATAAGAATTTAGTCCTCTGAATTTGTTCCAAATTGAATGAGTACATCACACTTCCATTGTGCTACTCTAATGCCACGATTTAATACCGTCAATAAAATTTCCTTACTCATCCATCACAATATACAAACTACTAAAATATGAAAAATTCTTCAAATACACATAACTTTTACCAAAGTAATTCTTTAAATCCCTTCCATAACGAATAAAAATTATACGACCCATTTTTTCAAAAATAATCCAAATAATCTGTAATTTATCACTAGCTAGTCTCAAATAAATCAAAAATCTTAATGAGTCTCCAAAAGTATAACAAAAGAAAATCCATGATTTCAAGGTGCACATAAATCAATAAACTCTAACAGCCATTTAATTATATACCTCAAGATTAAATAGTGTCTCCATTCTCTTGTAAGCTCAAAAATGTTTCATGATATATCCATATATATTTTCTATAACACAATTTGTAATTAGAAGATATCCAAAGTCTCCTTACATATTTCACTTAAGGACTAATATGGTGTCCATGTCATAGAACACCTCAATCATAGAAATTATCTTTTGCAATTAAACCATATTTAGATCACCTCTAACTTATAGATGGTCAAATACGATAGTACTTAGGCTTAACTCTTTAAACAAATCGAGTTCCTCATAATATAGAATTATAGTCTCTAAGGGCTGATTGGCTAAAAAGGACAATGTCCACCATGTCACCTTTATGAACAAAAAACTTTTTACATCACTAAATAAAACAGCCCAAATTTTCACTTTATTAGAAAGTAAGCCTAATAACCTCAATCTTTTAATACCATATAACTTCATAAGTTCAAAAAATTTCCACTATAAGATTCAAAGTGTTACAATTGAATATACTAATATACCTAAAGTTTTGAGAAGGAAAATATTATCAACCGTCCTTCATCAATATCTAATTAAAGTTTAATGCTAAAAACTCAAGAATAATCTCTAACATTGCTTTGTTGATTTTTATGTTCCTGAATCACAATTTGAGTTTTTCAATACCTCTCATTTTGATAACATCACTCTTATGCCTCAAATCAAAATTATTCTCCTTTTAGAGTTGATAAGACTTCACCACTGTAAAGCCAACGTCAAAGCAACCTAATTATATTCAATAAGATCAATCCACTAATGGAAGGTATTATTCACATAAGATTTATATCGGAGACAACATTTACTATTTGAAAAACATACCTTCATAATTTTTTTTTTAATCCTCAAAGTACCTGTATATAGAATTTTCCAAAGAGACCTTAAGTATCAAACTATGCACTACCTTAATATCACTCTTATAGATTTCCCCTATCACACATAATCATAATATGGGATTAAAAAGAATTTTAGAATCTATCCTTTAGGTACTACAGTCAAACACAATGATGTTTTCAATTAACTCATTAGACCAATTTAGCCCTTCATAACTCTACCTTCAAATATAAACTTATAATTCCCACTTGTATAAGCTTTGAAGAAAAATGACTACATAAAAGTGTCAAACTTTGAAAATTTCCAACAAATTACTCTAGGCTTAGCTAGGTAAAAGAGTCAAAAACTTTAGAACGACTGAAATCTTTCAAAAACCAAATCACACCTGTAATGTCAAAATTCAAAACCTTAATCTTTGAAAAGTTTCATCATATAACTACTATGACCTACTGGAAAATTGTAAGTTTGTTAATTAAAGCTATCCAAAAATTTTCTTTTTAAATTATCGAAAAGTTGGTCCAATATCCCAAGGAACGTACTTACTACCCCTTATAATTAAACCTATATTATCTACATGTCAAACCTTTCGCATTCTACAAAACCTATAACATCACAGTACTCATCATTTTGAAAAGATTCAATCCACCAAGTTCATATCACCTCAAATCAAGGAATCACATTGTAATAACACAATATTAACCTTTAGAAGTTCATACGGGTTCTAACTCCATGGTTGCTAATGTCATTGGGAATGTCTATAAGTCTCATGTTATATGGTGGCATCTTAACCCATGTTCAATATAAGATAATACTAAGATGTTACAAATTCCAATTCCATCAAAACTAATAAGATACTCAAACTTCTGCTAGCACAAAATGTAACCCCAAAAAATGTTAAATGTCTGTCTCACGTTATGAATTATCTGTCAATACCTACAAATCAAACCCAACAATAATAACGATCCAACTCAATGAAAATCAAACCTTAACACAAAAATCCACCACTATTCAAAATCTATTGCATATAAGAACCCTCAAAATTTATATTTGAAATTTATTTTTAACAAAACAACAACCCTCAAATAATTTTTCTTTCTCATACTACGAATTTTCTCATTTCCATAAAAATCAAAATTGACCATAAGGTCTATTGAATTATAACCTAAACTACATAGAGTCTACGTAATCACTACCCAAACTCCATTGAGACTATAGAATCATAAACTAAACTCCACAAAGTTTACAAAATCAAAACCTAACTCCACAAATTCTAGAGAATCATAACCTAAGTTTTATAAAATCTACAGAATCATAACCTAAGCTTTATAAAATCTACAGAATCATAACCTAAGCTCTGATACCACTTAATTGTAACGTCCCGAACCCAAAGCATGAGTTCGACACGTGACAACCGCCATGCACCCATAAGGCGTGCCTTACAAGTGTGCTAGGTCTTACTAACAAATTCTAAAAAGAATAATATCCTTGATATAAAACATCCAAATAAACATATTAACCAGTAAATTTAAATGAATTAAATCCATGCATTACTATTCCAAATCCTAATAAACAAAAGTCTATCATAAATTACCAAATCAACAAATAAGTAATACTAATATTATCCATGCCTAGAAGTCCTTCTCACGCAACTCCTAGCAACGTCCGAGCTAGCTAATCTTCAGAATCTGAAATGGGAAAGAAAGGGGGGTGAGTTGGGAGGCTCAGTAAATAAGTATAGTTTGAAAAGGGTGGATCAAGCATTTATTCAAATAAAATATATAAATGTTCATAGGATAAATCTCATAGACTTAAGAAATATAACACAATGTAGCGGAAAACTATATATAAATTACAATAAGTTCAAACATCAAAAGTCTCAATTTACTTAAAATAACGCAATCAATTAAATTCAAATGTTTAAGTAAGACAATATGACTATGGTCACGCTATATCCCCGTGACTAGGCCCAGAACCACACATAGGCCGGTGGTAAGTCCCAGAAGAAACTAGTTTCTGTGCCAACGTTTACCCCCATTGGCGGGGTCCAAAGCATAGTCAAATGGTTCAAATTCTTTTCTGATTCAATTTTATTTCAGTCAATGTCAAAAGATTATATTCAATAAAATCACAGTTCAAACACTGTTTGGTTCTTTTCACAAAATTCAAAAAGTGCTTGATCTCAGTTGAAGACACAAAACTTTCTAAACAATCAACTAATTAAATCAAATACATTATAATATTCCAAAAAGACAAAATTCTAATTCTTTTCTTTAAACCAATGTATCTAAAATAATTAAAATAATAATCTGTACTAAAATACAATAAATATTTAATAAATAAAATATGGAAGTTTCAACAAAATATAGCTAGTTAAGAAAACGTTACTTACCTCTACCAAGCAAGAGATCCTCTCTATCTCTTCTTTTCAAAATTTATAAATAAGTTCCTAAATCAATTGTAGAGTGATCAAAATACATTAATTGAAATAAACAATGCTATTTATTAAACTAAACGCCTATAGATGTTCCCTAATTACTAAACACTATCCAAATACACTGTCATGCCTCCCCAAAATTCTTCATGTAACACCTTAAAAACTGATAGGTCTCTTCCTTTTTCATTTATTATTGCCAAACAATAAGTCTATAACATTTGTATGCATTTGCCGTACTAGATCTTATTGATTTTGCTACTTTCCATGCCTTCACAGTCGTCCCTACTGTATGTAAATATTAAATAGTGTAACTAGTATGTAATAGTTGTAACACATATACCACTGCAATCTCTTTAAACCAAATCAATTCCCGAATACATGGTTCCTAGCTCCTACGCAGTACATCCTAATTACAGAAGGCTTAGGATTTCTAGGATTTGTTGCACAGTTCCTGTCATGTCAATAGGCTATTAGTCTAATAGGTGTGGCCATCTTGCTTTTCTTTTTTTTTTTTTCACTATTTCACTATCAGATTGACTTAGATATGCAAGTCTATGTCCATTCGTCATAACCTATAACCAACCTACTTTTCTTCTTTCAATGGCCACACCTAAAACCTATATATTGTACCTATAAGAAAAACTTTTCATCTTCTTTCAATAACCACACCTAAAGCCGAAGCCTATATATTGTATTTTAAAAAACTCTTCATCACGTCTATGACGTGACCACCTGTTTCTTTTTCTCCTTTTGAAATCTGATTTCTTGCACCACTATCTATTAGGAACAGTTTTTACCGAAACTAAGATCTAATTATTTCTAGAGCTAACCGATTCTGATATACATGTTACTAATTAAAATCTACCTATCAACCTAAAATCTACTATCAATTACTAGTTAACAAAACCAATTCATATTTCAATGACAATTTATTCTAAAAGAAAAGTATTGAGACTCTCACCTTTCTTTTCTTTTGTAGCGTCTTTTTTTTTTGAAATCCTTCAAATTCTTGCTGTCAAAAAGTGTCTGTAAGTATTACAATCAAGTTTAGAACTCTATTTATACCCTAATATTACTAGGGTTACAACCCATTTATTTTTATTTCTAAAAACTCCTAAAATAAATGATTTATTTGTATTTTTACCCTACAATTAAAATTTACTAAATTACCCACTTAAACAAAAACTCTTAATCTTTAGGACCGGGTATTACATTCTCCCCCACTTATAAGAATTTAGTCCTCTGAATTTGTTCCAAATTGAATGAGTACATCACACTTCCATTGTGCTACTCTAATGCCACGATTTAATACCGTCAATAAAATTTCCTTACTCATCCATCACAATATACAAACTACTAAAATATGAAAAATCCTTCAAATACACATAACTTTTACCAAAGTAATTCTTTAAATCCCTTCCATAACGAATAAAAATTATACGACTATTTTTCAAAAATAATCCGAATAATCTGTAATTTATCACTAGCTAGTCTCAAATAAATCAAAAATCTTA
>OU015761.1:72077383-72147823 GCA_907173295.1 Fagus sylvatica
TGCTACGAGTAATTGAATTAACTCTTATACATAGGATTTTATGATGAAAATCTGCATTGAATAACTAGGGCATGTTTGGTCACTGTTTTTTGTTTTGTGCTTTCCAATTGTATTTAGGTGTTTTGAGAAATTGCTCTCCAGAATAGTATAATAGTAGTTTTGAGAACCAAAAGTTTGTTTGGTAGTAGGTGTTTTCCACTACAATTTTTTTAGTACTCAGTAATAATAAAAAATAAATTTTTTTTTTGAGTGCTCGGTCCTTTTATCTCTTAAACAAAAAAAAGGATTTTTTTTTTAATAATAATCACATGGTTACCCACTGAGCCACCACCCTCCACCACATCCTCCATCGGCCACCACAAACCCAACAAAGCCTAACCATATCCTCCACCAGCCACTACAAACCCAACAAAAACCCACCAAAAACACCTCACTACAAATTCAACAAAAACTACCACATCCACCACCAACCACCACAAATTCAACAAACACCCACCACAAACCAACACATCGAGTGGAGAGATCAGGCGACCATCACAAGCCACGTTGAGCGAGAGAGAGAGATCGGCGATAGACCACCGCGAAGCCAAGGCGACCATTGCGAGTCACGTTGAGAGAGAGAGAGAGAGAGAGAGAGAGAGAGAGAGAGAGAGAGAGAGAGAGAGATGGGCAGAGGGATGTGTTTTAGACGAAAGAGAGAAAAAATACTTTTTAAAACAGTAGCACATGAAAATAGAATTAAAAAGGAGAAAACACCAATGTGTTCTCTAAAAGATGGATTTGAGTAATGCTAGAACAATAAATTAACTTGAGAACACAATTGGAAAACAATTGCCAAATGGATCAGCCTTTGACCAGGCCCACCATTTCCAGGATTCAAGTACAAAAACAACATTTGAGTTGAGCAACCAAACATGTTCCTACTTCTCAGAGCATCCATTCTGTTGTTAACTATTATCTACATGCTTAATTGAAGTAGCGCTTAATTTTGATCACTTTCTTCTCTGGGTCATACTGCATGGATTTATTTTTGTTGGCTTTTGTGTTGATAAGCATGATTAGCTTTATTTTCTAATTGAGATTGTATTGAGAGTGCGCGCTTTTTTGGTATTTATGCATTTTGAGTGGAACTTCCTTCACTTGTCTAAAACTAATGCGGTTTGGAAATTAATGTTTTTTCTCTCATGTTTCTTCGAATTCTATTATTGGGTTCTCTCTCTCTCTCTCTCTCTCTCTCTATTCATTTTCTTGTATTGTCAATTGTTATGTTCCTAAAATTAGAGTCTGTTTTCTTGCTATTTATTGTTTCTCAATTCCTACAGGAGAAGCTTTCTGTTTTGGATTTCGTTGATAAAGATATAGGGAATGTGGATCCTGTAGAACCCCCCTCTGTAGAGTCTACACCATTCAAGATTGTCGAGGAAGTGAAAGATTTGAAAGAGTTGGCTGCTAAATTGCGTGGTGTAAATGAATTTGCGGTAAAATTTGATTATAGTGATTTATGTCATGTCAACACATTGTTGCCTGTGCGCTTAACCTTACTTTTTTGATTGTTTTTTGTCTTATTGGCTGGACTGTTAATTAATTATTTTTTCTAAATTTTGGTGTGCATAATGATCATTAACAAGTAGAACTTGAGCAGTTTAATTCTATTGGCAATGTACAAAGTTTAAAATTAGTCTTTGCCTGAGTCAAGGGCTCAAGGCCTCTTGTGTATCTCTTGAACTGGCAGATTCACCAATCCCTATGTCCACCTATATTAGCAAACGAGGAGTCCTCATAGTTACATTGGGGAACTTCTAAAATAGCCTTTTGCGTAAGTTTTTCTTTCATAAAATCGTGCGGGTAATAGTGAGGACTATGGGGGCAATTTTGTTTTGCGAGGTTGACAAGTGGATTCAGTTAGGTTGAAGGGTTTAACAACACTATAAACTTCTAGTGAACCAAATTTTGAATTTCGATTTCAAGAACTTGCTGATGCCTTAAATGGTTGATTTTAGTCTTGGTTTCTGGGCGTGTGTGCTGAATCTATTGGAAAAGCAGTTGTCTTCTTTGTAAATAATTTTTAGCCCTTTAAATCTAACTCTGATTACTTCATTAGTGTGAATTGCTTGTCTCACTTTCTCAATTGCATGGATTTATTTATCTTTTCTTTTTCTTCCTATCTTTCTTTCAATTCATCTCTGTGGGACGGCTGGCCCTGGACTTAATCTAAGTTTGCTAAAGATGACATATTAATATTAGGATTACTGTGTTTCTTTTGCTTTAAATTTATTAAAAATATCTGTTCCTTTACATGCACTTTTTTTATTATTTTTTATTTTTTTCCGAATAGTATTCCTTTACGTGCATTTTAACTTTTGTGATTGTCTAGGTTGATTTGGAACATAATCAATATCGATCTTTTCAAGGGTTGACTTGCTTGATGCAAATATCTACTAGAACTGAAGATTTTGTTGTAGATACTCTAAAGCTTCGAATTCATATTGGCCCATATCTAAGGGAGGTTTTCAAGGACCCTACCAAGAGAAAGGTTCATCTCTTGCTCATCTACTCTTTTCTTTTTGGGAGGGGGGGGGGGGGGGGGTTTATTAGATTTACCACATTGTGTGATACTGGGATAATATATATACTCAATTAGGTTATGCATGGAGCAGATCGAGATATTGTGTGGCTTCAACGGGACTTCGGCATTTACATTTGCAATATGTTTGACACTGGCCAGGTTTGTACTTTGAAATCACTAATTGTTTGGGTTTATGTGAGCCTTGTTTTACTTTTCGTTTCTGTACGTAAAGATCTTATATTATGACCGGTGTATTTCTCAGTAAAGTGGTTTCACCAGAAACTAAATTTTCCAAGAAGTTGATATTGCTCTGCATGTACAATATTGGGTTCAAGATCATACACAATTTTTCGCAACTCACCAGATTTTTGTGCTACTAGATAACTCAGGCTAGCGGTGTCTGATTATTCCCTTTAATTTCATATACCAAGGAATTAAATGAATGGTTTGGCTAAAAAAGTAGCATGGTTTATCCAAAAAAAAGGAAGATAATTCTGGGTTTTGGTGTTTCTTGTTTACTAGAATGAGTATGCAACTTTGTATAGGAATAAAAAAAAGAATGCGTATGCAACATTGGAGAAACGATTTAAACACTTCACTCTTATCTTTAGGTATAATTAACCCCAAGGGGTAACACAATCGGCTAGGGATCACACCTCATGAAGTGGAGGTCACTAGTTCGAATCTCCCTATCCCCTCTCCCTAGGGGCCAAAACTTGTTAAAAAAATCTTTTAGGTTCAATTACCCTACGTCTTTATATGCATTTTTTTTTTACTCTGGTTGAACTGTCATTTTTGGGGGCCTAGGGGAGGGGATGGAGTTGGAGTCTTGGAGGCCTGGAGTGTGGTTTCTACTGTTTGATAGAAATGTATACATTTTATTTGGGTTCTCTCTTTGTTTCCAGGGCTATGGTAGTTGATATAGTAATGGAACCTTTATTCAAGTCATAATATATATATTGCCAGGTAAATAGGGGGAGGGGGGCTGGTGGCGTTCGAACCCCAATACCCAGGCACCACAAGTGGTGCTGGAACCACTGGGGGTATCCCTTGAACCCCCGTAACAACGGGGAAGCTTTCCTCCCATCATTGCCTTATTTTTTAATGATATTTTTTTGTTGGACCTATCCACTTTTTACTCAAGAGAGAGGCTTCTTAATCTATTCACCTCTGTTCACATCTCTTGACACATTTGAATATGGTAAGATTGCCACATTTTGCCTCTCTTGTTAATTAACTCAAAGCAGTGTGCAAATAAAATTAACATTGAAATTGATTGGAATGAGATTTTGATGTTCTGAAAATGTAGGCTTTAATTTTTATTATACTATCTTATTTAAATATCCACCCAAGTCTGGATGTAGTGCTTCTATCTTTCTCTTTTCAAGATGGATTATTCTATTTGGTGGATGTGTAATTAGTAGGAAACAAATAATACTTTTTCACATGAGCATTTGGGACAAATGGTCTTGCAGTTCCTAATATTATATTGATTACAATCATTGCAACTTGACGCAATGAGCCTTATCAAGCTCGTTAGATGATGGAAAACTGTTATGATTCCTCTCTTCCCCTCCCCCCTCCAAAAAATAAAATAAAATTGAAATGGCATGCCAATGAGCTTTAGCTCAAATGACCCTTCCTCCGCCTCATAAGTGTAGGATGGAGGTTAAGATTGTGGGTTGAAGACATGTTGGGTGCATGTGTAAATTACTATTAAAAAAATGAAGTGGCATGTTAAGAGTTAAGACTCTCCAAGCGATGCTACTTTTTGGTATGCTTGATGCATTGATTGGAAATATTGATACTAGAGAACCCCAAGGGGTTGGCCCAAGTGGTGAAGGCCTTGGTCTTGAAGGTTTGCTCCCTTCAAGGTCCAAGGTTCAACACCTCTTGGGTGCAATCAATTCCTTGGGGCCACACCCCCTGGTGAAAAGCCAGCGACTTACCCTGATCCGTGTAGGGAAACTTCCGAGGGTGCGGTGCACGGATCCCGTGGGATTAGTCGAGGTGCGCGTAAGCTGGCCCGGACACCCAAGGTTATTAAAAAAAAAAAGAAATAT
Source organism: Fagus sylvatica (assembly GCA_907173295.1). NCBI lineage: Eukaryota > Viridiplantae > Streptophyta > Magnoliopsida > Fagales > Fagaceae > Fagus > Fagus sylvatica. The sequence continues at coordinate 72,082,013 of OU015761.1, forward strand.
TGATACTAGAGACCATGGTCCTATTCTAAGTTATACTGAAATTATTTTCTCCAAGGTGTCTAATGAGCTATGTTTAAGCTTACCTAATTGTTTCTCCCTCTTTCACAATGATTGTTTGGAGTTGATGTGTATAGTGCGTACAAAGTTCTCCTATGTGAAGTTTATCTAGTGGTGTGTGGTACTATTTGTTCATTATGAAATTTTAACAGGACCTTTTTTTTTTCCTGAAAGGTAATCAAAGATTTTATTAGAATAGGTGAAGCTCATATACTGCAGCCTCCTAAAGAATTACAATTTTAAATTGAAGTGCTCCATGAAATCTACTACAGAATTACAAGACAACCCCCAATTCATAATACAACAATCTAATATGAAATGCAACAAAGTAGATTTAGTCTTAATAATAGCTCTTTCTATTCCTTCAAATCAGTTCAGTTGTTTCGCTTCAAATGATGCTGTTCCTATGCCTCCCATAAAACCCTTCCCAGCAAGAGTACACATTATTACCCTCTTTGGCGGTCCCCAATGAACCCCGAAAGCTGAAAATGCAAAGGACCACATATCATGAGCAAATGAGCAATGTAACAATTGATGATCCACATATTCACAGTTCCCCTTAAAGACTTACATAACATGGCCTATGCCATAATTGGCTTGTCATATATACGACATTAAATAACTGAGGGATGAATAGTTTAGCACTCAAACTTTAAAATGGATGTGTTCTTTGTACTTGCGGCTTGTAAGTAGAAGACTAGTCACTAATTTGCCTTGCGTTCCACTTAGAGTTGGACACACTAATTTGCCTTGTATGATTTTCAAAACTATTTTATTTTTCTTTCCTTTAAGATGGGGAGAAAATTATCATATGATGGAGAAGATCTTGATGATATTTCACATAGAAAAAAAAGAAAGAAAAAGAAAGAATTAAAATAAGATTTTTTATTTTTATTTTTTAAAAAAGGGGTCTTGAGATGAGATGCCTTAAAAAGCACTATTTTCTCCTTAGGACTTTGCTAATGTAGTTATCCTCTTTGGCCTGTAGATATGTTTATTAAGATGTATTATATCGAGGCCGATATCATTTATATTATTATTTTCGGATATTGTTATCCATCTTCTAGTGGGTCTAAAACCCACAAGCTCATCCTCCACACTGTTTTTTATGGGGAACCATTTGAGCTATGGCCATTGATATACATTTTTTTATTCTTGTTTTATTATTTTGGTACCCACAGGTTGATTTGCTTGTTTTATTATTTCGATACCCATATGTAGAGTTTGAAGGCTTTACTTTGTCTTAAATAAGAGCCGTTGTTCTTGTTTTGTTAGTAGTAGCAGCTAAAAAGGGAGTAGCCTTCCCCATCTTGTTGAATGGGTTGAACTCATGACATACTTATTAATAGGGAAGAGGTACTACTGGGTTACTAGGGCTAATGGTGGATAAGAAATTTGGTCTTTCTATTAAGATGCTTGGCATGTGTAAGACAAATGGAGAATCCGTGGATCATTTACTTCTTCATTGTCCTATGGCTTGGGAATTATGGGATATGGTTTGTACTCTATTTGGGGTCCATTGGGTGATGCCTGCAAGGGTGCTGGATTTATTATCTTGTTGGCAAGGCAGCTTGGGACGTCATCAGAATTTCTTTATATGGAGGGCCGTTCCTCATTGTGTCATGTGGTGCTTGTGGAGGGAAAGAAATGCTAGGACCTTTGAGGGCTGTGAAAGGAACATATTCGACTTGAAGCTCCTACTACTCAGAACTTTATTTGATTGGATGTTAGCCACAGGCTTGTTTAGTTTTAAAATAGTTTTTGGAATTCTTTGATCATTGTACTGTTCGGTCATAATTCTTTCTACAAGTATCAAGCACACGCCTAGTGTACTTGATGCTTCTCTTTGATCAATAAAATTTTATTACTTATTAAAAAAAAAGAGAGAGATTCTCATGGCTGCTTATCCTTCCCCACCATTCTTTTCCCAAATATGCTCCTCTTTTTTATTTATTTTTTAAATATATTTTTGTTGTTTCCTTATACTTATTAAAAGTGAATGTGAATTTTTCTCTTTGATCCTCAGGCATCAAAGGTATTGAAATTGGAGAGAAATAGCTTGGAGTTTCTTTTGCATCACTTTTGTGGAGTTACTGCTAACAAAGAGTATGTTTTTTAAATTAATTTTCTGTTTCACTAGATTCAGCTGCTACTTATGGATTGACTACTTTTTCCTCTTCCGAATTACTATAAGGTTGACCAGTCAACTCCTTGCAGATACCAGAATGCAGATTGGAGATTACGCCCTCTTCCTGAGGAGATGCTCAGGTACAGTTGAATGTAGAGCTTGTCACACACTTTCTGTTTGTAATTCTTCTCATGGTTGCCTGTCTTTTTTGCTTTTTGTTTTTTTTGTTTTTGTTTTGTTTTTCTGAAAAGTAAATTTAATAAGTCATTACCCTTAGTGAATTATTAGTTCTGAAGGAATCCAGCACCTGTCTGTCTGCATGTAATTGGAGTTGTTTACTTGCCCCCTCTATCATCACGTTGCATATAAGATCACATCTGGAAGTAGTTGGATTAAGTATATAAACAGGTTAGTAACTTTACAAGGACTATCTCAATATTTGACTATTGTAGCCAAATAATCATTGGAAGATTCGCACCAGTGAGTGTTGTAAGTCTATAAGTCTGAACCATCTTCTTCATCCCGTTATAGTGAGAGATACAAGGCTTTGAAAGAAGCCCCCAATGGCATACCAAGATACTGTAACGGAAGAGAGCTAATATGACAATATAAAAGATCTGCCAGAACTCCTAAATCCGTCACCTCCCCAATTGGAACCATTTCGCTCTTGGTCATATTTACTTTAAGGCCTGTGACCGCCTCAAAGCAAGTAAGAACCATCCTAATGTATAGAAGCTGCTCTGGGTGAGCATCACAAAACAATATAGTATCGTCCACATAAAGCAAATGTGAGACACTAACGCTGGTCATATCCCCTCTCCCCACCTGGAAGCCTCTAATAAATCCTTTCTCAACCGAACTCCGGAGCATTCGACTTAGGACCTCCATGATCAGAAGGAAAAGAAGAGGGGATAGAGGATCTCCTTGTCTCAGACCCCGACTACTCTCGAAAAAACCAGTAGGGGAGCCGTTAACTAACACTGAAAAACGAACTGTGGACGTACAAGCTCTCATCCAACTAATCCATTTAGCCCCAAAACCCATCCTATCCATCAGAGTATACAAACAATCCCAGTTAACGTGGTCGTAAGCCTTTTCGATATCCAATTTACAAATGAGCCCCGGTATATGACTTTTAATCCTACTATCCACACATTCATTTGCGATCAGCACAGAATCTAATATCTTTCTGCCTCCCACGAAAGAATTCTGGGACTCTGAAATGATGCCATCTAGAACCAGTGCCAAACGGTTGGCCAAAACTTTGGCTAACAGCTTGTAAATACATCCAATCAGACTAATAGGGCGAAAGTCGCGAATGTTCACCGCATTAATCTTCTTAGGAATCAGGGAGATAAAAGTGGCATTGAGGGATCTCTCAAACTTACCATACTCATAAACCTCCCCAAAGAATGCCATAACATCTACCTCCACAATCCTCCAGCATTTCTGGAAGAATGCCATGGTGAATCCATCTGGACCAGGTGCTTTGTCGCCCTCGAGATTCTGCAAGACCTGGATTACCTCCTCCCTATCAAAAGGTCTTTCCAACACACCCCGATCTACAGGATCAATAGAGTCAAACTCAAGCCCATCTGCCTCCGGCCGCCAAGATTCACTCTCTTGATAAAGAGACTGATAAAATTGCTCCACCTGCACTTTTATATCTTCCTTGTCCTCAAATCTACTCCCATCCACCTCCAAGCACCCCACATAGTTCCTTCTTCTATTCGAGTTCGCCACATGGTGAAAGAACCTAGTGTTATTATCCCCTTCCTTTAGCCAGGTTGCACGGGATTTTTGACGCCATGTCGTTTCTGCCAAGTGAGCCAACTTAGTCACTTCCCCTTTAAGCTCCTCCCTCAAATGGTGATCATTCGAAGAGAGGCCCTCCTGCCCTTCTTTCACATCCAGCTCCAAAATATCCCTCATGCACTTGTTCTTCCTATGGTGAATATCCCCAAAGGATTCCTTGTTCCACTTCTTCAAATCCTCCTTAAGAGCTTTTAGTTTGCAAGCTAACACAAAACTGGGAGTTCCATTAAACTCATAGCTCGACCACCAATTATGAACTTTATCCACGAACCCCTCTTCCTTCAGCCACATATTCTCAAACTTAAAAGATCTTTTACCCCATGCCATTTCCCCAGCAACCACCAAAAGAGGATGGTGATCTGAAATAGGCCGAGCAAGAAGCTTTAGAAGAACATCAGAAAAGTGATCTTCCCAATCCAAGGAGACTAAAATCCTATCAATCCTGGACATTGAAGGGGGAGTAGTACCATTGCTCCAGGTATAGCAACCCCCAACCAGTGGCAAGTCAATCAGATTTTGAGTATCAATCCAGTCAGAAAACGAGTGCATAGATGAGTTGAACCTATTGCAGCCCAATCTCTCACTAGGCGTGCGGATTGCATTGAAATCACCCACCACACACCATGGAGCTGCCCAACGCTGTCTAACAGAAGATAATTCCTCCCAGCAAAACTGACGGTTCTCCTCCGATTGGGGACCATAAACACCAGAACATACCCAGTCAAAGTCATCAACCAAACCATGCCAATAGCATGATACTGAGAACTGCCCAATCTCAGCGTCTATTTTTTCCACAACCCGAGTATCCCACATCAAAACTATCCCACCTGCAGTATTAGTGGCATCTAAAGCCACCCAATCAACATACTGGCTACCCCACAGGCTCCGCATTGTATGAAGATCCAGAGCATCCAACTTAGTCTCCTGAAGGCACACTATATCACAACGCCAATCTCGGAGCAAATTTTTCACTACCTCCCGTTTCTGGGGATTATTAAGTCCCTTAACATTCCAACTTAGAAGTCGTAGCTTCATAAAAAACTTGAAGAACCCAACAACCAACACAATCTGAGTTAACAACAAATAAGTTGCTTACCATCATAGTTTACCGAGGAGGCTAGGTTCCTCAGCTCACGGCTTCCTTTGCTGGCTGTTCTCCTTACCCCTTTAGAATTTACTCTAGGTTTCCGATTCTCCTCGATCTTATGAAGCAATGCCAAACATTCCACTTCATGTCCTTTAATGGAAACTCCAATCTGCTTTCGAAATTTGTTCATATGCCAGACCACCCAGTTCGATGGTTGAGAGAGAGGATCTATTCCATCCCCACGGAGTTGCATCTCTTGAGGACTTACCGGCGGAACCACCATTTTTAATGGAGTGCATGACAAAGGGCTTGAACACCCCTCATCCGAGACCCCTTCATAAAGAACCTTAGGGAAAATCCCCTGAGACCTCGCGGGTTCCTCCTCGACATTAATTGCCACGGCACGGTCTGCTTGAGCCGGCGTTGTCGTCTGACCAAACTCCGTCACCGCCATCAAATCACTCGAGGATGGCTGAGATTCACTCGGAGTCACCGGAGTCCCCGATTGGGGATTTATCTCGGCTGCCTCCATCACCGGCGCCACTATCAGCTCATCTTCTCCCTGAGCCGAAGCTTCACCATCTCCCTCCGCCGATCTCAGCTCCGTATCAACCCCATCGGCGTCGCGGTGGTCATCGTCCCTTGAGGACTCGTCTGAGGAAGTCTCCAGATTCTCCCGTGTGGAATAGACCAAAGGCTCCTTGCCTTTTGATTGGGCCTCCAAACAGGCCGGTCCAGACTCTACCCGAGTTTGGCCTTGTCCCACTATGGTGGGTTCGGACCCCTCATTGGGCTTTGTTATCAATTCTTTACTAAGCCCAGACCGAGAGCCCATTCCAACCCAATTCACAAGCCTTATCCCATTTACCAACGAAACCTGAATTGATTTCGACTTGGGCCTCCATTCAAATTGGTATGAACGGGTCGGACGGGGTTCATGGATAGCCATCTTAACCCAATTTTTTGGATTATACTCCGTTGACTTATGAAATGTAGCCGACGGAAATAGATATGGCGCGGATTTTGTGCTGCGTGATTTCCGCGACTTCCGTTTCTGACGCCGTTGATCTTGGTTAGTGTTTCTCAATCCTCCAGCCGCCCCCCTTGCGTCATGGGTTTGTCTCAGAAAAGCTTGGGTTGCCGGCGTGTGTCTCGTTTCGCCCAAAAAATATTTCCGAGATTGGAATTCGAAGACTGACCAACCAGCGCCCCGTCTACCCTCTGGAACTCGAATGCAACCTTGTTGGTTGCCACTGTGGTATTCCGACACCTCCACAAATCTGCCGCCCCAATTTGCATGACAGCTGAGTTCCAACATTTTGTTTCCGTCACGCTGGAACTCAAAAAAACCTTCAGTGTTTTGATTCGGGTCTCGCAGTTTAACGAAAACATCTAACAGCCACCTTAAACCCAAGTTACTAACCCATAGAGATCCTCTATAACGTCCCCTACGTTCCGTGATGTTATAAGGATCCATTCTCCCCCCATTGAAATTCAGCTTAAATGCTTTCGAATCAATACAAAAGACATTTCCACCTGTCTCCTTGTCACTCCTACTGTGACTATATGTGTATATTGGTTCGTTGGTATTTGGTGTGTGTGTTTGTGTTTTGGTTGGGACAAATCTGTTTGGATGATTTTGAGGGAGGGTTGGTTGAGGATTTATGTTAGAGGTTGGAAGTTGGATTATCTGAGAGTATAATGGTTGAGGATTTATGTTAGGGGGTCGACTGACTTTGCTCAAGAGTACATTATCTAGTTTGCCTACCTACTTTTTATCCTTGTTCCCCATCCCAGTCAGTGTTGCTAAAAGGATAGAGCGTTTGCAGAGGAATTTTTTGTGGGGCGGGATGGGGGAGGAGCATAAGATTCACCTAGTGGCTTGGGACAAGATTTGTTCTCCTAAGCAACAGGGGGGTCTTGGGGTTAGAAAACTGATCCCCTTTAACCTTGCTCTGCTAGGCAAATGGTTATGGCGTTTTGGTTCAGAAGAGTCTCATCTGTGGAGGCGGGTAGTGGCTGCCAAGTATGGGGTGGATAGGGGGGGTTGGATTTCTAACTCTCCTAGAGGTACTCACGGCTGTAGTTTATGGAGACACATTCGAATGGGGTGGCCGGTTTTCTCCACTCATATTCGATTTGAGGTTGGCTTAGGCACTCGGGTCTCTCTCTGGCATGATTCTTGGTGCTCTGTATGCCCTTTGAAGGAGTTATTTCCAGGTTTGTATGGGTGTTCTCTCAACCAGGATGACTTTGTTGGATCTGTCCTAGAGTCTCAAGGTGTAGATCAGCCTCGGGAGTGGAATGTCACCTTTGGGCGGGATTTTAATGATTGGGAGATAGACCAGGTGGTGGATTTCTTTTCCCTTCTCCATTCTCATACTTCTCGGGGTGTAGAGGGGGACAAGATAGTTTGGAGACTAGGGAGGAAGGGCATGTTTGATTCTCGCTCTTTCTACCATGTGTTGCGAGCCCCCCCAGCTCTTTGCTTCCCTTGGAAGAGCATATGGCGTGTGAAGGCTCCTCCCAGGGTTGCATTCTTTATGTGGACTGTGGCTTGGGGGAGGATCCTTACTTGTGACAATTTGAAAAAGAAGGGCATTGTGATGGTTGGTTGGTGTTGTATGTGTAGGAATGCGGATGAGACCGTGGATCACCTCATGCTGCATTGTCAGTTTGCTAGACAGCTCTGGACATTCATTTTCAAGTCTGTGGGGATAAGTTGGGTGCTTCCTTCTCAAGTATCAGAATTGTTGTTCGGTTGGTGGAATTGGTTTGGGAAGAGGTCCTCGGGTGTATGGAATTTAATTCCATCTTGCCTTATGTGGACTATATGGAGGGAACGAAACAACCGTATTTTTGAGGATCAGGAAAATTCGGTGGCCAAAATCATTGAGGCTTTCTTCGGGTCATTATATGATTGGTCTAGGGTTTGGGGTTACACTTCCTCTCCATCTGTAGGAGATTTCTTAGCTTCTTTAATGTTTGATAGCACTGATTTAAATTGATTTTCATTTGTATTCCTGCTTTGTGTGCATGCTTTATGCACACAAAGCTTTTTTGAATAAATTATTACTTATCAAAAAAAAAAAAAGATAATTTGTGTGGCTTATTGATGTGGCATAATTTATTGCATATTGTGTTTGGGATTTCTATTTTGAATTTTGAATTTTGAATTTTTGATTTTTGAATTTAGCTTTTATTGTGGTTAAATCTAATTAGGGCTGATTAGGCATTTCCTTATTGATGTAACCTAGAGGCCTATTAAAAAGAGGCTCTAGCAAAAATGTAAGGCAGCCATTGAATAATATGAATAAGAATCTTCGTTGTTTGGTGGTGATGCCGAACATTTCTAAGGTGGTGATGTCTAGGGTTTTACAGGCAGATTCTAGGTGGTGATTCTTAGGATTTGTTTTGTTTCTATCCGTTCTTTTCCATTTATCCTATTTCCCATTGTTGTCTTGCATCATCTTGGTATCAGAGCAACATTTGATCCCCACGCTGTTACTCAAACCTCATTCCAGCACCTCTTCCTCCGCCATTTCACCACCATCACAAAACCTACAACCAAACAGCCACCATCCTATATTTCTACCCACCACGAAACCCGCAAAAAAGCACCAGCTTTCAAGGCCAAACAAAACCCAAAAAAAAAAAAATCCTTTTGCCATATCCGAAAGTTTATGCCACCAAGTTAGTGAGAAACCTACACAGTCAAACCACCATCATATCTTCTACCACCAGAAAACCCACAACAATCTCAACTTCCCACAAATCAAACCCAACATCCATCTAACCCACAAACCACCCAGCAACCCCCAAGGCACGCCGAATACCCATCTCGTCAAGAGCCACCATACAGCGCCTGCCAACAATCCAACTCGAATCCGTCATGCCACCAAGCCCAAAATGAACCTCAATTCCCACTCAGAACCACAGTAAATCAGCCCCGCGCCACCGCCACAGCTCCCCCTCCTTGACACCGCACCATCATCGACGACCAGAGAGTCGATTTATCCACCAAGTCACAAAATTTCAGAGAACCCAGCAGCACCTTGAATCCCAGACTACCCAAACAGCAACCCACGACCCAAGTGCCGCCATAGCCAGGAAGTTCAAGCAGCCAATCTCAAACTTCGACTTTTGCATCAGGTTTGTTTATCTTAACCCAACTCACTTTTCTTTCAAAAACCCTACAAAGTTAAACACAATCCAGCCCAGTTTTCAAAAGAATATATAACCAAGCCCACTTTTACCCACCCATTACCAAAAAGTAAAAGAAAAGGCACTCAACCCGGCCCTTTTTATAAACAATACAACCCACCCCTTTCTTACATGACATGACACACAAAATAAATAAATAAATAAATAAAACCCAACATCATAAGCTAGCCCAACCAAATAAAAAAAAAAAATACCAAGCCCATCTTCACCTGACCCGTTACAGCCCACACATAGCACAACCCACTTAAACAAAAAGGTCCAGAAGCCCAAAAGAAAAGGACAGCCCAGCCCCTTGAAAAAAAAATCTAACTTTAACATAAAGTCTTGCCCCGACCCAAAGAGAAGCCAAAACCAGCCCAATTCCCTTCCTCAAATACAGACAGCCCTTTACTAAACCCAACTCGGCCAAAAAAAAAAAAAAAAAAAAAAAAAAAAAAATCTTTGATCGAAGAAATTTCTCATATGCCACTAGAGTTAGATTTGCAAAAAGGAAGTTAATAAGGAGAGCCCAAGATTTTTGGGAGAATCTTGAATATATGCGCTTTGTTAGGCAAGAACTGGCCATTACTGAATGGGAAGACATGAAAGTAAAGCTTCAAGATAAATATTTACCACAATACTTTCGAGCAAAATATCTACCCCAATCTTCTTGTGGTCATTCTCAAGATCAGAAGGACAATTTGAGGCATCGGAATAGCCAACCAATTGCGCAATTTGAAGAGAATAAAGTGAGTGTTCATTTAGTTTCTAGTCCTACACTTAGTCCAGCATGGTGGTCTCGCTAACAATACGTAGAAAACTTGAGAAAAATTATCCAAGACGAAATTAAGGCGTCTCAAAAGGAGACCAATAACTCTGAAGTGTCACACACAAGAGACAATAGTGTTGAGCCATCAATCCTTAGTGCTACAATCAAGGTTCAGGACTTACAAGTGCAGGAAGAAGAGCTTATTGTAGAGCCTAAGCAACAAGTGTTTGAAGATACTCAACTTGATGAAGTTGACAAGATTGGTACAATGGTTTCTTCTATGGCTAAAGAAAAGACGGTTTTATTTGCTACACTACATCCCAACATTGATTTTGTAATTCTAGACATCTTTACGGATGTGAAGGTCCTAAGGTTCTTTTGTTATCAGTGCTCCCGAAAGTGATTCCCGCCTTCAAGCAAGCATCTAGCACCCAAATTCTCATCCTTCCACATTTTAAAACTCGTGGTCAAGTTTTCTCCAACCAGAGGAGTATGATATGGCATAATTTATTGCATATTGTGTTTTGGATTTCTATTTTGAATTTTGAATTTTTGATTTTTGAATTTAGCTTTTATTGTGGTTAAATCTAAATAGGGCTGATTAGGCATTTCCTTATTGATGTAACCTAGAGGCCTATTAAAAGAGGCTCCAGCAAAAATGTAAGGCAGCCATTGAATAATATGAATAAGAATTTTCTGATTAGAGATGCGTCTCTCTTCTTTGTTTGGTGGTGATGCCTAGGGTTTTATAGGCAGATTCTAGGTGGTGATTCTTAGGATTTGTTTTGTTTCTATCCGTTCTTTCCCATTTATCCCATTTCCCATTGTTGTCCTGCATCAGTTATGCCTTGTTTGGTGATGAAGTTGCTGGCTTATTAGAGAGGTCAGTTCGGATACATGGAAAGGCGGTGATTTGGGATGCTGTACCCTTGGCAATCATGTGGTGTATTTTGGAGAGAACGAAATACTCAGTACTTTTGAGGGACTTGAAATTTCAGTTCTTGATTTGAAGTTCATTTTCTTTTTTAGAACGCTATACATTTGGATTGCAGCAATGGGCTGTTTTTATTTCTAAAAAAATGTTGGATTTTTTATTTTTAACTTGTTAAATTTAGTCCTTTTTGTATTTACTCTTGTATAATTCTTTGTACTAGGATGGCGTGCTTTTGTAATAAAATATACTACTTAAAAATTCTGTAAATTGGCAAAATATTAATTTCTACTTTCATCACAGATCATGTTTTGTTTTCTTAGTTTGCTAATATTTTGTGGGTGTTGGATGCTCATGATTACTAGTTTGCTATTTTTTGCTATTTTTCACTAATGATGAAGGTTGTTTAACTTTTATCATCTAATTGAGTCTTTTGATCACAGATATGCCAGAGAAGATACGCACTATCTATTGCATATATATGATTTAATGAGAATCAAGTTGTATTCAATGCCTAAAGAAGCTGAAAATATTGATGCTCCGTTAGTAGAGGTATAATCTTCATGCGCCAATAGCATCTTCTGCAGATTTTGTGGAATTATAAGTTTTTTCCCCTTTATGATTTTTACATTGTGCATTCATGTGATATTTGCATATTATATATAGTTTTATGAGAATCAATTTATTGAAATGCCTAAGGAGTATGGAAATTTCGATGCTCCTCCTCTAGGAGAGGTATAAACTTAATGCACCATTAGCACCAACTCCCAACTCATCTAGAGAATGAATTGGGCCCCTGTGTTGATAATTTACTTATAGGTTGGATTAGAGGGGAGTTCCTTGGGTTTATGTATCTCAATGAAGTTTGTGATTGGTTCCATCCTTTTATGATAACTACATTCTTTGCACATTCATGTGATGTTGCATAATGTATGCTTTAATGAGGATCAAGTTGTTTCCAATGCGCATTGGAAACAACATATTGCTACTTTGCGCATTGGAGCTTGAGGACTATTCATCAAGTTCCATCCTCTATCATCACTTTGCACACACTATTTACAGTTTTGAAGCTCCTTTAGTGGATGGATAATCTTCATGCATTGATGCAGCCATGGAAGATTATCTTATCATTACTTTGCAAATTTTCCTATTTAAAACTTATTTTATGGGGCCCACGTGTGAACCAGTTGAATACAACTTTCTGTGGTTTTAAGGACTAGTTATGTGTGTCAGAGTTAAAAACAATTTTTAATTTGAGGTTTTATTTAATAAGTTATGGTCAATTTTGAATTCAAGGGAAAAATTGTAATATCTGCAATTGTTGTGAATTAAGGGCATTTTGGTAGATTAGTTGAATTTAAAATTTTTTAGGAGATCCAAAGTATCTTGGGATTTATTTTCTTTAAGTCCAAGTTGGTCTTTTTATTTTTTAATTTTTAGGTTTTTGGTTTACTAGATAAACGAAAAAAGAAAGAGTTCCATATATATTTGGTTTGATTGTTGAGACTTGAGGCACGTTGTCTGTATTGTTTTTTTTTTCAACCCTAGATTTTCTCCCTTTCTCTTCCTCCCTCTTTTTTTGTACTGTTCATGGGTACTGTTCAATGTTCATACAGCCCCTGAAAACTATAAAAGTCTCCTGTCTCCTTCTTCCTTACAATCCCAAATCAAGCACTTTCTTTTCCCTACCAAACCCCTAAAACGCCTCATATTTTCTTCTACCAAATAGCTCATCAAAACCACCTTTAAATTCCTAACAAAACCCCATAACCCTTTCTTCAACAATTCTAAACCCTAGAACCACAAATTCTCATAACCCTAAACCCACCACAACCCACTACAAGCACACGTAGACAAATTCCCCAATTTGTCCCATGTCATGCACCATAAGCATCTTCTACATTTTTTTGTGGAATTATGAGAGTTTCTTTGTTTTTATGAATAATATTGTTTTTGCATTTTTGTGATGAAGTGTAGTAGCCTTTTTTTCCCTTGACTTTGTATTTAACTTTCTACTTATGGTTTGACATTGCATGAGTGTTTACCAATAAAAAGAAGTTTGTACTTTTAGTACATTGAGCATATCCCCGTGTGTGTGTTGTGTTGTGTGTATATGGAGTTAGATTCAAGTTACACTAGGTGTAACTTCTCAACTTTTACATTGTGCATATATAAAGATTGGTTCAATTACATCGGATGTTACTTGAACTTTTACCTTGTTTAGACTGTTGATTCTCATCAAATCTAATGGCAAGAAATCATTTGTATACCTTTCGTTAAATTCCCTAACGTCTCTCTTAAACATTTAAACAGCTTTGCATATTTTTCATCTTCTACAACCATTGATAGTGTTAGTTTTGAGGGTTTGTACCCTTTCACTTATGCTTCAATTTTCCATTGTGAAGAAGCTATTGATCTTGTCTTATAGGGTCATCACAACATGCACGGGGAGAATGAGCATACTGGGTGAAGAATTTTCTGTAGTGTTATTTGCGCTACGGTTTTAAATGCTGAGAAATTGTGTTAGGAAAGAGAATTTGGAATCTTTGTGATTTCAAATTGGCTTTAATTGAAACTCTAGCTCTCTCAGTAATTGAAACTCTAGCTCTCTCAGTAGTTAAAGGGATTGGTCTAAAGGACATCCAATGAATTTAAGAGAGAGATGGAGAAACATGAAAAAGCAATTTGTGTTACTAAGCAATCAGATGACTAGTTCATATGCATGCAGTGTACCAAAATTTTCATGTTATTAAGCAATATATAAAGTAATCTATGCTTTATCTGTCCTAGGTCAATACCAAATGTATGAAGGAATCTCTTTTGGTAAGACGTATAAGGTTAAGATAAGATACATGAAGAAAAATCTAAATATCATTCAAACAAATTTGTGTATTATAGAATTGTGAGGGGATTATGGAGCTTTTAATGGAGTGAAATCTAGGAGTTGCTCTCAACCATGAACTGGCATTCCAACATTTGTGAAAGGGGCGGGGGAGAAATTGAAAGGTGTGCTAAGCAATATTTTCTCTACTGTCCTGCTTAGCCCATCAGGGGTGAATGCCTCTGGATTATTTGACAACTGGTTTTGGCGGGTGGGGTTATTTGTCCGTAGGTTTTTCTGTCTAGAGACAAGTCTAAAGGGCTCTTCTTTAGAAAGGTTCTCTACGTTATCAAATTATTATTTATTTATTTTATTTTATTTTATTTTTTTTTCTCCACAATCAAATCTAATGAGCATCAACAGTCTAAAGGTGTAAAAGTTGAGCAATTACATTTGGTGTAACTTGGACCAATCCCGTATGCGTACTTTGTGCCTATATATAATTTTATATATGTACAGTACACACATATGTTATTCATCCAAAACACAACATTAAATTTGACAGGAAGCCTAACAGTAGGGGACAAAATGCCATTAGTTAAGGGGGTTGCTGTTTTGAAGTTTAGGGGGGACATTGCAACTGCACTATATTTGGGGGTGTTGGGGCAGGGGCAGAGTGCAATTTGCCCCCCCCTCTTTTTTGAAGGATATAATTAGTCATGTATTTAGGTGTTGGGTAAAACTTAGGTACAGTTCTTTAGGTTAGGTACATTAGGTTTCTCAATTGAATTCAAACACATGGTTGGATTATTCAATGAAACACAAACAATGTTATCTTTTCCAAGAATAATTAAATTAAATGCAGTTATGTGTATAAATTCAATTGGGGAACCTAATGTACCTAACCGAAAGAACTGTATCTAAGTTTTACCCTTAGGTGTTTACTAACAAAATTGACTAATATATATTATATGGAGTGTTATACGACAACTATTATAAGTTTTACCTTTGTTAAGTTTCTAACAAGCAATGCATGTCTTTTTACCTATAAAAAAAAATGTATGGAAGTCTGGGTGCTTTACATCCTTGGTGGGATTTCAGGAAAAAATGGGTTTGGTTATTGGTTGTATGTGCATGCAACTCTGCTTGACTGCCTTCCCTCACATCTGGATATTTTTAGGAACTTTGTGGGTTAAGTCCTTGGGTTGCAATGGCTGCATGGTGTGATGGGTGGTCATGCTTCAGCCCAAGGCAAGAAGATAAGTTTGAGTGTAAATTGTTCAAATCTTGCAACACCTGAAATTGTAGTAGTATGTATTTTTAATTCTATTGGTTGTCACCAATTTTTTCTTCCCTTCCAAGTAAATATAAATATCTATGATTTGATCAATAGAGCTTGAAGAAAGTGGTTTTTTCACTTTCTTTCTTGTGTTATGATGTTTGTCAAATACTATAACTTTGCCATGTTCACTGAAGTATCTTGTTGCTGACAGGTCTACAAGCGCAGTTATGATGTGTGCATGCAGCTATATGAGAAAGAGCTTCTGACGGAAAATTCATATCTCTATATATATGGGTTTATTTCTTACTCAGTTTCTTAAAGTTCATTTCAAATGGGTGTTGGTCCACTATTGTTTGGCTCTTCGACGTCTTTTATTTTATGGATTTTCTATTATTTTTTAATTTTTATGGGGTGATCCCATTTGTGTACTTCTTGCGTACTTGGGTTATGCCCCTTTTGGCTTTTTTATTTTATTTTTTTAATACATTTGTGTATGTAAGTTATACATATTAAGTATAGCAATTTTGTTTACTTCTTTGCCTTTTTTCTCCCATCAACCTCCTTTTGGCTAAAAAAAAAAATTGTGTACTTATACATATAATGTATAGCAATTTTGTTTGCTTCTTTGCCTTTTTTCCCCATCAACTCCCTTTTGCTGTATTTTTTTGGCTGTGTAGAATTTTCTCTCTTAACAAGAAGTTCAGTAAACATTTATTCTCTCTCAATGCAGGTTGCAGGGTGCCAGTTTTGATGCTCAGCAGCTTGCCATTGTTTCAGTACGTTGCTGGCCAATTTCCTGTACCTTCTCTTTTATTGTTGAGATAAATATGGATCAGGGTGATTTATTAAAGAAGTTTTTCTACCAATGTGTTTGATATACTTGTTTGATGTAGGAGCCTTGGAACGTACCAATCAACATATAAGGGATTTCACAAAATAAAAATAATTTCAACTGTCAAAATGAATGGGTGATTAATAGGATAGTTTAAGTCAACTAATAATCTGCAGTTGGTTTCTCTAATGTTTGATGTAGGAGCCTTGGAACGTACCAATCAACATATAAGGGATTTCACAAAATAAAAATAATTTCAACTGTCAAAATGAATGGATGATTAATAGGATAGTTTAAGTCAACTAATAATCTGCAGTTGGTTTCTCTAATGCAATTATCTTTAGTTATGTGGTTTGTTTCTTACATTCATACTTGATTGGCTTCCAGGGGCTTTGTGAGTGGCGAGATGTTGTTGCTCGTGCTGAGGATGAGAGTACTGGTTATATTTTGCCAAACAAAACTCTTCTTGAAATTGGTACTGGGAAACTTAAGCAAATTTTTATCAGCTTAATTATTTATTTTTAAAATGGTGTCCATACGATATGTTTTTACTATTTTTATTATTCTTTTTGGAAAAGCCAAGCAGAAGCCTGACACTACTGGCAAGTTACGTCGACTGGTGAAATCAAAGCACCCTTACGTTGAGCACAATCTCTCTTCCGTTCTGAGCATCATTAAGCATTCTATTCAAAATGCAGCTGCATATGAAGCTGTTGCTGAACATCTGAAGATTGGACACATGGAAATGGTAAGGCCCATATGGGGGCTTGATTATAGTGTGAAAAATGAAATTGCTGCATAAATTCTGAACAATATTTTGATTGATTTTTTTAGTTGTTTTGAGATGAATCTTTATCTACAAAACTAAGGAACATGGATAGAATTTAGAAGTTGGAAACACCAATATGGTAGGTTAAGCATTCAACAATGAAAAGTGAAGACTACAAATTGTGGTGTGGGCTTTGCAACATTTGAAGACTACAGAGATACAGTTGATCATATCATCATGTCGTCTGTTGTTACGAACCAAAATAAAGAAAGTCAAGTCAATAATGGTGAATTGAAATTTGTTGGGAGCTTGTAGAATTTGATATCCATGGATGTGGCAACTATTTCTACAAAAATTATAAAGGTTCAGGTAGCTTCGATGTGCTAGGTATAATGTACTTTGTTATAACCTTCTTAGATTTGAGAAAATTATGCACACAGGAATATTATGTTGTCCTGCTGAAGCACTTAATTGGAAAACTAGTGAGTCCATGAGGCTTTGCATTGAGTGGAGCAAGTGGAAAGGATGTACGATTTGTAGAGAGTTTCACTTGTTAAATACTTGTCCAAACTCTGATCCTCCTTATTTATGAATTGTTAATCCATAGTTGTAATCAAAATATTTTTTTTGTTCTTTCATTTTTTCACCTTGCACTGCTAAATGTTGATCATTATGCTTCAGTTTCATTGTAAATTTGCTGTTGTTCAGGCATCAGAAGAAATTACAGTTACAGATGGATCTGAAGTCTTCTCATCTGATGCTCCTATAAAACTTGAAGCTGCAAATGCTAGGACAGTGAGTGTTGATTGTGGCGATACCATGAATGGTAATATGTTTGCACTTTTGCCTGCTTCTCAGTTGAAAGAGCAGTCTTCAGAGCTTGGATGCAGTGCCTCTGACGTTGAAAGAGATGGAAAAGGATGCCCTTTTGAGCATTCAGATAAAAATGGGAACATCTTTATAGAATCTGATGGTTATCTTTCACGGCTTCCTGGAGCAAGCCTCACTACTGGGCAGCACAGAGATGCAAAAGATGATACCTTAGTGTTGCATTCAGCAAAGGTTGTAAATCATGATTCTTTTTTATATTGATGATGTTTCAGATTCATACTGACAGAGGTTGAGTCTAGGACTAATTGCCTTTTTCTTTCTAGGTTACTGGAGTAACTGTTCAAATGCTAAAGAAGCCTAGTCGTGCTTTTGGGGCACTCCTGGGGAATTCAGCCCCAAAGAGAAAGTTTGATACTGATAAAAAGGTGAATTTTATACACTCATTTAGATAATGCAGCACATAGCACATTGCAATTCCTTGAACCTGGCTTCCTAGATTAAAAGAAGGAAAGAGATGGAGTTTGGTGTTTTATGTTGTTTTTTTTTTGATGGGGGACCTTTGTTTAATACGTATTCGTTGATAATTCTTTTCTGCTTGTCATTGGAACTTTGCCTACTTGCAATTGTTTTTTGAGTGAAAGATGAGGGTAATTCTATTTTTGGGGCACTTTATATTTAATTATTTTGACTTCTGTAATTTGAATTCATAAGTTGTTGCTGTTTCTTTGTTTGATAAGCCAGTTAATGTTCTACTTGACTTTTTTTCTTTCTTTCTTTCTTTTTGGAATAAACTATATTAACAATCTTTTACCAGGAAGAGATCAAGTTGGAGCAAATAAGATCTTCTGTGAATTTTCCATTCCACTCTTTTTCGGGCACGAGTGAGCAGTCAAAACCAGTTATAGAAGCACCAGATACAGCCGTGGAAACTCATCAATCTCAAGGGCATGTAGCCATGCCAGCTGCCACCTCTAAATTAGATGATATTATAATGTTGGAAGATAATTTAAATGTAAAGGAACCAATACATGGAAATTTAGACGCCACAGATGAGCAAAAGAGTGATTATGGGGCATCTACTTTAGAAATGGATGACAAAGACGAGCCTATGTCTCTCTCTGAATTGTCATCAAGCTTCCAGAAATGCTTTGAGTCAAGCAGTCAAAATGGTAATAGCAGACAAATTGAGAAATCTCAAGAATCTGGCTGCTTCTTGCAGCTAAAGCCGTTTGACTATGAAGCAGCAAGGAAACATGTCAGATTTGGTGAAGATCGAGGTGATGAGTTGGGATCAGAGGGTGACAAAGGTTTAAAGAGCCAAGATTCTGGGGGTAAGAAAAAAGGTTCAAGTAAAGGTCGAGTGCAAAGAGATGATGGGACAACAGAATTTCCACAAGGAAGGCGACGTCAAGCTTTTCCGGCTACTGGGAACAGAAGTGCAACTTTTCGCTGAATCTCTCAACAGATTGCACTAATGTATGACATAAATGAAAAGAATGTTGTGTTACCAAAGTAAAGGTTGTCAAAAGGAATCTCAAATGAATCAAAATAGAAAGTAAACTAGTTGAATCTTGCTTGCATAACGAAGCAAGGCCAGGCATCATTTCAGTAGCATGAGCAAGACTTGATTGATTTTTTTTTTTTTTTGGGCAGGAAAAAGGAGCAGGAGGCTCACTTCACTCTAAATGTTTGCGTGTCGAGTTGCACTGCATCATATTGCATTTGGACAGATCCCGCATCAACAATGTTCATTTTCATTTATTGTGCATTTTTATGTTCGGTGGTAGTAAGCAAAGGAAAATGCGCTCATGTGGAAGTTAATTCTATTTTTATTGACACCAATCAAATAGAGCATGTGGCTTGCTTTCTATACCTCGCTACTATTTAGGGTTAAATTTAAAAAAACGCATATATCTTTTTAGGGTTAAATTTTAAAAACGCATATATCTTTTTTGGAAAAAGTACCTTTGGGTTCCACCTAGTATTGTCCCAATATCATTTCAGCCCCTTGATTTCCCTTGTTGATATCGTATTTTGTTCGTCCTCGATTTTTGTAAAAAATCTCTATTATGACTTAGGAAAACCCTAAATTGCATTTGTCCAAAATTTCACTTGGAGCTCTCGGAAATGGACTCGATTTAAATTGATCGGATGGATGTCCGTTACACTTTGATTATGGTTGACCAAGTTTCACTAGGTTTGAATGAAGGTCAACTGAGCTAAGAAGACATCGGATGTCCGTTACACTTTGATTATGGTTGACCAAGTTTCACTAGGTTTGAATGAAGGTCAACTGAGCTAAGAAGACATCGGATGTCCGTTACACTTTGATTATGGTTGACCAAGTTTCACTAGGTTTGAATGAAGGTCAACTGAGCTAAGAAGACATCGAGATACCAAATTTTATGATTTTATTGTCAAAAGGTTTGAATGAAGGTCAACTGAGCTAAGAAGACATGGAGACACCAAATTTTATGATTTTATTATCAAATTCATGTTTTGACTATTTCGCAAAAGTTGATATGTTTAACCATGGTTGACCAAAATTTGATTGAAAGTTGATTGAAAATTTAGTCGATCAATCGGGGTAAATCAACCTCCATAAGGAGGAGGATGAAATTCCATTTAAAATGACTGCTAACGTGTTACAATAAGGAGGAGGATGAAATTCCATTTATAATGACTGCTAACGTGTTAAGGTCGAACGCCGAACGAGTAACTTCTACCCAAGGTCAAACGATGTCCTCAATTGTCAAATTGTGGTCAAACGATGTTGGATTGACGTAAACGAGATGCCGATAGCAAGATCTTGAAACAAGCTTTTATTTGGAAGGCTCTAAGCATGAAAATTCTACATGGATAAAGAGAACTCACGAAAATAAGAAAAGTGGGATTTTTGGCTAAAACGTGATAATCTCAAGCGATTTGTTACAAGTCCATTTCTTGGCTTGGTTGGTTGATAGTCTTTGTTAGGTGACAAAACGTCGTTGAGCTGAACCAAACAAAACTAGGGATGTGCCTCTTGAAAGTTTGCAACAAGAATAGACTGAATAAATACGTGCTTTTATGAACTTTAAGTTTTAGACCCAAAATCTAGCTCTCTTTTATGATGGGTGAGTAAGTGGGGGAGTTTGTGATGTTCCATATTGATATTGAATCAAATGAGTGGATGTGGGCTGATTCCAACATCAGATATATATTGAGTGGAATTGAGATTGTAACTTGACTAGTCTTTTAAGGATATAAGCGTAAATGTGGTTAACGTTTTCCTTAAGCAGTTACATTAACTAACAAAACGACACTTTAGATACAAAATTAGACCACTGGATTGAAAAATCAAGTCAAATAAAGTTTAAACGGATGAGAAACATTCTTGGAATTAGGGTTCAACACAAGTGATTACAAATGATTAATTTTAATTAATTATGTTTAAAAAACCCATTGATTTAAGTTAAATAACAAAAATGTGCAAGAGTCCATAGGATTATTTAATGGATAATGGTTAATTTTGAATAATTACTTAATTATCTCCTAAATCTCCTAAAAATGGATAATTAATTAAAATTTTTAAATCCGAATTTTATCCCTTGGGATAATTTGATCACTAAGTGGCTAAAAACTGATTCAAAACTCGCAATTATTCCCAAAAATTAATCAGAAAATTGAAAAAAAAAAAAGAAAAAAAAGAGAGGATAAGATAGGAAAATGGGACCCAAAAAACTACATTGTTGGTCGCAATGTGGTAAGTTTCACATCCTTTCCCCTAGTTCTTTTATTATCAATTTTAAGATCTAATCTTCATGATTTACTGTTATTGGTATATATGAGTTATTCTTCTTCAATTCTAATTTTTCTCACACGCCATATTCAATTCTAATTTAGCATTTGTTTTACCTGATTTCATGCTATCATGACTTGTCCTCGTCGATCCATTATCCTTCATGGGTTCCTGTTATTTATTAGGATTTGTTACTAGTTTGAGTGCTTCCATTATGTGGGTTGTTTTCTTATTGATATGTTGTGTCTCATTCTTGAATGAAATGAACTCGACAGTTTTGCATTTGCTCATATATATGTGAAGAGGCCGTTTTTACAAAGTTGAAGAATTTTGGTATTTTTCAGTATGGTATTTTGGTTAAGGAACTCTGGTTTGTTTCTAATTTTTTACACCATTTAAATTTCTTCTTGTCTTTTCATTCTTTTTAGGTGTTTTCAACCTTTGTTTCTGACATTAAGGGTATGTTTGGTACACAGTAATGATTATTACACTGTAATAGGAATTAGTATTACAAGGAATAGAATAAGCTGTAATGGAATAAGTATTACTATTCATCAGTTTGGTAACAACACATGAATAGAACCCTGAATCTGCATTCCATAGTTTGGTACAGTATAATAACGTGGTGGAATGACATTATATTTTAGTCAAATTTCTAAAATACCATTTTTGAAATGTATTATATATTTACACTTTTTGTGAGTCTTGTTTAGTATTCTATTATGTATAAACTGAAAAATGAAAAACTAGTACAGTACAGATTTAATAATAAAAACAATACTGGTATATGCTTTAAACACAAAAACCAAAAGCAAAAAAAAAATTATATAACTAGTTATTTTTTCCATGAGCAGTACTGTACAGATTAACAACGATGGTTATATAGGAAAAAAAAAAAAAAAAAAAAAAAAAAAAAAAAAACCAGTACTATATAGATTAAAAACATCAGCCAATAAACACAAAAACCAATAAATAGATATAGACCATAGACCATAATCTATCCTCTCATTGGCTAGTTACAGAGAATCGGGCCAATCCTTATCTATATGTAAAGGCCCCTAATGACCAACCCCTCTTTTCAATCATATAATGCAATACCAGATTTTTTTCAAACAAAGCTTTCTCCTACTTTCTTTTATATTTCTAAAGATAAGATTTCAAAACAAACAAAAGAAAAAAATATCTCATTGGCAGGATTCAGAGTTAGGCCAATCAAATCCTTATCTATATGTAAAGGCTCTTAATGACCAACCTTTCTTTTCAATCATATAATGCAATACCAGATTTTTTTCAAACAAAGCTTTCTCCTACTTTCTTTTATATTTCTAAAGATAAGATTTCAAAACAAACAAAAGAAAAAAATATCTTATTGGCAGGATTCAGAGTTAGGCCAATCAATCATTTTTAAATAAGATTAAAAACAAACAAAAGGAAAAAATATCTCATTGGCAGGATTCAGAGTTAGGACAATCTATCATTTTTAAGTTTTAAATGATAGATTGGCCTAGCCCTGAATCCTGCCAATGTTGAATGGAAAACATAGCATCATGATTCATGAGGAGCCAATTTCCTTTTGAATTTCTTCCTGCCACATTGGACGGAGCATATATGGTTTCAGAACGGATTGAGTTATTGAGCAGATATGGTTTCCAAATTTTCATTTCCTTAACAGATTAACAACAATGGTTATATAGGAAAAAAAAAAATACCAATACTATATAGATTAAAAACACCAGTAAACACAAAAGCCAAAAGCAATATATATATATATATATATATATATATATATATATATATATATATTGGTGTATGTTGTAAACACAAAAACCAAAAACAATTCTTTTATTTTTTTCCCATAAGCAATATCATATAGATTAACAACAATGGTTATATAGGAAAAAAAATAACCAGCACTATACAGATGGAAAACACCAATAAACACAAAAACCAAAAGCAAAAAAATAAATAAATACTGGTATATGCTGTAAACACAAAAACCAAAAGAATTTTTTTTTCCATGAGCAATACCGTATAGATTAACAACAATGATTATATAGGATAAAAAAAAATAACCAGTACTGTACCGATTGAAAAACCAGTACTATATAGATTAACAACAATGGTTATATAGGAAAAAAAAAACCAGTACTGTACAGATTAATAACAATGGTTATATAGGGAAAAAAAAAAAAAAAAAAAAACAGATTGAAAACCTAGGAAAAAAAAATCAGTACTGTACAGATTAAAAACACTAGCCAGACAAAAAAGGAGAGAGAGAGGACCTCCACGGCCATAGAGAGAAAGATGAGATAGAGAATATCTCCATGGCCAACTAGAGGAAGATGACCTCGACGGCCTAAGAGAGAAAGAGGAGAGAGAGAGAGAGAGAGAGAATCTGATGAGGAAGATGAAGAGCAAGAGAGAGAGAGAGGACAGAGGGAGAACCCGGTGAGGAAGATGAAGAACAAGAGAGAGAAAGAGAAAAGATAGAGGTAGAAGCGTATGTTTTGATCGGGTCTTTTGGGTATTTTATATTTTATAGTTATTACGTAAGGTAAATGAATAGCTATTACACTCCTTTTTGTGAGGAATAGTTATTCTTCATTTTAAGGAATAACTATTACTAAGGAATGACTATTCCTTGTAATAAAAACATAACCACTATTCCTATGTAATAGCTATTACATTACAGGGTCTATTATAGCATACCAAACGAGCCCTAAGTGTAACCCGCTCAAATTATTCTTTTATATATTTAACTTTAGTAAAACACTGTTTGGTAAAATAAGTTTTTTTTTTTTTTTTAGAAATTCTAATCTAAACTCACATACACATATATTTAAAGACCCTGGGGATTGAACCCACATCCTCATAGAGGAGTGAGACTTTTTGGAAAGGGGGATTACCACTGGGTTGAATACCCTAAGTTTCAATAAGGCGTTATTGTGCTCTTTACACGTTGTGGCCAACTGCAATTCTGCAACAACGTCTCGTCTTAGCCAGCGTGACCGTGATGGAATTCCTCTTGACTGGGCCTATCCTTCGGCCCAAAAAGAAAACTTCGACAACTCTCTTTATTGGGCTGACCCTGAGAAAAGTTGTTGGTTAATTGCCCTTAGCGTTTTCAACATATATATAAACCCATTTTTCTACCCTCCTCTCTAGCTCTCTCTCACTTCTCACTTTTTTTTTCTCTCAGCCCAGCCTCCCTCACCTTGTCACGCACGCTGTCGCTAGCCTCTCACGTAGCCCTTCACGCCGCAGTCTCTCTCTCCATCAGAGTATCTCTCTCTCTCTCTCTCTCTCTCTCTCTCTATATACTTCCATCACAGACCCTGCAACATTTGTTTTATTGTTTTAACAAATCCTCTTTTTTTTTTTTTTTTTTTTGATCTTATCTAATGCTCAGATATCACAAACACATGCATACACAAAATTTCCAGATTTTGATAAAGCTGATTTGGGTGTTTCTTCTTTTTTGGGATCTCTTACACTCAAATGGCAGTACAAACTACAAAATATTAAAAATGAAAATGAAAAATCATGGAACCTTTAGATTCTCTGCTATTTTTCTTCTTCGTCCCTCCTTCTTCTTTTCTTGTTTGTCTACTAGCCTCTGCTTCTTCTTTTCTTGTTTTTCCCGCCATCTTTTACCTTTTTAGCATTTCTTTAATTTTTCTTCTTTTTTCCTTTTCTTTTTGACTTAAGTGCCGTTGCCCTTCACATGTTTTGCTATTTGGCTCTTAAATTTCAAGTTTCAACTATTCATTCCTTTTCTTTTTGTACTTTGGCGACGTGTCTTTTATTTTTTTTATTATTAGCATTATTAAGTGGTGTATGATACTTGTATAGTACTTCTTTAGGTTTTATATTATCATTATTTATTATTTAAATACAAGTGTCTATTATTATTTGACATTTGACATTTGCTTTTTGCTTTTGGTTGGAGTTTATGTGAAGTTGTCAGATTTGATAGTATTGTTTGAATTATTTTGATATTAAAAGTGATGTCCTGCATTATTTTGAGTTATCGGGTCGGATTGGGTTAATGCATGATAACCCGATTCTCAGGGCGGGGCGATGCGGGACGGGGGAGCGGGGTCGGATAAGTTGCCTTGACTACCGGGGCGGGGCGGGGTCGGGTATTGATAGTACCTGTGCGGGGCAGGGTTGGGTCACCCATGATCCAGTCTCGATTTACCCCGTTAACTTAATTCTGCGTCAACGTTTTTGTTGACGAAAATTATGCAGAGTTTTTCTGACATTCAACTTATTTGCTGTTGTTTCAACCAAACACATGAACGTGAAGTCGTGAATACTTATTATAGTACAAGTGGTTGTTAAATTTTGATTAAAATAATATTTTATTCCATCATATGCTATATATTTTTAAACACTAAAACGTGATTTATGGGTTCCATGTTCAACCAATGAAACAAATACAATATATTATAAGAGTATTTTTATCTTTTGATTAAAATATTATTTGATATTCCATAATATGATCTGTGATCATAAGAAACACAAGAGCATAAATTAATTCCGTATTATATTATAACAGGCCATCTCTTTTTGTATTAGGTCTCAATCTAGTACGTGCACCTCCATCATCTCTCTTTGATATTGTTCTGATGTTTTTATCAGAGAAGACTGAAGATGGGGGAATACTATTTTTCTGATATGACTCTTCTGTTCCAATCTCTAGGTTTTTAGCATTTTGGGCAGTTAATATTTGCGGGGCTTTTGTAATTTTCAACTCAATTACTGCTGTATGTTTTCATCACTTTTTGCTGAATCTTTCTTTTGTTATACAGAATGTGCAAACAGTAGGTATTGACAATTTTCTCAACTAGATGTTTGTGTTTTTGTCTTAAAAGACCTTTTATAAGACAATTTTAGTTTCTGATGGAATCAAATTTCAAATTCGGTACATCAATTTGGCTTCCCAATTGCCAAAATAGCTACCTTTCCATAATTTCCAAATTTCTTTCAATCTGCCCACAAACCATTCATCTTTTATTTTTTTGTTACAATAACCAATATTGATGTAGAAAGTAGAGTATTAGGAATAGCATTTTTGTAATAGAATTTTTGCGATATATAATTTTAACTAAAAAGTTCTTTAACATTTGGAGGGTTTGACAAATTATAGTAAATAATACTTTAAAGGTTTGGATTTATAAAATATGAATAATAAATTGTAGAGATTTTCGTAAAGTTTCAAAATTTAGATTTAATCATAAAGCTGTGTTCTTTTCAACTTTAAGGATTCTTTTAAAACTCTTTAGTAAAATTGTCAAATGTTTGACAATTTATGTTAAAAAAGATTCAAGGCTCTTGAAACTCCTCTCTGGACAGACTCTAAGCTCTTTTGAAAGTGTTGGTTTTGTCATCCACTCAAGATACTACCTTAATTCGCATGAAGATTTATTTTATGTTAGAGTAGTCTAAGTGCAACATAGGTGAGTTTTCATTAAAGGTGACTCAACAAAGGTCTAGATTGGAATAATTTTTAAGCTATACAGTGATTAATAATTTAATTCAAACTTGTGAATTTGATTTGTGTTTTAAGTTTTATTAAGTAAATTAAATCTTCTCTCTTTTTATTTAGTGTTATTGATTTATTTATTTTTCCATATTGCTGGACAGCTCGATAACCGACTTTAGAAGAAAAAGAAGGGAAAACAAAATGAATCAACTGTATCGAGCTGCTAGCTCTGGCGATTTTAGTTTCTTTAAAAACTTGACAGAAGTTGATCTTCTCCATGTGACAACCGAGAACAACACTGTTCTTCATATTGCAGTGCAATGCGATCATCTCCAAGTTGCAGAAAAGATAGTTAAATTATGTCCAAAGCTTTTGAATCAAATAAACTCCAATGACAATACTCCGCTACATGTTGCTGCAATGGTAGGAAATATTTCAATGGTATCACTCCTTATAAACCATACAAAAAACCTAGACATTGAGAATGGTGTTCAAAAAATTCTAAGGATGGTGAATGCAGTGGGAGATACTGCCCTACACATTGCTGTACGATATGGTAAATCCAAGGCTGTGAGAGAAATAATTAAGGAGGACCCAGGACTGGCTATGATTAGAAACAACTTTGGGGACTCTGCATTGTTCCTTGCTGTGGATAGAAAACTCGACAAGATCGCTTATAATATCCTAAGGGCTTCTGCTGCAGATTGCTCTTATGCTGGAAGGGACGGCATGAATGTGTTGCATGCACTTGTCATTCGCACACGATGTAAGTTTTTGTCGTTATACACTGCTAGTACTAGCAGTTTCCACCCTCCTCTTTTTTATTTATTTAAGTTTTTTCAAAGGCAATTAGTCCGTGGAAGAATCTCTCCCGCTTACTTAGGGAATTTGGAATATAAACAATTCCGACCAAACCGTTTGGAATACTGCCGGATATCCAATTCCCGGCCAAACCGCTTCGCCCATCTACCGTTTATGATAACATTAGAATCTGGAATGTCAAATACTTTGTGCCAAGATGTTAAACCACCGATCACCCACAAAAGTTTAGTGATGATTTTCTGAAATTAATTGGATATTTTGCACTTATTCGTAATCACATGGTGGTAGTAGACTTAAAACTTTAAAGGTTGTGCATGTATTGTTTTCATACAATTGAAAGAGAGTCAAAACACAAGTTCTTCCATCCACTGGCCGTTTGGCCCAGTGGTGCCCCCCTCCCCTTTGACCTTCATCCCTTTATGAGGGTTGAGTACGATCCCCAGAATTTACAAATTAGAATTAGGCTAGATTAGAATTTCTATCGTACTCAAAAAACACAAGTTCTTACTCATGAATGATAAAATGCGAGAGAAGAGTCACAAACATTTGAAAACTGAAAGATGACTAAAGATTACAAGATATGAGAAGTATTTGGAATACAATTGTTATCCTTATCCTTAGGTTGAAATTTAGCTTAAGCGAAAATCTATCTCATTATGTTTGTCATTGCATGAAAGACCAAATTTGCAGATAATTTTGTAGCTCAAATGTTTTTGAGCCATAGAACTGGCTTGTGGGATAGAAAAATTCCAAACTCTTTAAATAGGGATTGTAGCCATTTGATCTCAGCAGTGGTGGTGGCTAGGGCCCTATATTCAGCCTTTGTGCTTAGACCAGGAGACAATGGAATGTTTCTGAGCACTCCAAGAAATTAAATTGGGACCAGGAAAGATGAAAAAACCACTTGTAGACTTGCGATCATTGGGGCAACCAACCCAATCAGCATGGTGAATGGTGCTCGTTTGACAGCAGTCTGGTGATGAACAATGGGACGATGCATGAATTGACAAACCTTGTTTACATCAAAGGACAAGTCAGGACTGGTGATAGAGAGATATTAAAGTCATCCAACAGTACTTCTATAAAGAGTTGGGTCAGAGAAAGCATCACCAACAACTTGAGAGAGTGTCTGAGCGGAAATCAAAGGAGATGTAACCGGTATTGCATCGTGCATGTTGACCTTATAAAGAAGGTCCAAGATATAGCGTTGCTTCGATAGCAATCGTTGGAAATAAGTAGGAGTTCAAGGCCAAGAAAAAAAAATTAAATTGCCAAGGTCCTTCAATAAAAGACGCAACACCAAGTTGACGAATGAAAGTGACAATAGCAGTTGGATCTGAGTAGGTGATTATAATATCATCAACGTAAGTCAGAATATAACAAGTTAGACAAGCTGTGCGAAGGATAAACATGGAGGGATCACACTTGGAGGATGAGAAGTCTAACTCAATAAGGTAAGAGCACAAGCAAGCAAACCACACATATGGTGCTTGCTTGAGACCATGAAGAGCCTTGTGGAGACGACACACATGGGACGGCATTTGAGGGTGGGTGAAGCCATGTGCAGGGGCAGAGCCACCTTATGAGGTTAGCCCCCAAATTTTTTTTTTTTTAAATTTTTATATTTTAGGTATTTTTAAAATATTATATGCCAAAAATTAGAGTTAGTCCCAAAAAATAAGTATTAGCCCTCACAATTTTTTTTTAATCTAAACTCTAGGTGAGAATCTAAACTCTAACTAACAAAAAAAAAAAAAAAAACTCAATATTGTAGAGGTTTTTAAATATAGTTTTATATATTTTTTTAAAAACTCCTTTGAAATTGAGTATGAAAAATTGTGAATGAAATTTGGTTTAGAAACCATGAATACATCATTCTAGCCCCCAATATAAAATCTTGGCTACGCCCCTAGCCATGTGATTGTTGGATAAACAACAGTTCTTCTAAGAAGCCATGAAGGAATGTGTTTTTAATATCCTAAATCACTAAAATGATCAAAATGTCTCGAGAATCCCAAAACAACCAAAATATCGCTGGAACCCTAGAAATAACAAAAATAACCCTGAAACCACCAAAAAATAAAAACCCGACAACAAGTAAGGCCAAGTTTCTATTTGGATCAAGATCTCTTAGAGTTCTTAGGCAATTCTATCACATAGAGTTCTTTTAATCTTGACATTTCTTTTATAATTAATAGTGTAGATTATACCATGTCATCCATCCACTATCAAAATCCATAAAATAATGGTTCTAACAAAACAAAAAGCCTAGTTAATAGTGACCTTAAATGTTTTCAAAGGTCTCTCCTAAACCCGAGCTTGTAGACCATCTTCAATTTGCCAACTAGAGCCTTTCTTGATGACGTCCGTAGCTTGCAACACACGATGCCAAGCAAAAGACCTAGTGTGTAAGTCCTTGGCATCTAGAACCGTTTCGTTTAGGTAAAACTTGGCCTTAAAAACCTTGTAGAAAGGAGACTGTTTGCAGTGTACGAGCCGCCAAACTTGTTTGGCTAGTAAGGCATCGTAAAATTTGGTGAGTTCCTTGAAGCCCAAACCCCACTACCCTTTGGTGAGTTCCCACCTTAGCCTTGAATGTTTCTTCATTCATCTCGTTGTCCCCACCAAAATCTATGTATAAGAGCTTCAATATCATAGCATAGCTTCTTTGGGAGTTTGAACCAATTTATACTATACGTTGGGATTGCTTGGATTACTGACTTCATCAAGGTTTCTCGACCTGCTTGAGACAATAATTGCTCTTTTCATCTCTTCAATTTACTTCACACCCGTTCTTTAATTTGGGAAAAACATGATATTTTCGATCTACAAGGAGGTAAAGTCATGTAGCCTTCCTCATCCAAATCACCATATAAAAAGGCATTATTCACATCCAATTGTGTTCATGACCAACCTTGAGTAGCAGCTAATGCAATGAAACACCTAATAGTGACCAGTTTAGCAATAGGAGAGAAAGTTTCTGATTAGTCAATTCCTTCTCTTTGGTTGTAACCTTTATGCAACCAAATGAGCTTTGTAACGCTCAATAGAACTATTAGATTTGAACTTGATTTTATAAACCCACTTGCATCCAATTGGGTGTTTACCATCTGGTAATGGTGTGAGAACCCAAGTGTTATTTGCTTCAAGAGCTTCAAGCACTTTAGACATAACTTCTCTCCACTGTGAATAAGGAACAACCTCATGATAAAATTGTGCCTCAACAGGTTGAGAAATGGCTACTGTAAAGGGTTTATGTGAAGCTGATAAATTAGAATAGGAAAGAGTATGTTGTATGGGATAAGGGGTAGAAGCGCAAGAAGGTAAAGAAGAAGAAGCTAAGTGACAGTGATAATCTTGAAGGTATGATGAAGCATGAGAGGATCTTCTAACTGGAGCTGTGGGGGCAGAACTAGAAGAAGACTCAGGACTAGAAGGAATATAACTCAAATTTGAACTAGGTGATTGATGGGAACCAAAGTGGGCCTAGCCTTAAAGATCCTTTACAAGTTTCAGATGGGCCAATTACAAGATCAAGAGCCAACAAGATCAAGGAAGCAATGCAAGGATTGGTGCAATCCACTTGGGATGAAGCTAGAGCAAGGATTGGTGCAATCCACTTGTGATGAAGCTAGCAAGAGCCCAACAATCAAAGTGGGTTTGAAAGAAGGAGAACCAATGTTGATCCACTTGATACAAGCTGTGAAAGATATGACTTAGGGAAGTTTGGGCCTGTTGCTATTCAAGGCTTTCAATTTATTAAAAGATTTATTTTTTTATTAGTTTAGACTAAATGGGCTTGAGAAAGGGCTTGTATTAGGGCCAAGGGTTTATTAGGAAAGTTACTTTTTAGAAACTAGAATTACTGTTCACGCAGGGGTATTTGTGGGAAAAAAGAGTTCTAGCTAGGTTAGGATTTTAATTAGGTTTTGGTTTAAATACTCTTTCTAGCCTCATTTGAAGACAGACAATTATATTGAATTTTCATAGTGAGTTGAGTTTTCTCCTCTTGTTCTTGATTGAACTTTTGAACTTATCAAAGGTAAATCACAATCTTTG
Organism: Fagus sylvatica; assembly: GCA_907173295.1. NCBI lineage: Eukaryota > Viridiplantae > Streptophyta > Magnoliopsida > Fagales > Fagaceae > Fagus > Fagus sylvatica. Next base: position 72,113,685 of record OU015761.1, read on the forward strand.
TGGCGTTCCGACTTTGTAATCTGGGTTCTTAGGATAGGTTCTTCAACGGATCTAGATTTTAATATAATCTAGGTTCTTGAAACGGGTTCTCAACGGGTCTAGATTCTCCATCCATTGACTTGATCTTGGCTTTCTTGGGTGAGTCTTTAGATTGATTGTGGATTCAAGGGATTCCATTCCGCGGGTTCATATCAGTGATGAAAGTGGAGAATTGGAAGAGGAACAAGGTGATGCATCAAAGGTTAAATTAAGATTGGAAGGTGAAGTTGAGGAAAAAGGCTAAGATGTTGAGGTATGAAAAATAGGATTTGGAGGAGAGGCAAGAGGAATGCAAGGAGGCAAATCAGGAATGGTAGACTCAAAAGAAGGAGTACGTAAAGGAGTGTTGGAGTGAAAGGGAAAAACATTCTCATGGAAGACCACATCTTTAGAGATAAAGATGTGATGAGTAGAGAGATCAAGTAACTTGTAACCTTTGACTCCAAATGGATAGCCAAGAAAAACACAAGGAATTGCTCTAGCATCAAACTTAGTTATGTGAAAAGAGAGAGTTGAAGCATATGCAAGACAACCAAACACTTTCAAATGAGAATAAACATGAGGTTTATGCATTAAAATTTCAAATGGGGTTTATTTATAAGATAAGCAGTAGTAAGAACACATTCTCCCCAATAGGTCAAAGGAAGGTTAGATTGAAATCTAATAACAAATGTTGGTGTATTCTTTCAACAACAGAGTTCTGTTAAGGTTTGTCAACACAAGAAGTTTGATGAATCACTCCCTTATAACTAAAGAAATCTGACATAGCAAACTCTAAACCATTATTACTTCTAATAGCTTTAATATTGATATTAAACTGTGTTTCAATCATTTTTGAAAAATGAAGTGAGAAGAGGTCTAGTGCTAGCTTTAAAAGACATGAGATAAATCCATGTGCTACAGGAACAATCATCAACTATGGTAAGAAAATATTTAAAACCATCATGAGTAGGAATGAAATAAGGACCCCGGATGTCACAATGAATGAGATAAAAAATGTGAGTACTCATGTTGCATGCATTAAGAAAAGAAGTCTCTTTTGCTTAGCTAAAGGATAAATATCACAAAAATGTGAAGTTTTATTGATATGAGGAAAATCAGATACATTTTCATGTAAAGAAGTCAACTTCTCTAAATATGGATGTCCTAAACGATAGTGCCATATTTGCATTGAAGCAAGAGTGCTAATAGATGCAGCTACATTATTAGAGGAGAATTTCATGACATCATTGGAGAATTTCATGACATCACTGGAGGCTTTGCCGATAGTCCTTCCGATGGGTTTATGGGTGAGGATCTACCTAGCCCACTGAACTGTACTCCATTGTGCATGGTGGGCCCTCCTCTGAGTCCACCTGGGTTGGGACTCATTGGAGATGGAATTGATGCTCTCTCTCAACCATCGAAATGGGAGCTCATCATATGAATTTGTTCCAGAAGTAGGTTGGTGTTTCCATCAAAGGCCATGAAGTGGAGTGTTTGGCTTTACTCCGTAAGATTGAAGAGGACAGGAAGCCAAAAAGGACCAATGTTAGTGTCAGGAAGACAGCCAGAAGAGGGAACTGGGAGCTGAAGAATCTGGCTTCCTCTGTGAATTATGATGGTAAGCAACTTTGTTGTTGTTAATTCTGGATATTGGTTATTGGGTCTAATGGTTTTTTTATGAAGCTAAGATTAATCAGTTGGAATGTTAGGGGGCTTAATAACCCTCAAAAGCTGGAGGTTGTGAAGCACCTACTACGGGAGTGGCGGTGTGATATAGTATGTTTGCAGGAAACGAAGTTGGATGGTCTGGATCATCGGATGGTTCGGAGTTTGTGGGTAACCAGCATGTGGATTGGGTGGCTCTTGATGCCATCAATACTGCTGGTGGGATATTATTAATGTGGGATTCTCATGTGGTGGAGAAAATTGATGCTGCTGTGGGGCATAATTCAGTTTCTTGCTATTGGCATGGTTTGGTTGATGATTTTAATTGGGTTTGTTCGAGAGTTTATGGGCCCCACACCGAGGAGAGTCGTCAATAGTGTTGGGAGGAACTATCTCCCTTTAGGCAGCATTGGGCAGCACCCTGGTGTATTGTGAGAGATTTTAATGCGATCCGCTTCCCCAGTGAGAGATTGGGTTGCACCCGGTTTAGTCCGGGCATGTACTCTTTTTCTGATTGGATTGACTCTCACAATTTAGTTAATATTTCGTTGGTTGGGGGTTGTTATACTTGGAGCAGTGGCACTACTCCTCCCTCTATGTCTAGGATTGACAGGGCGCTGGTTTCTTTAGATTGGGAGGCTCATTACTTAGATGTTATGCTGAAGCTTCTTCCTAGACCAATTTCCGATCATCACCCTATTCTAGTGGTTGTTGGGGGAATGGCAGGAGGGAAAAGCTCTTTTAAGTTTGAGAATATGTGGCTCAAGGAAGAAGGGTCTGTTAATAAAGTTCATGGTTGGTGGACGGGCTATGAGTTCACTAGGACTCCGAGTTTCGTTTTAGCTTGTAAGCTTAAAGCTTTAAAGGAGGACCTGAAGAAGTGGAACAAAGAAACTTTTGGGGATGTTCATTACAAGAAGCATTGTAAGATGAGAGATATTTTGAATTTGGATGTGAAAGAGGGGAGGGAGGGTCTCTTTGAGGTTGAGCGGAATTTGCGAGAGGAGCTTAAGGCTGAAGTGATTCAGTTAGCTCATATGGCGAAGACTTCGTGGCGTCAGAAGTCTCATGCTCTCTGGCTTAAGGAGGGGGATAATAACACTCGCTTTTTTCACCAATTGGCTAACTCAAATAGAAGAAGGAACTACTTGGGCAGCTTGGAGGTTGATGGGAATATTTTTGAGGATAAGGAAGACATTAAAGCTCAAGTGGTGCAATTTTATCATTCTCTTTATCAAGAGAGTGAGTCTTGGCGTCCAGAGGCTGATGGCCTTACTTTTGATTCTATCGACCTCGCGGATCGGATATGTTGGAAAGACCATTTGAGAGAGAGGAGGTTGTTCAGGTTTTTCAGAACTGCCAGGGTGATAAAGCTCCTAGGCCGGATGGGTTCACCATGGCTTTCTTGTAGAAATGTTGGAGGACTGTTGAGGCGGATGTTATGGTTTTCTTTAGGGAGGTTTATGAGTATGGTAAGTTTGAAAGGTCTCTCAATGCCACTTTCATTTCTTTGATTCCTAAGAAGCCTGATGCGGTGAATATTTGAGATTTCCGTTCTATCAGTTTGATTGGTTGCATTTACAAGTTGTTAGCCAAAGTCCTGGCTAACAGATTGGCTCTGGTTCTTGATGGTATAATCTCTGAATCCTAGAACTCTTTTGTGGGTGGGAGGAAGATTCTGGATTCTGTGTTAATTGCTAATAAGTGTTTGGATAGTCGGCTTAAAAGCCATACTCCTGGACTCATTTGCAAATTAGACATTGAGAAGGCTTATGACCATGTTAATTGGGATTGCCTCTACTTTATATTGGACAGGATGGGTTTCGGGTCTAAATGGATCAGCTGGATGAGGGCCTGCACGTCCTTAATTCGTTTCCCAGTTATTGTTAATGGTTCTCCTACTGGCTTTTTTGATAGCAGTCGTGGGTTGAGGCAAGGAGATCCATTGTCTCCCTTACTTTTTCTGATGATCATGGAGGTGCTTAGTCGCATGCTAGGGAATGTGGTTGAGAGAGGCTTCATTAAAGGTTTTTAGGTGGGACGAGAAGGGCATCCTAGTGTTTGTGTATCCCATCTTCTTTATGCAGATGACACAATTCTGTTTTGTGATGCTCATCCTGAGCAACTCTTTTATATTTGCATGGTTCTTACTTGTTTTGAGGCGGTCACTGGCCTCAAAGTGAATATGACCAAGAGTGAAATGGTCCCAATTGGGGAGGTGAATGGTTTGTGTGCTCTGGTGGATCTTTTATATTGTCATGTTGGCTCTCTTCCGTTACATTATCTTGGTATGCCATTGGGGGCTTCTTACAAAGCTCTGGAGATTTGGAATCCCATTATTGAGAAGATTGAGCGTCGTTTAACTGGGTGGCAAAAGATGTATCTATCCAAAGGGGGTTGTTTGACATTGCTCAAGAGTACCTTGTCTAGCTTGCCCACTTACTATTTGTCATTGTTTCCCATTCCGGTCAGTGTTGCCAAGCGGATTGAATGTATCCAGCAGAATTTTCTTTGGGGGGGAATGGGGGAGAATCACAAATTCCACCTGGTGGCTTGGGATAGGGTTTGTTCTCCTATTTAGCAGGGAGGCCTAGGAGTCAGACATTTAATCCCCTTTAATCGAGCTCTGTTAGGCAAGTGGCTTTGGCGTTTCGGGATGGAGGAGTCGCAACTTTGGAGGCTGGTGGTGGTTGCTAACTATGGAGTAGGGAGGGGAGGTTAGACCTCTAATACCCCTAGGGGCTCCCATGGTTGTAGTTTGTGGAAGCACATCCGGATGGGTTGAGAGGCTTTTTCCATGCATGTTCGTATGGAGGTTGGTTTTGGATCTCGGGTATCTCTTTGGCATGATAAATGGTGTTCTGATCGTCCTCTGAAAGAGATCTTTCCGAGATTGTATGAATGCTCTCTCAACCAAGAAGATTCGATTGCCTCTGTTCTCATTTCTCAAGGAATGGGCCAAGTGCGTGTTTGGAATGTAACTTTTGGGAGGGCTTGTAATGATTGGGAGCTGGATCAGATGGTGACTTTCTTATCTCTTCTTCATTCCCATACTCCCCGGGGTGATGATGGGGATAAGTTAGTGTGGGGTCCTTGTCGGAAGGGTATATTTGATTCTAGATCCTTTTATCATGTGCTGCATTCTCCTCCAACTCTCTGCTTCCCTTGGAAGGGTATTTGGGGGGTGAAGTCTCCTTCTAGGGTTGCCTTCTTCATGTGGACGGTTGCTTGGAAGGATTTGACTTCCCTCACTAAACACCTATTAGTTTTCAGATGGGTTGGACAAAGGCCATATCCAACAGACTACAATAAGGTACTGTTAATCATTCCTAAATTCTTATTCTGCTATCTTTGGTTGCAAAATTTGATCTTCACATGACACAACTTGACGGAAAAGGTTGCTTTCTTACATGGGGATATAAAGTTGTTGGCAAGGAAAATTGTATTTGTGTGTTAAAGAACCAATAGTTCACATTTTTTAAATGTTAGGAACTAATATCGCTCTTTCGAAACATTAGGGATCAAAAGTATAAAACATATAAACGTTAGGGACCAACAATGTAATTTGGCCATACTAAAAAGTATTTGACTAAAGTGTTACAACTATGGATTTCAAGACCAAGCCCAGGAGTACTCCTTCCACCCCACACTTTAAACCTAGTCCTTTCTTCTCCTCGCATACTAATGAGGAGCATGAGTATATAGGTTATGTCTCGTGTGAGAGGTTAGTTGATAGCCTTATGTATGTAATGGTATGTTCTCTGCTTGACAATTCATAGGTTGTTAGTGTGGTTAGTTGTAATATGCATGATCCAGGGAGAGGTCATTGGCAAGCTACTAAATGCCTCTTTATATGCATTTTGGGAACTACTGATTTGGGTTGGACGTTTGAGATGAATTATTTTATTGGAAGACATTTAGTTAGTTACATTGATTCACACACGATATTGGTCATCTAGACTGCACGATACTTGTTTACAATTGCTAAAGCAATGATGAGTCCTAGTTCAACACTTCAGTCCACTATTGCATTTTTAAATAATGAGGTTAAATACATGGCAGTGATAGAAGCTATTACAGAGGCTATTTGGCTACATTGTTTGATTGAAGGCTTCAGAATTCGTTAGGAGCACATGTGTATTTTTTTATAGTCAGAGTGACATTCATATAGTAAATAACGAATTCTATCACTCTCAAACTAAACATATTGAAGTTTTCTTTCAATTTTTTTCATGAAATTGGTAATGTCGATATTATTCTTTCGAGGATTGCGAATACAGATAATCAAGCAAACATGATGACCAAGTCCGTTCCTTTGTATAAGTTCACACACTACTATATTTGATTTGAGTTTATAGCTTATGATAGCCCTTTGGGGATTTGGTAGAGGCGATGGAGGAGTTTAATCTATCACTCTTGATCAAATTCAAGTCAAGGTGGAGGTTTGTTAGCATGTGGCTTGTACCCCATTGGCTTAGTATTCATTTGTCGACTTACACTTTTGTTAACTTTGTTTTTACTTTTTGGTATCCCAACCCTATTACATGTGCGACGCTTTCATTTTTTATCCTAGCTGACATTTTTTATCCTAGCTGACTTTGTGTGATATGTGTGTTGGGGGGGGGGGGGGGGGGGGGGGACTTGGGTGTTTTTGGGGTTTGCGTATTGTAGTAGTGTTTGTGTGCCACTATTGTAATGTCCCTAATTCTTAGTAAAATTTTCTCCTTATTGCTACACATGGACTTAGACCTAATACCAAACCACATAAATCCTTAGTGTTCTTCACTTGTGTGTATATGTGTTTATTTTTCTCTCTCATTTTCTTCGATCATATTATTAGTTTGTAAGATATTTTTCAAGGACATAATAGTGTTCACAATTATTCTTGTGTACCAGTGCTATCTAGAGGCCATTCCACAAAATAAATTGATATAATAGATTTCGTTGTCACAACAAGTGGAACACTATTACTAAAGTTACAAGAATTTTAAATTGCTATTTCGTTTAAAAATCTTTTAGCCGAGTTTACTATCTTTTAGTTAGCTTTATTTTATTTTTATTGCCTAAGTTTGCTGCTTTCAATGTATCCAATGCAGTGTTTCAAGTTGACTGGATAGGCTTATTGTTAGAATTTGGAAATATATGCAAAAAGTATCTTTCGTTTTGGGTTCAACTATATTTTCCCCCTGGTTTAGAGATATTTTTCCCGATATTAGAAAGGAATGAACGGATCAGATTCACAGCCATTCAAGAAGGTAAATGCATTTACCTCCATAATTGTTTTTTTTTTTTTTTAAGCAAAGGCTAGGTTCCCAAATTTTTTTATAAGCTTATTTTTACAATTTAATAAGGTGGTAAATAGGGAATAGAGCAACACCACTTTTACTTGGATGAACTATTGAATTATATAATCAACACAACAAATATAATAGAAGGTTCTCAAAGAATATCTGTAGTGACCGCAATTCTCCAATATATTTCTTCCTTCTCCAATAGTGACCGCAATACTCCACGCAATACTCCACGCAGAGCCCTTCCTTCATGGTAATTAACATGGCTGCCATCTCCCCCATATATTTCATTCAATCGTTTCCTCTTGTCCGCTATAAGTTTCGGGATTCGCCGCACTTTAGCCTTACTCCACGAAAGCAGTCCCATACGGCATTGTTTTATTTTTTGAGATAGACGGAACATAGCTGTACCTTCTTGATGTGTTTCCCAAGCCTAGGATATCATCTCTTCACAACCCTCCTCATGTAACCAGGTGTACATGCCCATTTTTTAACCAATACCTGGACCGGGCCCCCAAATAAAATATTTGGGCTCAATTTAATACTTAAGAGGTCAGCCCATTAAATCCAACTCATTAAAAATATCCATACAACACCTATTAAACCATGTGGGCCTATTTTAAATCGTCTCGTTACTATTTAAAGGCCCAGAACAGACCCACATAAAGCCCACAGCCTGAAATGCATTAATATTATGGTCATTGGGTCCGAATACTATTGGGTTAAATGGAAGAAGCAGCTAGAGCCCAATGAGTGGACAATCCAGCACCTCAATCAGTCATAGACAGCCTGTCCGTGGGCCCCAAAGGCCAGAAATCACAGCTGGAGGTTATGAGCTCTATGTCTGCCACGAGTGGAGCCCACGTGATGTCATCTTGTCACTATGAAAAAGGCAAACAGTAGCTGCCTACCCCTCTATTGGTACCAGAAGAGTGTAGTCTTCTTCCTCGAGCCTTCCCCTGCCGATTCCAGCACAACCAGCTCACCATGGCCCTTTATCTCACCGAAAATTATGAATTCTGGTACTATTCATGCGGCAGACCTATGGGTAAAAGTTTAAAAGACCGTTGGACACATCCAAGATACATGGGGAATGGGAAAACTCCATGACCCATGTCCATCTCAGTCCCGAAAAGGACTTATGGAGTAGCCCCACGGCCCAGACCCGTGAGGGTACTACTCTCCTTATGTGGTTTAGACTTGAGGAGTGTGGTTTGGTGGAGGGGAGTGAGTCCCAAGATCTGGGCAACCATTAAGTTGCTGTCACCGGGTCTGCTGGGGGGCACAGTGACAAGCTTGTGGAAACCAAGGTCAATAGAGACATGTATGGCCTAACCTTTCACAAAAACCAACCCATTAAGCATTAAATGCTTCTGAGAAGATCATTCCAGAAATTAAGGAAGCTCTATCCCGAAATTAAAGGATAATCTTACTTATTTCCACTTATGGAATATTTTCAAACTTTTTCCTTAAGAAAAATACCATTTATGGTTAAGTTTAGAAGTCCATGGGCTTAAGGGAAATCAAAAACTTGATCTTCCATCAGTTTAGACCACCTTAATCACTCCTATAAATAGGATTGATTGGATTCTTAATCGGATCATCCCACCAAGACCATCACCACCAGAACAACAACATCCCAACAACAACTCAAGAAATTACCACAATTAACTCAACCGAAGAGAAGATTTTCTCTAAGAACCAACTACCCCATTCTCATAGTATCCTCTAGGGAAAACACCAGAAGTTAGGAGTCTTTAGGTCATCTTCAACCTAGAAACCCTAAAGCCCAACCCAGAAAAAGAATCCCAACTAAGAAGATTGAGATTCACTGCTCAACCTTTATTCCCAGAAAGCTCTCGTAGTAGATGTCTAGGCTGAAACTCTAGAATGACTTATTAGGTCTATAACACCTTTTTACCCTTGACCTAGCTCCACAAAAGGCCTAAACACATCCTCCCTTCACCCTCATGCATGTCTTATTGGGGCTGACTCTCTCCCATCAAGTCATCTCTCTTTTAGTCTTAACAAGTTCATTATTTTTAAACATTTGCCTTCTGGCAGATGTCAGCAAAGGTATGGAAAACACGTGTTTTAGCCACTTTTGATTAAAATTACTATGTTTCAAGTCTGATCCAGTTGAGGAATAGTGGAAAGCCCGGCCCAATAGCTGTTCTTTGGGTTTCTTGTTGGCAATATCACCTTGATAAGCCTTCTTGGCCTTTATCCTATTTTGTTTGGGCTTCATAATCTTGGCTCTCAAATATTTTTGGAAGATGCTCCATTAGCCCTTGGGCCAGACTTTCCCTCGGTTGAATTTTGGGTTCGACTCCCTCTTCTCAAGACCCAAGTTCACGTTGCGATCACCTTCGGCATGACACGTGGCATAAACACAAAAACACCACTCACATTTCTGGCGACTCCACTGGGGAGTCGAGATCAGCACTTCCAAGAAGAAAGCTAGAGCTCAAGAATCATGCCTCCTAAACTTCGACAAAGAGAAAGTCAAAGGGAAGTCTCAGTCCATACAGAGCATTCCCAAGCTGAGTCTGCAATTAACGTACATGGACAAGATCCACCAAAACCACCTTAAAGTGATCCAAACCGAGAGGTACTACTAACAAATCTGATGCTGGAACTTATACAGGGCTTGCAGCAGACTCAAGGTGAGCTGGCAGAGGCTATCAAGCAGCTTAAAGAAAAGATGCTGGTGTAAAGACGCTTACTCAAAATGAAGGGGAAAACCAAGAAAAGCCTCATCAAGACTCAGGCTCCTATAATAAGGGGACTATCTTTGTAACAATGTCTGATGTGGCAGATCTGCTGAAACAAGAAAGAGAAAAGAATCCAAAGGAGCCAAGACACTTCGTAAGAAAACCTCCTTACCCCATAGAGTTGCTGAATCAGTCGTATCCCGAGAAGTACGTTGTTCGAACTTTCTCACGCTTCGACTTTCGTAAAGGGAGCACGCTTCGTACATATTAGCCAAGTTCATAAACTCAATGGCGCTCTTACGTACATATTAGCAAGTTCATGGAAACTCAATGGGGGCTTACGTACGGCAATGGTGATCTATGCCTACGTGAGTTTTCCAAGTCCCTTGATGATAGAGCTTATATATGGTACACCACTTTGCCTCTCGGGTCTGTGAAGACGTGGGAAGACATGGTTGAGCTTTTTTGTGGGAAATACTTTCAAGTGGAGGAGAAGATCACCCTCATCAACCTCCATACCACAAAGCAAGCAAGTGGAGAAGACTTACTGCACTCTATACACCGCTTTCGTGACATATCTCTGGATTGTTATGCCAACTATGACGAAGGTGAGTTTGTAGGAGTTTGCATAGATAACATGCTACTCGAGTTCCGAGCTCACCTCGAGAACCTCGACATTTCAAGATTTGCACAGCTTCTCCAAAAGGCTTGAAAGACGGCACTATCAGTCAAGCCTCATACTGAGAAGCCTAAAGAAAAGAAAAGCCAACCATAAGTTCTTACAGTGTCTACCGTAAACATCAAGCGAAAGAAATCATCCGAAAGATCTTTTGATGAGCCACCACCTCCGGTTCCTTGTACCTTGGAATAGATGATAGCTATTCTTAACAGATGGATAGCAGATGGCATTATCAAGCTCCCGAAACCTCCAAAGAAAGCAACCGAGGAAGATAAGAAGAACCATAAATTTTGCCACTTCCATCAATACATCCATCATTCCACAGCAGATTGCTGGACTCTTCGAAGGAAATTTCATGACAAGATCCAAGACGAAACCTTGGAACTCCCTTAAGCGTAGCAAAAGGTATATATCGATCCTTTTCTCAAGCATAAAGATAAAGGTGTAGTTCCAGTTGTTATTCATGGAAGTGCTAGTGATGTGGATATGGACGAACCTGCTGTTGCAAGTACTGCCATGTCGCCTGTAGCTATTAAGACATTGCAGAGAAACCCTAAGTTTCGGTCTCTCTTCAACCAGTTGGGGTTAAGCACAGAAGCTCATATAGCAGCTACTGAAGCCATTATGGCCATAGCAGCAGAACCCGGTGCTCACTGCTTTACAGCAGATACCCATGCCAGCCGAGCTTTCTGGAAACAACCAATGCAATAACATTTACAGATGAAGATATGGAAGTTCAGTATCCAGATCACCGGCGCCCTCTCTATCTCTTAACTACAATCAATGAGGTGCAAGTGAGGCGTGCCTTGGTAGATACTGACTTTTGTATCAATCTCATTTCCTTAAGCACCATCCAAGCAACAGAAATATCTCAAAAGAAGATCCAAAGAGCACCTATGGAGATAAAAGGCTTTGGTGGTATGGGAGAGTACACTAAAGGGCACATCCAACTTGTTCTAAAGGTTGGTCCTATTGTAGCTTTGACGCGGTTCCATGTTGTGGATTCCGTGATTCCCTACCACATATTATTGGGAAGGCCTTGGCTGCACAAACATTAGCTGGTATCCTCCACGTACCACCAATGCGTAAAAGGAAGGCTCAATGGAAAACTGATCCGAATAGCCGCCAACCCCATGCCTTTTGACCAATCCGAATCCCATTTTGTTGAGACAGCCCTCTATGACGAAGTTGCTCCAGCAGGGGAAGCATCACTTGCTAAGTCTGTTGGAATCCCACTGCCCAAATGGGAAGAAATAAAGGACGCTCCTGAGGCAGACTTGAGAGATCTGCTGGAACTGAAAAGGAAACGCAGAGAAGAAGCTAGCACCAGCAAGAGTCAACCGCAGTGTGTGTGTGTCCGTTTACCGGATGTGTGCATTGTTTACTGCTTATGAAGGTGCGTGGGGGCCAATTGTCCCCAACAAGAGGCCCCCGAACTAGAAGAGGGGATCTTGCAGCCCTCATGTCTCACAGTGAATGGTCCAGAATCTGCAGATGCAGCTACAGGGGAATCTGCTGTAACAGATCCCAAGATTTCTGCAAAAGAAGAACTCAAGGTAATCGATCTAAGTTCTGATCCCAATGTACATAGGCCTGTCTCTATTAGTGCATCATTATCAAGAAAGAATGCATTTGGTAGAATTATTAAAAGAATATCAAGATGTTTTTGCTTGGCAATATGATGAAATGCTCAGAATAGACTCGAAACTTGTTGCCCATTCTTTGAATGTTGAACCGGGTACTAGACTAGTGGTACAACCTATGAGAACCTTCCATCCGGAGGTCGAAGCTCAAATCACTTAAGAGGTAAAGAAGCTACTTGCAGTTGGTTTTATCAAGCCAATACAACACCCACGGTGGCTATCCAACATAGTCCCCGTGAAGAAGAAGAATGGCCAAATCCGATGTTGTGTGGATTTCCGTAATCTCAACAAGGCGTGTCCCAAGGATGAGTTCCCGCTGCCCAACATGGACCTTTTGGTTAATTCAGCTGCGGGTCATGCAATGTTCTCTTTTATGGATGGCTTTAGCGGTTACAATCAAATTTTCATGTCCCCAAAGGACGCCGAGAAAACGGCATTCCGTACACCTATCGGAAATTTCTACTACACCGTCATGCCATTCGATCTCAAGAACGCTGGAGCCACGTATCAAAGAACCATGACAGCTATGTTTCATGATATGATGCATCGTGAAATTGAAGACTATGTTGATGATATTGTGGTGAAGTCTAAGACAAGAGAGGATCATTTTGGTATCTTGAAGAAAGTGTTTGAAAGATGTCGATTGTACAAGCTCAAGATGAATCCTCTCAAGTGTGCATTTGGAGTTTCAGCCGGCAAGTTTTTGGGTTTCTTAGTGCATCAGTGCGGTATTGATGTTGATATAGCAAGGGCATCTGCCATAGCCACTATGAAGTCGCCAACTACGCATAAAGAGATGAAGGGTTTCTTAGGAAAGCTGTCATACACAAGAAGATTCATTCCTGGCCTTGCTGTTGTAACTTTTGCTTTTTCTCCACTTTTGAAGAAGGGAGCTCCATTTCATTGGTCTATTGAATGCCAACAAGCCTTCGAAAAGGTACAAGATATCATGACTAAACTCCCTACTGTTTGTGCACCTATTTTTGGGAAACCTATTCGACTTTATTTAGCTTCGAATAGCCAAGCAATTTGGGTTTTGGTAGCCCAAGAGGATGATAGTGGGGTTGAACAACTCATTTACTATGTTAGCCGTGCTCTCAAAGATGCCGAAAGTCGATACTCGGGGGCTGAACGATCTTGTTTAGCTCTAATCTATGCTTCCCAACGTCTCTAACACTATTTCCTAGCTCACCAGGTCCAATTAATGACAAAATCTCATCCTATCAGAAGTCTGCTACAACGGCCTGTATAGTCTGGCAGACTAGCACAGTGGCTTCTGCAGTTGTCACAATATGAAATTGTCACCGAGACATCAACTGCCATCAAGAGTCAGGTCATTGCCGATCTATTAGCTCAATTTCCTGGGGAAGATAACTCATCCATTTCAGATGAAGTACCCGGGGAAATCAATGAAGTATTTCTGACAGGTTTGGCAGATTCTACTTGGACCTTGAGATTTGATGGTTCATCAACTGCTACATCAGCAAGAGCCGGTATTATCCTTTACAAAGATAATGGGGAAGCTATAACGAAGTCCTTCAAATTCGATTTCCCATGTTCTAACAACGCAGCTGAATATGAGGCTTACCTAGCCGGGTTAGCAATAGCATATGAGATGGGAATCAAGCATTTGAGAGTTGTTGGTGACTCCAACCTTGTGGTTTGTCAAGCCTAAGGAGAATTTTCACTCAAAGAACCATCTTTGGCACCTTATAGAGCCTTGGCACAGAAATTGGAAACAAAGTTCAGCACTTTCGAGATAGAGCATGCCCAAAGGAATGAGAATTGATATGCAGATGCTTTAGCTACTTTGAGATCTTAAATAGCCTTTGAAGGTGAAGAAATGGATGTCACTATCTGTAAGAAGACAGAGCCTATCACTGAGTTATTAAAGAAGGAATTTGAAGAGCCGTTCCCAGATCAAGAAGATTGGTGGGCGCCGATCAAAGCCAAGCTCATGTCTCCTGCTGTCGTGGCAGACTTTAAAGAGATCAAGGACTACACCTTGATATCCGAAGATCTTTATCGAAGACTTCCTAGAGGAGTTTTGGCACGATGTATCAGCATGGAGGAGGCAAAGGAAAAATTGCTTGAAGTCCATGAGAAGACTTGTGGGGACGGAGGAAGTATTAGCCTCTACCGCAGACTTCAGTGGTTGGGATATTTCTGGCCAAGTATGAGTACAGAAGCAGCAGGCTTGCAAAGCCAATGTTTGACTTGCCAATTCCATCACGACAATGAAGAGGTATGTGCCACTTTTATTTCAATTGATTGGCGCACACCATTCCTAGAATACTTGCTTGAAGGAATCTTGCCACCAAACCCCAAGGATGTTTACAGCCTAAAAAGGCTAGCCTTGAGGTATTTTGTAGAAGGGGGAACCCTCTTTCGAAAAGGGTTTCATGGAGAGCCGCTAAGATGTCTTAGCCTACCGGAATCTCAAATGGTTATGAGGGAAACTCATGCGGGAGAGTGTGGAGAGCATCAAGGAAAGAAGAGACTTTACCAATGTTTGCTCACGCTTGGTTATTATTGGCCCACAATGAAAAAGGATGCGACAGATTTTGTGAAAACATGTCATACTTGCCAAGTCCAAGCTAATTTGATCCATACTCACCCAACTAGTCTCCAAAACATGGCTACATCTTGGCCATTTCACACTTGGGGGCTAGATCTTATTGGCCCCATCAACCCCGCCTCCGGTGGCTACATTTGGATTCTCATGGCTACCGAATATTTTACAAAATGGGTAGAAGCCATCCCGCTTCGAAAAGCAATAGGTGCTGTAGTAGTCAATTTTATTCGAGAACACATAATCACTCGCTTTGGCATACCATACAAGCTCATTAGTGACAATGGCACTCCATTCATAAACAAGGATGTGCGAGAGGTGTTAGAACACTACCAAGTCAAGCACTGACGTTCCACACCTTACTACCCTCAAGGAAATGGGCAAGCCGAAGCTATTAACAGAATGCTGTTACGAATTTTGAGCAAAATGGTGTTTGATTATCGGAACGACTGGAAAGCCCACCTGGCAGATGTCCTATGGGCATACCAAAGTTCACGTAAGACACAACAAGTTTTACACCCTTCTCACTCATTTATGGCACTGATACTATTTCTCCTACTGAATTGGTTGTGCCTAGCCCACGAGTAATGCAAGGGAGTGAATTAGAAGTAGATGCTAATATATGTGCTGAAGTACGGATGGCAGATTTGGAAGAGTTGGACGAAACGAGGGAATTAGCTAAAACAAAAAGTCAAAGGAATTATCAAAAAATGGCTAGAGTCTACAGCAAAGCCTTTCGAGTCCGAGTCTTTGTGGAAGGACAAATGGTTTTAAAGACCGCGGAATTTGTAAGGCGAAACCTCTCGTCTCCATCAAAGTTCTCTCCTAATTGGGATGGACCATACATTATCCGAGAGGCACACGGAAGTGGCTACTATAGGCTGTCTAAATCTGATGGAACCATCCTTGTAGATCCTATTAATGGAAAATGGCTGAAATATTATTACTCGTAAGATACATTTCAACAAAATATGCATTATGTATCTTTCTCTTTTGAAATAGCTTGTGAGCTTTTTATGCCACGCTAAGAGTAATAGGAGTTGATGCTCTTCTTTTGTATTTCAAATATTATGTCAATCTTTTTGTATAATGCAATTCAAGCAAGTAAAGTTGACAAAAGTTAAGTCTCATTGTCATGAGTTAATGTACTTAGCAAATATGTACACAAAAAAAAAATGAGACTAAGTTTCTAGTTGAAGCCTAAACACGGCTAATACTTCCCAAAAGAGTAGCAAAAAAAAGAAATAGAGAGTGTAGTGGACAAAATGTTCAAGATAGCAAGTCATGGAGGGCTGATCCAACAACAGGATTTGCAGAAACTCTCTTAGCGAAAGCCAAGTCCCACGGGTCTGGCGCTACCATGTTCAAAGCATCCCTCAAAGCAGCTGCTCAAGCCTTCACCACTCTCAACTCAGCCAAGATTCTCCTACTGAACATATCATGGGCTAATCTCCTCAAATAATCAAGAATGAAGCTGAACTTAAAGCCTTCTCTGGTTATCTCTTGAACCACTGCTTTCCACTGAAGGATATGGGCTTCGGTAACATCCTCAAGCCTATTGTGCTCCATATGGGCAAGTACACAGCATAGGGGAGTCAACATGGAGCTGCCCACGTGCACACCAAGTTTAAAATATGATGAACAGCTGCCATACTTCTCCCATAAGGCCTTCAAAAACCGAATTCCCCCTTGTGGCACTCGGAAGCCTTTGAAGTCAACCTTTGCATCATCAAAAATCCAAAAATGTTCAGCATGACAAGAACTGACCGACATCCGGTCAAACTTTAGGAAGGAGGCATCCATATCAGCAATGACAGATGATCCAAGTGTGGCAGACCTAGCAGCAGACAATAGACCTAGCTGACCCCTGATGGCAGACTCCATTACTGCAGCCTGATGCCTTCTCTTTTCCTCTACAACAGCTTCATTGCCGCTCCCAACTGTAGAAAATGAAAGAAAAAGAGGAAATAGTCAGCTAAACAAGCACAACAACAAAAGTGAAGGCAAAGAAAGTAAATAAGTGAGTAAAATGCCCATTAGCACTCCTTTACTAAAAAGCCGCACTAATTACAATTTATTCTTAGGTTGGTTAGGTTGGGCCACTTGGGGAACAACAACTGGGCATCAACCCAGGTTCACCAAACGGGGGATGACAAATGGACATCAACCCATGTCCACTGGGCTCACCTAACGAACCAAACGGGGAACAACAACTGGGCATTAACCCAGGTTCACCCAACGGGGGACGACAAATGGGCATTAACCCATGTCCACCGGTTTACCTAATGGACTTGATGGTGAATAATAACTAGGCATTAACTCAGGTTCACCGGATGGAGGACAACAAATGGGCATCAACCCATGTCCACCGAGCTTAGCCAATTAGGCCTGAATGGTGAACAACAACTGGGTATTAACCCAGGTTCATCGGAAGGGGGACAACAAATGGGAATCAACCCATATCCATTGAGCTCACCTACTACGCCAAATGGAGGACAACAACTGGGCATTAACCCAGGTTCACCGTATGGAAGACAACAAATGAGAATTAACCCATGTCCATATACAATGGGGGATGACAAATGGGAATCAACCCATGTCCACCAAACTTACTTATTAGGAGTGTGCAGTCACAAAAATGGTAGGCAAAGGATGGGACAAGACTTACAAAACCCATTGATGCTGGGCTCACATGATCACAAAAAGGGTGTGGCCATAACATGGTAGACAACAAGTGGGAATCAACCCACGTTTACCAAGCTCACTTGATCAAAAAAGGTGTGAAAACAGCAAACAACTGGTGGGAAGTCACCCTATCTCTACTAGGCTCATGCTTCCACAACAACAAATTTAGAGCACCAAACGGCAAATAATAAAATGGGCATCAACCCATATCTGCCAGGCTCACATAACAAGCAACAACAGTAGCAGATAGCAAATGGGAATCAACCCATGTCTATTGCATCTATCAAGACTTGGTTTTACAGTCATGGACAACAAATGGGTATCAACCCATGTCTAAGCAGTTCATAACCAAGAGACAAGAAATACATATACAAGTTTTATGCATGGCAAACAAACAAGCAGTCAAGATTGATCTATACACTTCAAGGAATCTCTGCCATCAAGCAAAAAGAACAAAAAAATGCTCATAAGAAGCCAATTACCTGTTTTGGTTGAACTCACATGAACTGCTGCAGGAGCAGTAACTTCTAAATCAATTGCTTGGGCATTAGCTACATGCTCTCCAGTCCTAGCCAAGACATTATCATAGCTATCATGGGTATTTGCCATATTTTCCATGAATACATCGTCTACAGGGTCCTGGGTGAATGTCCCTTCCATCACTAGAATGTCACTGCCAAGAGTAGCACCTGCCAAATCAGGATCTGCACTGGCAGCGGCTTCTACATGTCCAATTTGGGTTACACCTGTGCCAAGATCAGTGTCAACAACAATATCTTCATTAGTTGGTGTATCCCCAACAGTATTGCCTTCTGGAACATTAGAGATATGCATGAGAACTTCCTCACTACCAGGAACCACTTCAGCAGCTACTGGTACAGTCTCATCTCTTTGAACAGATGCTGTAGTAGATACCACTGCAGCTATGACTACGGGTGTGGAAGCAATACCACCAGATTCTTGAAGAGGACTTGGGGGTGTTGGTGCTCTAGCAGTGGCTGAAATGGTCCTCTCAGAGTCAGTAAACACCATACTTTCCCTCCGAGCCCTCCTAACATAGTGAAGAGTCGAGGGACTCGAATCAAACAATGAAGGGTCTGTACGACTCCCACTCCTAGAGGGGTTACCTTGTGCGGTCCCGCCATTGCTAGTTATGGTCACTGGTGTGGTCTCAGCAGTCCTTATAGCACTAGCAACACCTCCAACAACTACATGCTCATCAATAGCTCCCTCAGTGGATTTTGGATTACTGGCAGACGTAGTAGACACATCATCAGAAGAAGCTTCTGCAGCTTCAAGCTCATCCATAGATACTGCATCTTCATCAGTACTGTCTTCTGCCACCGCAACCTCTTCTTCAAAAGAAGCATCTGGAGTAACAGCCTCCTCACCAGAAACATCTTCTGCAGCAACGGTCTCTTCCTAAAAAGCAGCTCATGCTGCATCTATTTCAGCTTCTTCACCTCCAACCTTCTCTACAATAGCCTCAGGAGGTTCGGTTTCATCACCCGAGGATGATGCACTATCCAAATCATCCTGTACAAGAAGAAGAGAAAGTATGAGAACACTATCTTTATTAAAGATAAAGTATCATGGTTAAATGCATACCGGTATCACAATTGGTACGCGGTTAAGCGTATCAGCTCTTTGTTTGGATTGTCATAAAGCACAAGAAACCAAGTCAATACCATGGGGAAAGCATGTTAATGAATAAATAAAGGGACAAATGCAGAGACACTTACTTTCTTCTCAGAATAGACTATATTTTTGGTTGATTTACGTGCAGCAATGCGTGCACCAATGGATGTTGGTATACTTGGAAAGGCTGGAGGAACAAAAGTTCTTTTCCCAGCTCTGGTTTTTCTGATTAGCTTCTTGATCATAGGGGCAGAAATCCCTTGAACAACACTTTCCTTTATCGGCAATGGGCTCTTAACGACAGTCTCTAGAATTAATACTCCCCTACTAGCCCTGGTAGCTGATGTTCTTTTCCTTTTTGAAGCCTGGGCAGGAGAATCCCTACTGGGGGCTGCTCTTTTCTTGGATTTACTGGATTGTCCTCCCTTGGCAGTCGGAGTGCCAGCAGAAGCAGTTCTCCTCCCCCTGTTTGATGCCACTTTCCCTGGGGCAGATACATGGGGATGATCTTTCAACCACCAAGAAGGGTGGTGATCGCCAAATAACATCCACCTCAATTCTTCTTGACGCCACACAGCGTAACCCAAACTTTGACGGATTGCATAAGTGGTCATGGTGTTTGTGGCCCCAAATAAACGGGGATGATGTAATGGGGAAACATGTGCTTGTAATAGATGGGAGATATCTCCTCTCCCACTATTCCTGAATTCAACCATCTCAGCCATCAAATCCCCCCAATAATTGCTCATGGCAGCGGTATAAATACCAACTCTGTTACCACTTGGAATCACAACCTGAGGAGCCACACCGCTCCAATAGGCAAAAGCCCTAGTATTTAGAAATGGGTTGATAGTGGGGATCTCGCCTGCTGTTATCCCCATCACTGCTGGAACTTCTTGATCAAAACCGAATTGTCTTCTCACCCTGTGAGCACAATATGCAGTGAATTGAAGTTGCCAGAAGACAACACGGGTAACCAACTAGCCTTTGTGGTAGACAAGAAAGTCAGGGATCTCATGTCTCTAGCAATAAGAGTGTAATCTTGCGCCTCTACATCTCGGAATCCAGACATCACTGAGTTATAAGTGAACCCACAGTGAGTCATTCCGTAGGGCCTCTAACAAATTTTGTCTTCACGATCCAAAGAAGGGATCAAATTGTGGTCATAAAATTTGCAACCCACCCAACGAAATACGATGGGTACATCTCCTTGGAAATCACCAACATGAGCAGCCACTTCTTCTGGCATGTTTACAAACTTGTTCCTGCCTTCATAGGGTTTCCTACCCTTTGTGATGTAATCTAAAGCATGTTCCCAAAGGAACGTATGATCAACGGAAGAATTGAAAGCTGTGGCAACCGTATGGCAAGATGCTCCAATCAACTCCTCAGTATGCAGCAAATCTAGCTGAGTGTAGAGCTGACCCAGCAATAATGGAGCGAGTGGAAAACAAATACCTGCAGCAATTTTCACAGCAATAGGAAAATACAAGGGTTTAATGGAATAAGCAGGATGCTCACCAAATATGCACTTGCTGAGCCAATATGCCACGAAGGCGGCTTTGCGTATCCAAGCGTCCTTCTCTCTCTTGAAATGCTCCATCCAAGACGTAAATCTTGCTGCTTGAGTTCCTAGAGAAGTGTTCTTCCTTCCTATGTAATCTACAAGAGCAGCTTCTATCATCTCCTCGGGCGAGAGCTCAATTTCAGCCGAGTCTTGATTACCCAATATTGGCAATAGCCAATGGTTCTCTATATTTTCAAGTGTCACGGTCAACTCACCGTGAGCAAAGAAGAATGTGTGTGAAGATGGGCACCATCTTTGGACTAACTGCCGCAACACCTCGGCATCCTGAAACATGTTTGATGACCTTGAAATAAGAATAGCATGGAGCACACCAGCTTGCTCTAATCGGTCACAAAATCCCCTATCAACAAGCTCTTCGTCAACCCAAGCTTCCTCGCCAATAGCCCTAGAATAATGAAAATCAAAAGAAAGAAGAACGGCTAAAATCTCCTTCCTTTGTATCTGTAAATCCCTAAACTCACGGAAAGCAGGAACCCAAGCCACTACTGCCGTGGTGTCTTCTCAGACAACTAACCATTCCTAGTTCGCTGGCGGGGGTTGAGGGTCCGCCAGAGCGGAAGGAAATCTATCACTACTCTTGTACCATGGGTCGACCCAATACATCTTCAACCGATCCCGTTGGTTCCAAATCAGAGCTGGAACTACTGTAGTGGTCTTCACCGCCCCTCGGCGTTGCTGCCTCGCCGGGAATAGGAGGGTCTCCCTCACCAAAGGAGGTCTCTCTACGATTCCTAACTGATCGCCGTGAAGAAGAAGCCATTTTCGGTGTACAAGGAAGAGAAAAAGAAGAAAAAGAGAAGGAGAAGGAAGAAGGGGGGCTGGGGTTTGTTTGCTCTGAATGTGGTCTTCGGTCCTGGGAAGATAAATAGTGGCTGAGTTGTAGGGAAACCAACCCGGTGGTTGGGTCTTTAAAGTAGGGAATAATGGCCATTAATTCAGGCCAACCTTGATTATAGGAGTTATTACCAGGTATGGCCTTCCCACTCCTCCACTATTCCTATTTTAAATAAGCCATCACCTTTTTTTTTTAAAAAAAAATACCCGCCAGTACAAGGAAGAAAGCTAAACAGTTGCATTGGCTCACACGTGACTCACCATGGGTAAGTCACGTGCTTGGGGGCTAAATGTACATGCCCATTTTTTAACCAATACTTGGACCGAGCCCCCAAATAAAATATTTGGGCTCAATTTAATATTTAAGAGGTCAGCCCATTAAATCCAACTCATTAAAATATCCATACAACACCTATTAAACCATGTGGGCCTATTTTAAAGCATCTCGTTACTATTTAAAGGCCCAGAACAGACCCACATAAAGCCCACAGCCCGAAATGCATTAATATTATGGTCATTGGGTCCGAATACTATTGGGTTAAATGGAAGAAGTAGCTAGAGCCCAATGAGTGGACAACCCAGAACCTCAATCGGTCATATACAGCTTGTCCGTGGGCCCCAAAGGCCAAAAATCACAGTTGGAGGTTATGAGCTCTATGTCTGCCACGAGTGGAGCCCACGTGATGTCATCTTGTCACTATAAAAAAGGCAAACAGTGGCTGCCTACCCCTCTATTGGTACCAGAAAAGTGTAGTCTTCTTCCTCGAGCCTTCCCCTACGATTCGAGCATAACTAGCTCACCATGGCCCTTCATCTAACCGGAAATTATGAATTCTGGTACTATTCATAAGGTAGACCTATGGGTAAAAGCTAAAAAGACTATTGGACACATCTAAGATACATGGGGAATGGGAAAACTCCATGACCCATGTCCATCTCAGTCTCGAAAAGGACTCAAGGAGTAGCCCCACGGCCCAGACCCGTGAGGGTACTACTCTCCTTATATGGTTTAGACTTGAGGAGTGTGGTTTGGTGGAGGGGAGTGAGTCCCAAAATCTGGGCAACCATTAAGCTGCTGTCACCGGGTCTGTTGGGGAGCACAGTGACAAGCTTGTGGAAACCAAGATCAATAGAGACATGCATGGCCTAACCTTTCACAAAAACCAACCCATTAAGCACTAAATGCTTCTGAGAAGATTATTCCAGAAGTTAAGGAAGCTTTATCCCGAAATTAAGGGATAACCTTACTTATTTCCACTTATGGAATATTTTCAAACTTTTTCCTTAAGAAAAATACCATTTATGGTTAAGTTTAGAAATCCATGGGCTTAAGGGAAATCAAAAACTTGATCTTCCATCAGTTTAGACCACCTTAATCACTCCTATAAATAGGATTGATTGGATTCTTAATCGGATCATCCCACCAAGACCATCACCACCAGAACAACAACATCCCAACAACAACTCAAGAAATTACCACAATTAACTCAACCGAAGAGAAGATTTTCTCTAAGAACCAACTACCCCATTCTCATAGTATCCTCTAGGGAAAACACCAGAAGTTATGAGTCTTTAGGTCATCTTCAACCTAGAAACCCCAAAGCCCAACCCAGAAAAAGAATCCCAATTAAGAAGATTGAGATTCACTGCTCAACCTTCTTTATTTCCAGAAAGCTCCCGTAGTAAATGTCTGGGCTGAAACTCTAGAATGACTTATTAGGTCTATAAAACCCTTTTACCCTTGACCTAGCTCCACAAAAGGCCTAAACACATCCTCCCTTCACCCTTATGCATGTCTTATTGGGGCTGACTCTCTCCGATCAAGTCATCTCTCTTTTAGTCTTAACAAGTTCATTATTTTTAAACATTTGCCTTCTAGCAGATGTCAGCAAAGGTATGGAAAGCACGTGTTTCAACCACTTTTGATTAAAATTACTATGTTTCAAGTCTGATCCAGTTGAGGAATAGTGGAAAGCCCGGCCCAATAGCTGTTCTTTGGGTTTCTTGTTGGCAATATCACCTTGATAAGCCTTCTTGGCCTTTATCCTATTTTGTTTGGGCTTCATAATCTTGGCTCTCAACTATTTTTGGAAGATGCCCCATTAGCCCTTGGGCCAGACTTTCGGCCTTCGGTTGAATTTTGGGTTCGACTCCCTCTTCTCAAAACCCAAGTTCAAGTTGCGATCGCCTCGGCACAACACATGACATAAACACAAAAACACCCCTCACACCAGGCATGTTCAAAATGAAAGCGTCGCTTTTTGGAGCAGTAATAGGATGCCCATAAAATCCAGTAAACCTCCAAACTTCCCCAGAATGAGAATTAACCCAACTATCAATGTGATGCTCCGAAAAACTCTGAACATGAACATCAACTGAGTCATCCTATAGAAGAGCCAACCCACCTCCATAACCATCTCTTTCCACACCAAAACAACCCCTCATACCTAACCGTACTCTAATAAATTCCAACTTCCATACCGGCAGACGTGTTTCCATTAGAAACACAATCTGGGGAGCTTCCTTCTTCACGAAATGGTGAAGTTCTAGAACTGTCTCGGGGTTCCTAAGCCCCCGACAGTTCAAACTAATGGTTCTCATTGGGCCCGGCAAAGCTGATCAACAGCCTCCACCGATAACTCTGCCATATTGGTAACCACTTGTTGAACATGTTGTTTCTTCACCACACGCACCCCCTCCAGAGAAGCATCATCCATTGCTGCCATTTGAGACGTTCTTTTACCACCTACCCAAGACACCACTACTGGAAGTAAAATACCAGGAGAGGTCTGCATACGGGCTCTTTTCTTCCACTTCTTTGGTCTAGAGGAGCCTTCCTGTGTGTCCCGTTGGTTCTGAACAGAAAAAGAATTAGTATCTCGCATGTGCTCAACACATGTCCCATTTAAATCCACTACAACAACTTCATCCTCATCTTCAGTCATGTGTATCGGATTGATATTATCTCCCTCCAAAGAATTAATATCTCGCACATGCTCAGCACATGTCCCATTTAAATCCACCACAACAACTTCATCCTCATCTTCAGTCATGTGTAACTTATTGATATTATCTCCCTCCAACTTCAAATTTGAATCTGCATGTAAATCATATCCCAGCCTTTCCGTGCGCGTTATTCCCACTTCTGAATGTTGCGCAACAAACCGTTCCATCGTGGGGAAGAAGGTCTCTTCCCTTACCTTGCCCACCGTCGATGAACCTTCTTTCTCCACTGCCGATGCCGACTCTGCATTTACTTCTCCAGTAGCATGCACATGAGAGAGACTTGTCTTGGCAGTAGCATCATCACCATTAAAAGGTGGCGAAGAATATGCTCGAGGTTGACATGGTACACGGCTTGGTAGTGCACGAAGTCAAGCCCCATACCGGGCTTCACCTGGTTCCAAATCTCCACCAGTACGGCATCCCTCAAGACAATCATTCCCACTATGGTCAAGCCTCCCACAACGATAACAGAATATCGGTAAGTGCTCATACCGAAAATCAACCCAAAAAGGATCATTTAAGGTCCCTATTTCCTCATTCTCAAACTATAATATGCGTCCCCTCATCAGAGGTTTCGCTATCTCCACTTCAACTTGGATGCGCAAATAACGACCCCAACCCATCCCATCAGGTGGGACATCAACTTCAAGATGCCTACCCATGGCCGCTCCAATCATCTCACCCACTTCTCTCGTTATACGATAGGCAAATTAACAACCTGAACCCAAAACGCAGCATGAGTAAACTTGATTGTCGACGGTTGAACATCCCCATGAAACCGCATTATTTGTATCAGCTTCTTGTCAAATGTCCATGGACTTTGGACAAAAATGCGCTCCATATCATCTCGATTGTGAAAGATCGCCATGAAGAGATTATCATCAATTTCTCGAATGATAAGCTCTCTAGAGGAATACCATAACTGACGAAGAGAAGACTTGAGTGCATCACTATTGAAAGGTTTCAGCGTCAAAAGTTTGAATAACACACTAAACTGCGTTTCCTGTTCGGACTTCGCTTTTGTATGCTGGCCCAATAGAATACGAGGAGCTTCATTCGTAGATAATTTCAATCGCCGGCACATCTCCTCTAACTCCTCCATCATGACTCAAACCACGTCTCTCAAACCACACACCAAAGAATATATAGTAGGGCACCAAACCAATAAAAAGAAATAGAAAAGAAAAAAACACCACCACGGCAGAGCCAAAAAGGTCCCCTGAATGGTTCACAAGCTTGCATAGGCAAGTTCCCTACCTCCTACGGTACTGAGGACTCGAGAGCCCAAGATGCGTTGAGAAGTTTTTAAATATCACCATCTTATTTTTACAAAAATTGATTACTAATTCACAAATCCTGCATATTATTAAATATTTCTAGGATTACAAAATCAATGTGAGAAATCAGTGTTGCAAATGAGGCATGCTTATTTTCAGCTGCAGAAAACATCATTGTATCAATTCCAGCCTCATCAAGCTTAGTATCTTCTTTTCATTTTCTAGGAGAACCTTCTTTTCATCAGCTTGTTGCTTAGGTTCTACATTAAGTTCTTCCTACACAATCGTCGAAGCAACATCTTTGGTACTTGGACCTCTATTTCAACACTAGATTGTGGTGGTTGCATGAATCTTTGTAACTTGTATTCTAATAGGTGGGCCAAGCTTGTGGCGTGTAATAGGGAGGTTGGTCGAAAATTTTTTATGAACCGATCTTCCGGAGTAGTGGAGCGCATGGAAGCCATATGTATGGCTCTGATACCAAATCATATGCG
This sequence comes from Fagus sylvatica, assembly GCA_907173295.1. Lineage (NCBI taxonomy): Eukaryota > Viridiplantae > Streptophyta > Magnoliopsida > Fagales > Fagaceae > Fagus > Fagus sylvatica. Next base: position 72,139,795 of record OU015761.1, read on the forward strand.
CCCACAGGTAGAACTCACTCCTAAAAATCGGCTTACAAGGGGTGGGTGCCTAGGAGCTAATAAACACATGTTTAAGCTCATATTTAACCAATGTGGGACACTTGGGATTGTAACAAACCACCACACTCTGCAGCCGATGTCCACGGCGGCTCTCACTCTGAGGCAGGGCCCGCGGCCCTCCCAGGTAGCCCTTTCCAAGATGACGACCACAAAGCCGCAGCCCATACTGTGTTCGAGCCCATACTCGATGTGATGGGTGGCTTTGATACCAAATGATATGATTCGGATTTTTAATAAAGAAAATAAAGATAACTTAGTCGAATTCTAGATGACTAATCTCCTGAACGTAAGAGAGAAACTGAATTTGGGGTTTAATTTTCTGATTACCTCATTAATAAATTCCACTCCATAAAATAGTAGCCGAATACAAACTAATAACTATTCCACTCCTTGAATATAGTGGTGATAGCTAACTCAAACTCTAACTGAATAATAACAATTGCAGATAACAATTAATCTAAAGCTATTTTAAACTAACTCAAATAATAACAGATATCAATCTAATCTCATAGAGAGTAGGGATTTATTCGGCTATCCCAATTTTATCTTCCTTCGACTTATCTGCTTATTCGGGCCATAACAGTAGCAAATTCATCAAATTCTCCTCTCTCTCCACATTACCATGAATCGTGTCATCAAATACAAATACTTAACAAGCATAATATATGTTTAAAAGTACTTCTCATATCATATCCTAATTTTCAAGAATTGATAGATCTCCAATATTGGCCTAGTATTATTAATTTATATCATATATCTATATTGATGCTTTTTATTTGAAATCAAATAGGAAATAATACCATTTTAAGAGAAATTCATCATTTATGTATATGCGCGTGTACCTAATATACTAACTCTTAGCCATATGGCTTTCCTTTCTCTTCATTAGATTTTGTGAAAGAAGTGATAGAAAAATGTCCTTATGAAATTATGAAAGTCGTCGATGACTCAGGATGGACTCCTTTTCATATTGCCGCACATCTAGGTAACGAGAAAGTTGTCGACCTGTTTTTGAAATATGATAATTCCTTAGCATATATGAAGGACAAAGACGGTTTATCAGCTCTTCACATTGCAGCCAAGGAAGGTAGTCTTAATGTAATCAGTAAACTCATCACAACATGTCCTGATATCATTGAGTTCATGGACAAAAAGGGTCGGACGGCTCTTCACTATGCTGCAGAGAGAGGACAGCGCAGAGCTGTTAAATTGTTTTTAGGGATACCAGGTCTTGTGGGTCTTATCAACGAACAAGACCAAGAAGGAAACACGCCTATGCATCTGGCAGCCATCAAAGGACATCACTTAGTTCTAATACTACTGGTGGCTCAAAGAGAAGTTGACATAGATGCTATGAACAAGGAGGGCTTGACTACAATGGATATCGTTCTTTCAAGTACAAGGATTACAACCACTACAAAGGTACGCCCTTCTCTTGCATGGAGTATTAATGAATAATTTTTTTATTTTTTATTTTTTTTATAGAAAAAAAGGTCTACAATACATAAAAATTTATAACACTACTTTTATATAGATTTATCATTAATACCACTTTCACATGAGATTATAGTGACTAAACATTTAAGCAAATTGTGAATTTGTGTTTTTATAAACTTATTGTTATATAAAATGTGAATGAAGAAACTTCTTTTTTCATGTAATTGTACAAAGGTTAGAATTGGTGGGGAAATCTTTAACTTAAAAAGAGTGTATAAAATAAAATGTGACAACACGCTTAACTGAACCACAAAACAAGGCAAATTTTTCCTATCTAATTCCTTCATCTCACTCAAAGTAGGAAAATTATTAAATACTTTGAAAGTAATGTTTCATTCTTTCACAGGAATACAAATTTCCATAATAATTTTAAATAGTAAGATCTACTATTATCTAAGTGAGAAAGTCCTTCACCAGCTGTAATCACTTGAAGTCCACTATTGACCCACGTGTCAAGGACTTAGTCAACCAAAGTTGTTCTTTGTTAAAGTTTGTTACACAGTCAACAAACTCAAGCTCTAATTATAAACAGAGAATGCTTCTAATATACAGAGATTACAATTTCATTCACTCTCTCTTACGAATTCTTTCATGGTATCAGAGCTTGAACCCATGGCTTCCCTACCTAGCACAAATGAATCTTCTTCTTCTTCAACCTCACAAAACAATATAAATCCAAATCACTCAGCTGTACAGCAGAATCCAATGATTCTTCTCTTACATGTCTCCAATCTCATCCCTGAAAAAACTGGATCACAGTAACTATTCGCTGTGCAAATTCAAGATCACTTCTACTCTTGATGCCTACTCTCTTTTGGAGATACTTGATGGTACTTGTCCTCGTCCAAAAAAATATACAAGAGACTCCATTGGAGCTCTCACTGAACAAGGGAATTCAGAGTTTCATCAATGGCAAGCTAAAATACAAAGCACTGCTATCAATGATCAGTTCAACCTTTTCCCATTCTGCTCTGTCTCTGGTAATAGGGCAGAAAACTTCCAGACTATGGGAGACCCATGAAGAAGGTACACCTCCATTTCTAGATCCAATGTTCTTGGATTCGAAAGAGATTCAAAGAATACAAAGAAGAACACTGACAGTATAACTTCTTACATGGAGAAGATAAAAGGAATGTAGAGATAAGCTTGAAGCTGTAGGAATTCTGATTGAGGATAAAGATCTACTTCATATAGTCTAGGATGGCCTTCCTCATTAATTTTATCCTTTTTTCTTAGCCATGAGAATAAGGAATGAGCCAGTCTGCTTTGAAGAACTGCATGTGTTAACCACTGTTGAAGAAAAGTCACTGAAGCATTCAGAAATCAACAAAGAAATTGTCCACGTTGCAATGGTCAGCACAGGACCAAAGCAGAACACTGGTCAGGGCTGTCCTATCCCATAGTTCAATCCTAGCACAAATAGAGGTCGTGATATATCTAACAATTACAAAGGCAGGGGAGGAAGAAACAATAGAGGAGTAGTACCTATCAAAAATTCTATAGTCCACAACATCAGTCCTATCAACCTTCAAATACAAATCCTAGCTCAAGACCTACATGCCAAATTTGTTACAAAATGGGGAACACTTCTATTGACCGCTTTCATAGAATGGACTATGTATTCCATGGCAGACAGCCACTTGCAACCCTTGCAGCTATGGCCTACTCATCTAACATCCTTCTTCTAACTGTTCGCTAAGTGATTTTGGTGCTACAGACCACTTCACACCTAAACTGGCCCACATTCAGCAACCTATAGCTTACACAGGAACTGACTATGTGTCAGTGGGAAATGGTCATGGTTTGTCTGTAACATAAGTTTGGCAATTGAGAATTCATATATCATACAAACACAGTATTAATATGAACCGGATTGAGAAACTTACTCTCGTTGCAGAAGACTTGGATCGGTTTTGCTGGCTTGTTACAAGCTCCAATGCTGCTTTTCCTCTATTGTCACGAACCTCCCTTAGCACTCGTGTTCGTCCTTGTTCTCGTGGGTTGAGGTTGGCTACTAGAGTTACCCTACAATATCCACGAAACTAATTCCTATAGATTTCTAGAGAGAGTCTCACACTTAGTGAGAAAGAGAGCTTTTCAACATACGTTTAATTTTTCTATATAAATGTAGTCTATCTTTTTGGTCTTCTCATCTAATATATATATTCACAGAGAATATATTTATAAGATAGAAGCACATCCCTCCTTTTAGGGATGTGACAGCCGGGTATCCCATGATTTTTTCCAATTCAAATCATGGGTAGTTATCCTTATCAGATAACTAAATGGGACCCGCAACCCATAGTGGGTGGATCATGGGCTGGTTCCATCCCGACCCATTAAATTGTAACAACTCCCACTTGCCCACACAGGGTGAGGTGTCCACCCACATAGGATGAATCAATCTCTCAATCTATCACATTAACCTCCTCATACTAGAAAATAGTTTGTGCGCCTTCACAAGAAGAAACGTACAGCTTCAAGAACAACAATTTTCAAGTCATCTCTTGACCAATAAAAGTGCATCATTCGAGAGCATCTCGATTATACCCTAGACGATTTGACTACACCAGATTAAGCACTCTTAATCCCTCATGATAAGCAGTGTTTTACCCCAAATATGTGATGTACTCATTTCCTATATTGCAAACACATTACAACATAGACGTTGGCCAACAATGAGTTACATAACATGGTATATTATCAAATAGTCTTCCCTAAGTTCTCATGTCAATTAAATTGGGTTCAACCTCTTTCCCAAAGATTCCTCGTCATACTGAATCACTCATGGTCCTCAGTTTACATGATAAAGTAGTGACATTAAGCTTCCTCATTATGACATAATCTTAGGTCGACAAAGGGTAAAAATAGGATCATTGATCCTTGTGGCTCACATAGTGATGAAGCAGGGATCGCTCATCACTCGCATTGTCGGCCGACATAAAGCACATATAGTATGAAATGTATATAATATGGCGTTGTCTCATAAAAATGAGCATGTCACTAAGAATGAGTAGAAACGCCATACAAATTTGAGTCTAGCCGTTATGCAAGCGCCTAACCAGAGTTTTTAGCCCAGTCACTCTCCAAGCATTTGCTTAAAAAACTCAAATTTAGCTATAATACAGGCTACATAGAGTCTTGGCATCAGTCTTTGTTCAACCTATCCTGAGGTCTCATCTTAGCTCTATTTAAGGCGACATGTCACTAATAAAGATATAAATGTCTTAATTCACTATTTTAGTGCCTAAAGACATAGATTTCTCATCTTGCTCGCTATCTAAGCGCCAAGGTGAATCACCCATGTGAGAAGGTCGATTCTAGCCTAGTGACATATTAAAAGATGTGCTATCAATAATATTTCACATAAGAATAAAGTTGATAAAATGAAAACTCATTTCATAAAACAATAATAATAATGTCGATACAAAATAAAGTATCTAAGCATATCATATCTGTAGATGCCCACTTTTTGCCAAAACCTAAGCCCAAAGCATCAAACTTTGTTTTGAAGGCCCAAAACAAGTTGAGCCCAATGATCTATGGCAGTAGAAAATAAGAGGCAATAGTCTTAGGCCATTAATCGAGCCCAAGACCCAAGCCAGCCCACTCAGCCCAATACTCACACCTGTTGATGAAACTTGCTAGAACAATTCAAAAAAGAGAGGGAAAACCCTCCAGAACAGTCCAAAAGGGAGAAGTAAAAGCACCCCACGTGGTGCTCTCTCTTTTTCCCCCCATTTTCGGTGTGGAGCTCAAGGCAATAAAGCAGCACTTTCCCAATGTGAAATACGGTTTTCCAGGCTTCATAATTGTACAAGAAAGCTGGTTTCTCTCATTGACCAGCGGTTGCAGTAGACACTCTCACAAAAACGTCTATCGCAACACTAGTCGTGAGAGGAAATGATGGGGAAGACAAGACAAGAGCTGGGGAGGCCGAGAAAGCTGCCATGGCCGCCGAAGCTACTGCCACTCAAGAGCAGCAATCACCGTAGCCCAGCACTCCGGTGGTCCTTTTTTATCCTCAACATGGAACTTAGGAAGATCGGTTTGGGGGTAGGAGGATTAATTTACTGAATTTCTTTGATCTGCCGTGAGAGCGTTTGATCTGCTGGGGATGCAATGCAACGATAAGATCAAATTTAATTATGCAAAACGTGTATAAGTCAATTCAATTACCTCAACTCCCCTTGTCAAGCATTTAATGCTCACCATCCCCAACACCGGAAATAAAGGATTAGCTGTCTGTCGCAACCCAAATCAGGTCTGCAGCAGATAAGTCAAATCCCACCCCTTTTACCTCTCGGATAAACAGTAACCATCGTGATTAAGAGGGTAATGGGTGAAACCATGAGATACTAACACCATTATAAAGAGGGATGGGAAATAGGAAAGGGGGGTTGGTTGATCTTGGTATGAAATTAATTCCTTCATAGGAGCTGCTTCACAAAGCTTCAAGGGAGAAGACAACCAAAATTATGTAGAACACTTTCTGCAGACCCGTGGTAGACTGAGACACTTTTAGTCTGCCACAGCCAAAAAACGCCCACTCAACCACCAAACACCCATACCAATTAATGCTGTTGATTCATACATTTTTGCACAGTAAATAATCCTCTTCCTACTCATCAAATCTCCTAAATTCTATGATTTACTGTATATTTCTTATCTGTGATTATCTTTGCAAGTCATGGTGAAGGCCAAGTCTGTTATGCTTAGCTTTTTAGTTTGCGGTACTGACCCCTGAGTTCTGATGTTTGTAACATATTTCTTATGCGTTGTTGTTACTGGATGCACTGGTGAAAGCAAAGTTTATAGTTGTTAGTTTTGATCTACAGTACTAACTTCGTAAGTTTATTGTAATTGGTTTTGATCTGCGGTACTGATCTTGTTTGTCTATCGTGACCGTTCTTCATGAGTATTGCAGCCCAGTAGATTAGAAAACTCTGACTCCTGAGCTCTGTTGCTTGTAATATATTTTTTATATATGTTGTTGTCACTGGATCCCCTGGTGAAAACAAAGTTTATGGTTATTAGTTGTGATCTGCGGCACTAACTCCAGGCCAAGTTTACTATGTTTAATTTCAATCTACGGGACTGACTTTGTCCGTCTACCAGCAAGTCTATCACATATCTCTTACATGTTATTATCATTGCAAGCTTTGGTGAAAGCAAAGTTCGTCGTAATTAGTTTTGATCTGCGGTACTGATCCCATCAGTCTATCGTGACCCTTTTCCATGGGTATTACGGCCCAATAGATCAGAAACTCTGGAGGGAAGCACCATCAGCCACCGGGTAGCCCAACAAGCCTGGTGTAGAGTTTTGGGCTCAACACCTCCTTCAAACAGCTCAGCCCACGTTCATCCCACTCACAAAGTGACACGTGGTAAATAAGGAAATTTTGAGCATTCACAATATCTTACGAAGTCCCACGCTCTTAGCATGACAGAAGAACACATCTTTAGCAATGGGCTTGGTCAAAAGATCAGCCACCATGATACTAGTAGATATATATATATATATATATATATATTTTAGCTAAACCGTTTTTCATTGTGGTTGTTCACAACTTTAGTACGTATACATGGTTCGAATCTTATGTGTCAGAAATACTGAACTCAACTTTTGTTAAATTTACAGGGGTACATCATGGAAATGTCGAGGATAGAATATGGTAGACTAAGTTTGAGAGGAGTGCTCTTAAATAATCACATTCCGAATATGACTCTGAATACGCTGAGGAAATTAGGAGTACAAGAAAGATCAAGGAAAGAATCTGCAGCTGGAGATGCAGGAAATGCTACAACTATGGATGAGGAAAGAAAGCAGGCAAACGATAAGCGCCAGACCAATGTGTTGGTAGCAACACTCATCGCAACTGTCTCCTTCGCTGCAGCTTTTACGGTTCCTGGTGGATACGAAAGCAATGATGTCAATAAAGGCCTCGCAGTATTAAGCGAGAAAATTGCTTTCAAAGCATTTGCGATAGCTAATTCTATGGCCTTTAGTTTATCCACCGCCGCAGTATACACCCACTTTACAGCTTCAGCACGGTCGAGTTCCTTAACTGAAGAAAATATGTTGACAATTCGAGCCTGTGGTTTCACATCTTGGGCCCTTATAGCATTGATGATAGCTTTTATTTCAGGCACCTATGTTGTGCTGCCACACTCTTTGGCTGTTACTACAGCTGTTGTTTTATGTTGTTTCTATTTTAGTGGTATGGTCGCGGTAGTTGTGTGATCAGGCCAAAGTAATAACTTTGAATGGGCAATATGGTGATATAGAATTTTTTTTTTTGTTCTCAAATAATCCGATTAAACATGATTTGTATTAAAACTCGCACTATTATCCGGGAATGTACCTAATATTTCAAATTTGCTATATCAAATCTAGAAAAAAGTACACTTTTGTTACTTATATTTTGAGGCTGTTTCATTTTGGTCCTTATGTTTTATAATTTTCATTTTG
>OU015761.1:72147923-72235546 GCA_907173295.1 Fagus sylvatica
TGGAAATTACCGCGGGTATGGTGAAAACCTCGGAAGAGGCGCCATAGGCAAAAGTAACGTGGAAAGCTGGACTTGGCGTAAGCTGAGGGTAATATATGGCTAAAAAAAAAAAAAAAAAAAAAAAAAAAAAAAACCGGTATCACAACAAGGCGAGGCATCAAATCAGTGCAAGACTAGTGATCGGGGTTGTTATGGCGGTGAAGAGGTTTTCGACGAAAGAACGACCTATGTTATCCTTTGAGCAGTACGGTTCGTTCGATATAAAGAGAATGTTTGGGGATCAAGAGGTGGAGCACAAGTGTATCCTTCCAAACACCCAGTTTCAAAGTGACATATCATTAAGTTCTCACAAACCATTCATACCATACTTATCTCTTTCAAATTTGTAAATTCTCATATTCATTTCCACAATAACATTCAATCCTTGCCATTGATTCATAAAAAGTCGAATTCATAGGATTTCATATAGATATTCACAGACAAAATACGTGCTTTCATTCATTCATAGTTCATAAATTCATACATTTGATTTTTCATGATGTCTTGAAAGCATGTCTAAATATATCGACTGAGAAGTTGAAAATGGGAGCCATGCATAATCCGACTCGGATTTATGAATGACTCACCATCTAAATACAAAAACTACTGACTACTCACTGCTACCTGAAGTATGCGCTATCTAATGACCAAGACGTATGCAGGTCTCTCTGCAGAATCTCCCCAAGGCAGTGGAAAGGGCCGGATCCCCCTCATCATGCTCCTCCCAGACGGCACGAGCTCTGGCACCCAAAGAATCCATCACCTGGTTAATCTGGTGGAGAGAAGTGACCACAGGGAAACCCTCCTGATTGAGCCAAGAAGCATTGGACTCAAGAGCATCATGCACCAGATCCAACTCGGACTGCAAAACCCCGTTGTCACCCTGGAGAACGCTGATCTGAACCCTCATGACCCCCATGGAAGTACGCGCAGACGTGAGAGCCTCCTCACTCGCATCTAACGCCCGTCGGAGAGGCTACAATGTCCTGAGGACGACCGGTGGCAGGATCAACCAAGGCCTGGGTATATGAACGAAGAGAATCAAGCTCATCCTGGACCCGAGTCCTCTCCGCCTGCTCAGTCTCCAGCTGCTCCCGAGCCTCGGCCAAGTTCTCCTCCAGCTGTTCCTTAGCATCCTCAGAAATCTCGAGCTGCTCTCTGATGAATTCATTCATCGTGCGAAGAGTAGAGACGTTCCCCCTCTGAGCCACCAAGTCACGGCGAAGGTTCGCCACCGCCACACTGTTGTGATGCAAGGTACTCCGCAGAGACTCTACACGAGCCGCAGATGCCTCCCTCTCAGACGCCCTAGCAAGACGTAATGATAACAGCTCTGTCTGAGCCTCCTCAAGCTCTCGCTCCAAAGCAGTAACTCTCTCAGGCTGACCAGTGGAGGCTGATACCCGAAGGGAGCGAGATATCAAGGAATATGGTGCACCTGGCCGTACTGTAGGCCTGAGGGTGAAAAAGGGGGTCCACCCCTCTCTCCACTCGACAAAGTCCGAGGTAACAGAGCTATCTCCGGGCGAACCCTCCTCGATGAGGACCATCTCTGAAAGACGACCTCCCCAGATGTCCTCAATCCTGAGAGGAGCCTCCACATATCCTCACTGGGGAATGTAGTCAAAAGTCACCGCATCCAAGTCGCCCAGGCGAGGCGGGTACTGAACACCGCTAAACTTGACGAAGAGCAAGGCTGGGATAGTAGCCTGTACAACCCCACACCCCAGGAAGAGGCACTCCATCGAAGAGGGCACAATGAGTCCAGGGCATCCACGATGCCGGCCCCCAGGTAACCTTCCAAGCCCACCCACTCAAGGGCAGGTCAAGGAGGTATAGCGCCCAAGCACGACTGTCGCCGGTGAAGGGAAGTGCTATCTGGACGGTCTGGCTCACCGTATGTCTCTCAAAATGATAAGGAGTCTGGAGGCGATAAAAATGCTGCAGGTGACTGCAGAACCAGAGCTGAAGGAGCTGCGTGCAGAACATCGGGACCCCCTCTCCCTGTCTCCTACAAAAAGATAAAGACCGCACGGTCTCGCACAATATGGCAGGGATGATAGACCTGCCCTCGCTGAATACTATAGGAATGACACCCAAGTCTATCCTACCAGCGGAAGTGGGAAAGAGAAAAATACCTGCGAAGGCGATCTTGAAGGCATTGATTCGGAATTTCTTCCATTCCTTCTTGCCCGCAATGAAGTCTCTAGCAAGCCTCGCCGGAAAGGCACTCCGAGAGAAGTACTTCGTCAACAGGTCTAGAGAAATGTTGGCTTTCCGCCAAGTTGCCTCAGGTCGGGCGATCTCAGGACGTAGAACCGCAGTGGTCAAACCCAAGTATTTCTCCAAGCATCGGTTGGACCGAGGACCCTGAATGGGTATAACCGGGGTCTCGCTAAAGGGGCTGTCTAGCTGGAGAAGCTTAGCATACTCCTCCATGGTGGGAATGAGATCCACCTCTCCGATGGAAAAGCAACAATGGGTCGGGTCCCAGAAAGAAGCTAGCGCCTCGAGCAAGCCGCGATCAACCTGTAGCCGCATGAAAGGGGGAAACTTGCCAAAGATCCCCACGATATCGGCGTGGTCATCCTCTCCGAGAAGAGTCCACCAATGTCTCATCCGCTCAACACGGAAGTCATGGAAACGAAGCGTCACCAAGGAGTCGGGATCACTACTTGAAGAAGCCATGAAAATGAGAAAAACGAAGAGTTTTTGGTGAAAAGGGGAGAGGAAAACTCAAAAAATGGTTGCTGGCTCGAAGGAGAGCTGGAGTTTAAAAAGCCAAGAACTCGCGCATCACCATCATGCGCCGCGCATGACGGTCATGCGCGAGTCCCGTTGGGAATCCCAACGGCTCTTTCTCCCATGTCTCGCGAATTCGAACCTGTTCGCTCACTCCCAGAGGTCCGTTTTGCACTATATAAGGGCCATTTCGCAAGGAATCACCTAGGGGAAAGTCCTGGGCGGTCCGGTGATCGAAGATTTCGAGTCAACGAACAGAAACCGACCCGAAACCCTAGAACCGGTCCGGAGGTCAAAAGTGGGACCAAAGCTGGCCTCAAACGGAAGCATTTGATACGATTTAATCAGGACCGACCACCCGCCAGCAGGATGGCCCGGGAACCGAGAACTAGGCTCGACAGTCAAGAACCGGCCCTGAAACCCTGGCTCAACTCAGAAACCGGGAAGTGCAAAGATGACTCGGGAATGCCACGCAGGCGAACCCCGTGGTACACTGGGGCAAAATTTTTCAAAAGAATTTTGAAAAATTTCGAAAAGAAGTAGACTGACTCTCTGCGAGCCGTCGTAGCCTGACACAAGGAAAGCGGAGAAAGAAATCCAGAACTCTGCATCAACCTACGTTGCCCTACACTGGGGCAAAATTTTTCTATCTTCAAGAAGCTAGAAAAATTTGTTTGACACTGCATACTGGGGCAAATTTTTCCATTTTTGTCAAGAAAAATTGGAAAAATTCGGAGAGTCATTCAAATGGGCCTCGTGAAGGAGTAAGTCCCAATGATGATAGAAACGGGCCTCGTGAAGGAGTAAGTCCCAATGATGATAAGGGCCTCGAGAAGCGAGTAAGTCCCAATGATGATAAGTCCCAATGAAACGGGCCCCAAGGAGAGGTAAGCCCCGATATTTATTGAACCAGGCCTCGCGGAGGATCGAGACCCGGTATCCATACACATAACCCAAACACATACCCAAACACATCCATAAACATACATCCATACACATAGCCATAAACACATAACCATAAAAGAAAACCAAAACCATCCATAAAAACCACAAATGTCATATATACAATAGCCAATGTCTGTACATCCCATGTAAATACAAAATGATTGGCCGGAATACAAGGCCCCAAGAAAAAAAGAGAGGAAAAATATACATCATGGAGGAGAAGGGTCGTCAAAGAACCAGTCTCGAGAAACAGGATCACGAGGCGGTGAAGAAGAAGGCTGACCAAGACCAGACGGGTCAGCTCCGGTAACAGGAGTAATGCCCATGCCATGAAGCTGGTCCTCTAATCTCCGGATGGTCGCCGCCTGAGCAGCCAGCGCCGCATCTCGAGAACCTAAGTCCCTCCGGCTCTGGGCCAAATCCCTCTGCATCTGCACCATCTCCCCCTCTCGCCGTGTCGCCTCCGTCTGCATACTGGCCATCTCTCCCTGTACTCGGTCCATATCAGCCGTATGACGATCCGCGCTGACCGACAGCTCAAGCTGGAGACGCAGTATCTCACCCTCAAGTCTCTCGATCTGCCCAGAAGACCGAATGTGATGACTGTCCATGGCCACTCCACCCATGACACGGCCACCCTCAACCTCGTGAAGAGACATCAGGGACCCCAGAGAAACTTGCTCAAACCACTCCTGGTATGGCACACCCTCTCGGACCAAACTCGGGTATGCACTCACCCCTGCTATGTAGGGATCACTCGGAGCTCGCGGAATGTAGTCCTCAATAGTCATCAAGGGGGAGGGGTCTACAGGGACAACGGCCTCATCGCCCAACTGTCGTACCGTCCGCTCACCCAGCAGAAGCTCCCAAGACCGAGTGGTCCGGATCCACAGCCTCAGACGAGACAACGCTACAGCCCTAAAAACCTCAGGTCGCTGAGACAAAGCTGCAGAGTAAGGCTGGAAGATGATATCAGCATCCCTGAGGCAATCAACTGTCATGCGAAGCTCAAGGAGGGTGCAAGTAGTCATCCTCTCAATCCTAGAGGTATCCCAACGCCTGGCAAGAGGGAAATCCGGGTCAGAAGCCAACGGAAGTCGACTGGGAGCAAAAGTGGGGAAGTGCTCAAAGGCCCAGAAGACGGTAAACTGCCAGAAGCCAAGAAAGCTGATCGACTCCCGACGAGAATAACGGCGCAGACCCCGGATGTAGAATCCATATGTCAAGGCACCCCAGTCATACTCCCTCAGAGTGTCGATGTCCCGGAACATACCGACAATGGGCGTGGGAACAATGGACCGGTCGTTCCCGAGAAAGCAGCTGAAAATGAAGTAGGCTGCCCACTGGCGATATCGTAGCTCAGTAGGAGGCTCCTCCCTATCTCTCCTCAAGACATCCGCCAGATACCGAATCCTCACAGAAGGACGCCGGGTACCCTCTGTAGCATCGCGATCAGCAAGACCCAAAATCTCTCTAGCCTCAAAGCCATCTATAGGCTCGCTAGGGGGAGCTCTCCCTCCAAAACGGATGCCCAGGATAGCGCTCCAATCTACAGGAAGCACCGCCATCTCGCAGGTACTGAGATGGAAGGTCCCGGTGTGATGAAAGAATCTCTCTATGAAACACCACACTGCCGGGTGGTACACTGACACGTAGGGGATGCTAAGGAAAGGACCGAAGCCCAGCTCCTATCAAAAACTCCTTATACTCCGGACGGGAAACCGCCAGAAGTCTGCTAAACTCGGACCACCCACCTCGGCCAGCGCTATAGGGAGGCTCCTGCACAAAATCCGAAAGAAGAATGTCAATGCAGAGATTTGCAAAGGTCAAGAACAAAAGAAACATATGAAAGTATGAAGGTACCTGACAGCGACGGACCAGAGAAGACGGATGAGCAAGGAGGTTCGTCAGAAGGGGCGTATCGGATATCTCAACAGCAACAGGGTAACGCGGTCGAATGCCACCATGGGGAGGATATCTAAATCCCGGCGCAACGTAATCCTCGGGAATGGTGCCCGCAGAATCAGGAATCCCCTCACTCCTCTGCCTCTTCAATCTCGAAGGGAGAATACCCGTCGACCTGGTATGGGCACGACGAGGTGCGGCAGGAGGAGCATCGCTGGAACCAGTAGTGACACTAGGCTGTGGAGAAGGACGAGTCGTCTCAGAAGGCCCGGCACTACGACCAATGACGACTCCAGGTCGAGGAGGAGCCCGAGCCGCACTAGGAGCTAAACCAGCAGCCTCGGCATCAAACTCAGCCTGCAGATCCCTGGCAAGAGATGCGTCAACACGAGTACGTACGTCCTCCATAGCATCGTACTCATCGTCCGTATCAGGAGAACTCTCAGGAGCATAAGCTACAGCCTTGCCTTTCGCAAGGCGATCGGACCGGCGATGGCCCCCACTCCCACTACCTCGATCAGACATCTGCAAAAAGAGCAATGAACAGTCAAAGAGTCAGAAAAGTCAGGTACATCTCATTCTTGAAAAGCATAGGAAGTACACAATGATCAAAATTATACAAAACAAGAAAAAAGGAAGGAATAATCAAACAACCAATTTGTCCCTGATCGTTTGGATGAATTTCCCAAGCCAGGTCTGATTACCCAATTGCGATTCGACTAAGTGTCAAATCCCAATTTGTCCCTGATCGTTTGGATGAATTCCAAGCCAGGTCTGATTACCCAATTGCGATTCGACTAAGTGTCAAATCCCAATTTGTCCCTGATCGTTTGGATGAATTCCCAAGCCAGGTCTGATTACCCAATTGCGATTCGACTAAGTGTCAAATCCCAATTTGTCCCTGATCGTTTGGATGGATTCCCAAGCCAGGTCTGATTACCCAATTGCGATTCGACTAAGTGTCAAATCCCAATTTGTCCCTGATCGTTTGGATGAATTTCCAAGCCAGGTCTGATTACCCAATTGCGATTCGACTAAGTGTCAAATCCCAATTTGTCCCTGATCGTTTGGATGGAATTCCCAAGCCAGGTCTGATTACCCAATTGCGATTCGACTAAGTGTCAAATCCCAATTTGTCCCTGATCGTTTGGATGGAATTCCCAAGCCAGGTCTGATTACCCAATTGCGATTCGACTAAGTGTCAAATCCCAATTTGTCCCTGATCGTTTGGATGGATTCCCAAGCCAGGTCTGATTACCCAATTGCGATTCGACTAAGTGTCAAATCCCAATTTGTCCCTGATCGTTTGGATGGATTCCCAAGCCAGGTCTGATTACCCAATTGCGATTCGACTAAGTGTCAAATCCCAATTTGTCCCTGATCGTTTGGATGAATTCCCAAGCCAGGTCTGATTACCCAATTGCGATTCGACTAAGTGTCAAATCCCAATTTGTCCCTGATCGTTTGGATGGATTCCCAAGCCAGGTCTGATTACCCAATTGCGATTCGACTAAGTGTCAAATCCCAATTTGTCCCTGATCGTTTGGATGAATTTCCCAAGCCAGGTCTGATTACCCAATTGCGATTCGACTAAGTGTCAAATCCCAATTTGTCCCTGATCGTTTGGATGGATTCCCAAGCCAGGTCTGATTACCCAATTGCGATTCGACTAAGTGTCAAATCCCAATTTGTCCCTGATCGTTTGGATGAATTCCCAAGCCAGGTCTGATTACCCAATTGCGATTCGACTAAGTGTCAAATCCCAATTTGTCCCTGATCGTTTGGATGGAATTCCCAAGCCAGGTCTGATTACCCAATTGCGATTCGACTAAGTGTCAAATCCCAATTTGTCCCTGATCGTTTGGATGAATTTCCAAGCCAGGTCTGATTACCCAATTGCGATTCGACTAAGTGTCAAATCCCAATTTGTCCCTGATCGTTTGGATGAATTCCCAAGCCAGGTCTGATTACCCAATTGCGATTCGACTAAGTGTCAAATCCCAATTTGTCCCTGATCGTTTGGATGAATTTCCAAGCCAGGTCTGATTACCCAATTGCGATTCGACTAAGGTGTCAAATCCCAATTTTTCCCCGATCGTTTGGATGAATTTCCAAACCAGGTCTGATTATCCAACTGAGGTTTGACAAGTTTCAAACCCCAATTTTCCCCGACCATTTGGAAAGAATTTCCAAGGCAAATTAAAGTTCTTCTGCATTGCGGGACTCACTCGAGTCCCAAGTCTAAATAAGGCAGTTCCTAGACCCAACCCATGATTTTCAAAAAAAAATAATAATAATAATAAAAATAAAAAAAATATGCCCCATAGAAAAAAAAAGAGAGTGTGCGTAGCAACGCAACCCGAGAGCAATAAAGGCACGACATAGTACCCCCCCCAAAAAAAAATATACACAAGCATCATAATAAACATGGCGTCTCAAATTTTTTGCGTATCTCTCATCTCATGTGTTTCCAAACACATGTGTATGTATGTGCGTGTCTACAAAGGCTCATTTGTACATGCGCAGACCCCTGGCGTAAATGCATTTTTGTGCACTAACATGTTTGCTAAGTATGTAATGCATCCCAAAACATACAATGACATGTTAAACAAAAAGAAATAAAAGCAGAAGTGCACAAGGAAGAAGCATAGGACATAAAAGAAGGAAGCAAATAATCCAACCGTTCAAAACTGAAAAGGAGGGTGGGGTTGGAAAGGTGCTTACCTGTGGGACGTATAGGCGAAAACTGATCGTCGATCGGAGTCCTGGATCATGAGAAAAAGACCAAAAGACACAAAAAAGAGAATAACCCAATCAGCACATTTCGACCGTTTAAAACTGAAATAAATGGTAGGGATGGAAAGGGGCTTACTCGTGGAGCGCGTAGGCGAAGACGGCGCGTCAATCGGAGTCCCGGATAGCAAGATATGAGCAAAAGAGTGAAGAGGGGCGAAGTGGGGTCCAGAGAGCGAAAAGGGAAAGAAAACGACAAAATGAAGGGGAAAGGCCGCGCGGGGCCTGAAGTAGTGGGACCTCGCGCATGACCGTCATGCGCCGCGCATGATGGTCATGCGCGAGTTCCCAAAACTGCCCCGTTTCACCATTTCAAGCCCCGAATCGTCTTTTCGCATCCCGACCGATCTTCTCCAAGCCCTGGAATGCCCATTTGGACTCCGGAAGGACTGGCACGCAAACCGAGACAAACTACGCGACAGCCGTAGGAGTACGCGGAGACCGAGAAAATCCGAGCGGGCAAAAATCGAGTCATTTATTCTTTGTCCAACGTTCCTTGTGCCAAGAAATGCCGAACAAAGAAGGGGCAACTGTCATAACCCCATTTTTACCCCCGGGATTTTCTCGGGTGTCGGCACGCAAAACGAGGCAGCCCGAACCAAGTCGGCCTGTTCCGACGAGGGCTCATCACCTCGAATACTCCCAAAAAGAAGGTCCGAGACACATTTCCCAAGGTTTGACCAAGTTTGACTAGGGTTGACCAAGTTTGACTAGAGTTGACCAAAGTTTGACCGAGGTTTGACCGAGCCGTTTCCAACCCGACTAGGACCCACCGTGCCCAGAAACCCTTGAAATGTAGTCCGGGATACATTTCCAAGAGTTTGGAGAGCTTTGACCAAGTTCGACCAAGTTTGACCAAGGTTGACCAAGTTTGACCAAGGTTTGACCGGACCGTTGACCAGACCAAAAACTGGATCGAACTGACCACCCCTTGACCAATGTATAGAGAATATCAAGAGCTTCGATTCCGTACTTTACGGGTCGAAAACGGACGAGAAACGAGAGAGTTGTGGCCAAAACTGCGAAAAAACGGTCCGACACTTAGCCAAATTTTTGGTAAGTATTGTTGACAAAACAGCCTATTTGGGAGGCAACGTTTGCGCAAAGATTCTCTCCGACCCGCTGCAACTTGGTCCAAGAGCCAAGACCCTTAGGCAAGAGGTTCACTTCAGCTACCGCACGCAACTTTCGGATCGTCAAGAGCTCCTCCGGTCAAGCCGGAATCTCAGTCAAAAGTTGACCCCTTAGGCATAAGGAACATTCCGACGGCCTCCGTTCGCAAGGATCATATCTCGCGAACCCAAACTCGCCTCTGTGCAAGGCCTGTACCGTTAAAAAGTAGGTAACGCAAGCTTTCCGACGATACCAAGATCGTCGGAAATCCGACATCGGGAGCTACGTCTACCACGCGCGTGAAAACAGGCCGACAAAATAAGGTTTTGCTGAAAGTTCCGGGAATTGTTCTCCACCGACGTTGCCACGCTTGCGCACAGAGTCTTCCTGACTCGCAACAAGTTGATCTGCGAGCCCGGGCACATTGGAAAGAGGACACATCCATGCACGACGTGGAACTCTCGGATCGCCAAGAATTTATCGGGGTCAGCCGGAATCCCGATCGGAAAACTGCCCTCAAACGGACCAAAAACACCCCGGTGGACTCTGCTCGCGGGGCCATATCTCACGAGTCCAAGCTCGGATTCCCGCGAATCCGGAACCTTGCAAAAATAGGCAGCGCAAGCTTTCCGACGGTACCAAGAACGTCAAAATCCGACATCGGGAGCTAGGTCAAATATGCGCGCGAACTGGGACAAGATTTGAGAAAAAACGCGCTGGGAGCAAAACGCATTTTTTCTCCCGGACAGCCGCCTTCGCGCGCAGAGTCTTTCCTGCTCGCAACAAGTTGATCCGCGAGCCCGGGTGCGTTGGAAAGATAATGACTCCGGCTACGTCGTGGAACTCTCGGTTCGCCGATAGCATCCCCCGTTTGACCGGAATCCGCATCGGAAAAGTGCACAAAAACAGCTCCGAACACCCCGACTTCCGGGAGCCATAACTCCCTCGTCCGAACTCCGATTCGCGCAAACTTTATATCGTTGGAAAGAGGACGTCGAGAGCTTTCCGACGATATGCCGCATGACCCATTTTGAGTTCCGGAAGACCTCCAAAACTGCCCCCGAAAATCGGATAAAAAAGGGTACGCGCACGGAAATCGAGGAGGATTCGAGGGGCTGCTGGCGTGGAAGGATAAGACTGCCACGTGGCAGTACCACAACTCGCGCAGGACCGTCATGCGCCGCGCATGATGGTGCTGCGCGAGGCGTGCACGGTTTTCTATAAAACCGACCCTCCCCCCCCTCATTTGCACATAGTTTTTGCTCGGGCACTAGGCCTTCTCTAGAGCTTAGTTTAGGCAGAAAATAGGGGTTTAGGGGGTTTTAGGAGGGGATTTTTGGGTAGTTTTAGAGAGAGAGACTCCTCTCTAGGTAATCTCTCTCTCTCTCTAAGGCTCTTTCTCTCTCTTCTTTTTCTTTAGGGATTTTGGGGGGTTTTTAGAGTGAGAAGCACCTATTAGGTGCTTCTCTCTCTAACCTCTCCTCATCTTCCCACTCCTCTCTCTCTCTCTCTCTCTTTCTCTTACATTCTTTAGTTCATTTTATTTCATTTATGCTTTACTAGTTTCTTATTTGTCCATTTATTGCTTTATTTACATTTCCTTGTCATTTATTGCTTTATTTACATTTCTAGTCATTTATCGCTTTCTTTACATTTCTAGTCATTTATCGCTTTCTTTACATTTCTAGTCATTTATCGCTTTATTTACATTTTATACGCACTTGTGAATATTTGTTGTGATTACCCCCCCCTCCCCCGGTGTGTTTTAGTACGGCAATATTGAGTGGCTTTGGCGGCTCGCGTAAGTCCTCTAACAAAGGCCGTTGACAACCATGTTAGCCCACGAGGTCTTGACCCGAAAAATACACCGGTTTCCTCGTGTTTTAGTACGGCAAATATTGAGTAGCTTTGGCTCAGTTGCGTAAGACCTCTAACGAGGCCGTAACAACCTTGTTAGCCTACGAGGTATTTGACCCGAAAAATACATCCCCATGTGTTAAATAACGTCATTTATCGCTTTATTTACATTTACTACGTTGTAAATATTATATTGTGAATATTGTCATTTTCCCATTTTTCTTCCTTTGTGATTTGGGCGTGATAATCCCGATTGGTCGTGGTGGACTATGTAAGACCTCAAAGAGGCTTTAACCACCACGTAATTCCATAGGCATTGGACCCATTAAAAATCCCGTGTTTTTAAGTCCATTATTTGCTTTAAATTTATTTATCGCTTTCCGCAATGCTTTAAATACATTTATCGCTTTATTTACTTTTACGCGCTTGTGAATATATTGCGTTGTTATTATCTCCGTTTCCCATAAAAATTGGGCGTGATAATCCCGATTGGTCGTGGTGGACTATGTTAAGACCTCAAAGAGGCATTATCCATCCATGTAATTCCATAGGAATTGGACCCACGAAAATCCTTTGTTTAAACCCCGTTATTTAAATTTCATTATTTACTACGTTGTTGTAAATATTGTCCATTTTTCATTATTTTGATTTGGGCATGAAAATACCAAACGGTATTGGCGGTTTTAGGTAAGTCTTTCAATAGCACTAAACCCCATGTAAATCCATGAGGCGTTGGACCCGTAAATTGCAAACCCATGTTTTCAAATAGATTTTCACCATATAAGTCCTATTTGGCGTCGAAGGTTTGGATAAGTCTTTCAATAGCACCAACCCTTCGTGTAAGCCCGAAAAGGCATTGAAACCCCGTTTTCAAATAGATTTTCTCATATAAGTCCTATTTGGCGTCGAAGGTTTGGATAAGTCTTTCAATAGCACCAACCCTTCGTGTAAGCCCGAAAAGGCATTGAAACCCCGTTTTCAAATAGATTTTCTCATTTAAGTCCTATTTGGCGTCGGAAGGTTTGGATAAGTCTTTCAATAGCACCTAACCCTCCGTGTAAGCCCGAAAAGGCATTGAAACCCTCTTTTTAGATTGTTTTGTTCATTCATGTAAATCCTATGGTGGTGTCGGGATCCGAGTAAGTCTTTCAATAGCATCGAATCCCGACCCCACGAGGTCTTGACCCTTTCCTTAAAAACTTCTTGTGTTATAATAAATTGCACTTTGCATTAAGCATTATATTCATGCCGATCCATATTTGTCATCTTCATGATACATGTGTTGCGACTATGCCATGACTATTTTGCTTGGATATTTTGCCATCTTACCATCTTGATTACTTGCTTGATTGTTTATTGCTTTGATATAAAAATGTGATTAAAATACACTTTGCCATGAAAACTTTAAAAAGAGTAAACATGGTAATGTGGGCGTTAGAAACGAAGGTATGAGTCCTTTACACGGGGGCGTGGCTGGTACGTGCTTTCGTGTAAGGGATTCTACACGTTCTAACTCCCATAGGATCATGGTCTAAAATTCCCCAAAGTGTGAATTAATCATCCCAAAACCCCGCCATTTGACGGACCGCTTTACTCTTGGAAATCAAGGGTAAAGAGATCCCGAATATGGCACCAAAAACATTAATTGTTTGTCCCGGCACTAGGTGTTAGGATTTCAAGTATATCCTACCACCGAAATGCCCGGAAATTTAAAAGATACAAAGATAAAAGGGATGGTGAAATAAAGAGTCTAATCAAAACCGAACGAAGTCATATTACGTTTGCCATTTTTGGTATATCGTACGACGGAAATCGGGACATTTGTACATAATAAAAACCAACAAACTTAGGCTTAGCAAATAAAGAAAACATTAGGAAGGAGGTAACCGTTTTCTTAAACGGATGTCGTGGGGTGCCTAACACCTTCCCCACGCATAAGCAAACCCCCGAACCTATCTCTGGTTCAAGACCATTTAGTTGTAGATGTCTAAATAGGGTAAAATCTATTAGACATAGGTGCCCAATCACACCTTAAAATTTCCCATGATTGGTGGCGACTCCAAATTTGTGCTCACACGCACACACGTACACAAGTTCCCACACACACACAACTCGTATCTCGAAACGGAAAAGAGATAGAGGAACACACACAACACTCGCCAAATGGGGGTCGGTATCTAGGAAAATAAAAAGAAATACTTTAAAGAAAGGAATTTTCCGCCGGTGTCGACAAGTATGCAAAATTATAAAAAGGAAAAAAAAAAAAAAAAATTAAACTAAAAGCTAATGAACTCAAAACCACGTCGTTTGATGCATTTAAAATTGCATAAAAACGGCATCAAAACGACGCCGTTTTGATACATTGAGAAAGGCTACACCTTCAAATTCTTCCATCAAAACCGTAACCTCCATTAATCTAAATTTCCACGGTTTCGAATTTTTGGGGTTTTGAAGGGTTTCAGGGTAATTTGCTTTGATTGACATCAATGGTTCTTCTTTATAACTAATAAAATTGTTGTTTCAGATCTCATCTTTTGCATCCATGACTATAGGACTCACTTTCTTTAGGATGTGCAAGAAGATCACCTATCTGGCTAGTGTGGTCGCCACGAGAATCGGCACGTGGTGGAGACCCATTAACGGCGTTGAGGTTTTCATAAGGGCCTGATTGGACACGATAAACAGTAGTCAGAGTTTGTTAACTTCGTAGGCATGAGGTTGTTTTATGGTTTTATTATTTTCTTTAGTGTTGGCTAAATTATAAAATGGTGGAAGATACTTATGTGTTGAATGTTGATGCATGTGTAACCAAGAGTTCAAATTGATCAACATTATTCAAAGAATTGAGCTCTTAAGAAATTGCTTGCAAAGTGTTCATCAAAATGCCTAACCATACCACTCATTCCAGAAACTTCTCCCAAGCCCTTCTCTATGTTCCAGAGAGCCAAAGTCTCTACCACTTCATCGTTCAAGCTACTCTCACTGCCTCTTAAGCCCAACCCATGTGAGTTATGATATTATAACTATTTTTTTAATTAACTGGGCATATTTTACGGCTATTGAATCTATGACTTTACAATGGGATTTAAATTCGGTTATATTTTTGGATAGTCATATATATATATATATATATATATGTGTGTGTGTGTGTGTTAGAAAATAACTCATTTCATATATGTGTGAAGTTAGTGTGTCTATGGTGTTGAATTCAATCTATAATATTGTGTTCAGGATTTGACTCAATTCTTAATCATGGTGACTCTGATTATTGATGTACATAAGTTTGTGCTAAAAAGAAGATTGTTTTGGTGATTCTATTTTTTCAGTTATCTTGGGTGGAACCAGCCACCAAGAGAGACTTGCAATAGCCGAATCTATCAGGTTAGCTTTAGTTTTTTTCCCTGTTCTGTTTTAGTAGTCTATAATTTATGGCTTCCGTTGCATTACATATTTACATGAAAGAAAAGGTCATTATAAATTGATTTCAAATGTTTTGGTTAATGGCTTTTTAGAATTTATGGTCACAAGACAATAGGGTACATAAATTTCAGCCAGTATCATATATATTTCATAAAATTGATTATTCATATTAAATTTAATGCTAATAACATACTATTCAATCATGTGTTTATATTATTTTTTGATTTTTTATTAATTAGGATTATGGATTGAGTTAATGAGGGCGTGAACGATCTCAAATCAATCATGTCCTACCAGTATTTACTGGTGAATGTAAGGAATGTGCACATTGCAAATCAAAAGAGAGCAAACAGATGTGACCTACTCAATATAAACATAGTTTGGAGGTTCTACATTAAAATTGTAGGCCAGTAAGAATTGTAAGGATTTTATCATAAGTTTATGAATGTCAGAAATTTATAATATATTTAGCTGTATGTAATTGTGTCTGAATGATATTCTTGCTTTTGTTTGATAGTTGATCATCTTGCCTCCTTGGGAAAAGTTATGATATAAATTCTAGAATTGACTAGCATTTTTTTTTTTTTTTAAATTGTTGTTGATGTCATTTTAATAGGGTGGTTCTTAGAAGTATAACTGTCAAAGTGTGGTACGGTGACAACTGATAGTATTAACATGGAGAGTGTGGAGTAGTTGCAGATTTTCCATTTTTTGTGGGGAAGGGGTGTTTCCTTTTGTGGCCACATGCAATTGGGTAGGACACTTTTTGTAGGATCAAAAGGCAAGAGAGCAAAGGCTTCCATTGAATTCTTTGCTCAATTGGCAATAGACATGTGGAAGATATATTTACAATAAAGAGGGTTGTGCCTTGGCAAGTTGTAATGGAAGACATTTGAGGCTTGCTTACTCAGGAAATACAAAAATTTATATGTTGTACATAGAAAGGTATTGGCAGAAATGAGACCCCTAGTAGCCTTGGTGTCAAAGTCTTATATGCATTCTTCTTTTGACATGTAATAATAACTGTAGTAGTTAGTAGTTTTTTTTTGTACGTTTTAAATCCCAAAACTCTCCTTAGTAATTTCTTCCCACAAAACCAAAGCAATAATGTAAGTTTCTTATAAAATAAATGTGAGATAGCTCTTTGTCTATTTTCACGATTTATAGAAAATTTCCATGATTGTTATCAAAATGACTTAAAGATAACTGGTCAAAATTAGAGATTATCTTCTTTTCAGGGTTTGTAATATCGAATGTAAATGGTTTTTTTTTTTTTTTTTTCCTTCATGTGTTCACAAGTCTTTTAATCAAATAATATATTTTTTCTCAATTACCTTTTTAGAGTGCATAAGTTTGCTATTAGCGATTGATTATCGGGTAATATGCAGCAAGGTGATTAATCTCTTTGTTAAGTATGTGTTTTTTATTGTTCACAAATGAATTGTTATTGTCTTTAATGCACTTATTTTGAAGAGTTTCTTCTTTTGAAATTGTTACATAAGATTTGTTGAAAGAGATTAAATTCTATACGGAGCCGGTGTAAAGAGGGAATTTTACACCCTCCAATAACATTGTGCCACATAAGATTTGTGCAATTAAAAGATTATAGCCAACCACACACAATTATTCATGTTCTCTCATCTCTTACCGTAGATCCTCCATGACTGCTTCAATGGCCGAATCACCATGGCCAAACCTTGCTCTGCCACTTGCCTCCTCCCTTGGCCGAAACCAACACCAACATTGTAAATGATGTCAAACAGCGCCGCCACTAGTGGTGGCCGCTGGTCCCACCCTCTCTCTTTCTCTCTTTTCTTCTACTATCTTTTTTTACCCAAATTTCCTCTTTTCACCTATCATTATGAACAGACTCACAAATATGACCCAAAACACAAATGAGATAGCAATAAGAGAAAACCCAGAAATCAAAAGCAACAAATACAATGAGTCTTATGCTTACTTTAAATTTTAAGGGGCAAAAAAAAATTGAGGAAATGTCAACTACAAGTATAACTTGAGAGTGAGAGGTTCAATTCCAAACAAAAATACACTAAAAAACATAGTAACCAGACCCATGTTTAATTTACAAAAAAAATACCCAATAACCAAAATCGACCAAAAAAGATGAAAAAGATATCAATCCGATGGCCAAATTGGATTTCAAGTGACAAAGAGGTTGGGGTGGATGAAAAAGTCACCTCTTGGTCTTGCAAACAGACACCGAAGAGAGAGTGGGAGCAAGTGCGCAGAAAAGATGGAAGATATGAACAGGAATTGATTCTGTGTGTTAGACTTTAAACTTTTATTTGCACAAATATGACGTGGCACGATGCTATTGGAGGGTGTAAAAGCCTCTCTTTACACCAACTCCATATAGAATTTAATCTCTTGTTGAAATTGTCACTTATTTTCAATTTCCTTTTTTTTCCTTTTGAATTACAACTAGCTCTATAACTTTTTGAAATTAATTTAATATACAAATTTTCTCATGCATTGCATGGGTTTGAGACTAGTAATCTATATAATATATTAAAGCAGAGGATTTTGCCAAATGTTTGCCATTTGTCAAGTCTGAAGTTTCTATAACTTGACATGTGTAAGAATATTTCATTGACTTTGAATGACATAGACATAATACAACACATGGCAACAATTAATTTGTCAATGTTAGCTTTCAAACTACTTATTTACTATGTGTCAATTAATAAGCCTGTGTTTGGATCCTCTACTTAAAAGTGATTTCACGGATTTTTATGCATAGAATGCATTCTGCAAAAAATCTGAGATGTTTGGTTGGGATTTTGGAAAATGCAAAATGCATTCTAGGCAGAATGCATTTTGCAAATTCTCATTTCTAGAGCAGAAGTCAGAATCCAAAATATTTTGGATTCTGATTTTAGCTTCTACTTTTAATTTTTGCTAAAGTAAATAGGACCCACTTTCAACAGTTTATTACTCGAACAACTCTTTTTTCCCTGTTTAATTTTTCTCTTTCTTTCTTTTATTTTCCTTCTCTTTCTTTTGTTCCCTACTTTTTCTCTTTTTTTGATGTGTTTCCTATTTTTTTTTCTTTCTTTTATTTTTGAAAAAGTATTCTCATTTTCTCATTTTGCATCAAAGAACTAGGGATGATTTGGAATGATCGTTTGGAATGTTTTTTTCTTTGTTTGATGTAAACTTGTTATGATGTGCTTTTTTAGCACTTTATTTGTAATGTTTGAATTTTATGTCATATTATGTTTTTTCTTTATTTCCTTTTATTTTATTTGTAATGTTTGTAATGTTTGGATGTTAAAAAAAAAAAAAAAAAAACTGAGAAATGGGGGAGGGGTGTGAACTGTGAGGAGGAAATGAGTGAAAAAAATGAGATGGATGGAGGGATGTATGTGTGTGGTGGGGGAGAAGAAAAAAGAAAGGCAGGGGGGTACATGGGTGGTGGGGAAAAAAAAAAGGAAATAAAAAAGAAAAAAGAAATGAGGAGTGGGGTTTACGTGTATGGTGGGAAAAAAGGGGGTGGAAAAGAAAGAAGAAAAAAATTTTGAAAGGAAAAAAACTAAATTAGGTTTTATTTGTATGTTCACTTTGTTTGGTGCAAAGTGTAGAATTGTGAAAATTTATTTATAGGATGTCTATGATATTTTTTTATTATAAATGGTTTGTGTATATCTCTATTGCACACACAATACACATTTCTCTATATTTTTTTATTACATTGTTCAAATTTTATAAAAATGTGTGCAAGGAGATATGCACAAATCATGAGCTATTTTTTTTATTAGTAGACATTAATTTAAATCACAACGTAATACTTTATTTCTTTATTACATTGTTAATTTTGTATTGGTAGTAAATGTATTTTTAGCCTTGTATTGAGATATTTAAAAAAAAAAATGTTAATTACATAATGTATACTAATAATATATTATTTAATAGGAAGAATGCATTCTTTAAAATACCAACCAAACACAATTCATTTCAGCATAATCACTTCTTATAAATAATTTCAATATTTTACCAAATGCACTATTTTCAGCAAAATGCATTCTAGAGAATGCATTTTCGAGAATGCATTTTAGCAGGAATGCATTCTCTAAAATGCATTCCCAAAATAGAGGATCCAAACATATAGTAAATGAAATTGTTACCCAAATAATCAAAATTTCTTTTATGCCTTTAAGTTGGAATGACAATTTATTTAGTAAATATGTGCATTAAAACCTTGTGACTAACAAAAACTTATTCATAAATACTAAATATGCCCTTAAATGTCTCCTTAAAGTGCTCCACTTATTTTTATACCTAAATAAGTGGGAGTTAATCTAATCGAATCTATTAAATTTTTAAGTCATTGATTTCTTTGTAATGTACTAAAACTAAAAATATGGAATTCATTAAAAAATATGTATTAATTTATTAAACGACTATTTTTTTATCCAAAAAAAAAAAAAAACTTTTCCAAAAATATTTGTTGGTATGATATTATACGGGTTAAATAGGTTGTCCCTTGAATTACTCCAAAACGACGTCGTTTTAGGGGTGGAATAATAATAAATAAATAAATAAATCTTCCTTATTTCTCTTGGTCAGAGCCCCGTTCGATTTCTATTCCTTGACAGTTTTTTCCCTAAACTCTTCATCTTCTTTTCAACTGTTACTCTCTCAACTCCCATCAAAGCCCAACACACAATTAAATCCACAGAACCACAAGGACAAAGGCCATCAAGGTTTAACTCTTTTGATCTTCTCTTTGTTTAAGCCTATATCTATATGGCCATCAAGGGTCACATCTACACCTATTACAGACCATTATTAATTTATGGAGTTTTCTTTTTCGTTTATCTTAGATTCTTATTTTTTGGAAAGTCATTGTGTATTTGAGGGATTACAACATCAATGATAGATTGGCATATATTATTTACTGTCTCTGTCTTTTTCTTTGGGTTTCGTGTTTTGGATGATTGTGATGAAAGTTTGGATTTTTACTCAAACTGTTTTTTGGTGAGAAGT
Organism: Fagus sylvatica; assembly: GCA_907173295.1. NCBI lineage: Eukaryota > Viridiplantae > Streptophyta > Magnoliopsida > Fagales > Fagaceae > Fagus > Fagus sylvatica. Next base: position 72,167,745 of record OU015761.1, read on the forward strand.
TACTTAGCTCATAGAAGTTTCATGATGAAAGCATTCCTACCATTGAAGATGCTTTAAAGGTATTTCCAAGATTTTCTTTAATTCTGTTTCTCCCCTAAAATAATTTTCGTGTGTTTTCCTTTTTTCTACGGACTTTTTATTAACATATTTCATTCAATGGTTAGGATCAGACAAGGGGAAGGGGAAAGAAGAAAAACCAGCCAATGAAACTAGTTTACATCACAAACATATACAGCTCATAATCTGATCAAGGTTGCTCTGGTCCCAATTGTAAACCAAAACTCCACAATAAACAAATGGATTGCCTTTGTTTATAGCTTTAAGCAGAGTGAGACTACTACGGTTAAGACTCAAGAGTGAGAGCATGGACCAAGCCCTTTATATAAACTGTAACCTTACTCCATACCAAAAATAATAAGCCTCAAAGTATCAAAAAAATGATAAGCCTCATATACATGAAGTAAACAAGCCCAATAAGTTGACTAGCTATCCGGTCCATTCTCTTAACTTTTATTATTTCCAACGAATCTACAAAAAACAAGGTATCTTGAGCAAGTATGTTTATCAAGAAAAGTTAGGAATAGTTTGCGGAAAGGAACTTACCAAAACATGGAATGTCACAAAGGAACCTTAGAAAGCTTTGGAAACCAACTACAATAAAAGAATGATTCCTTTTCAAAATTTAGAAGGAACCTGTTAGACCTCCTTCTCGATATAATTGGTAGAAAATCAGATATAAAGACAGAAGAGTTGCTCATTGAGTTCTATATCTTCTTTAGACACCTAAACAGAAGTACTAGCACTCTAACATGGACACCAAGCGTTGTTACGAAGAGATCGAATCCTTCTGCAAGTGGAAAAAGGGGGAAAAGCAGTCTACCATTGAAACCAAGCGTACTTACGAAGTGATTGAACCCTACTGCAAGTGGAAAAGGGGGGAAAAGTGTGACAGTCTTGAGGTCTATCTTCATGGTAAGTTGGTAACATGTCATATGCTTTCAACTAGGGAGAGAGGGATAGATATTCTTCCTTTTATATATATATATATATATATATATATATAACAAAAGTTTGCTTATTATGACTTGATTTCACATATTCTATCTTAAAATGCATTGTAAATAATCTCCATATCAACAAACTTCATTTATAACATTTTTTTATTCTCTTGCTGAAAGTTACAAGACCGAAAGAGAAAAGTAGAAGCCATAGCTTTATCTCTCTTTTTTTTACCACTATACTTGACTGTGTTACTGGTGGGGGGTTGTATTTTAATTGTCATTTGCAAGTATTATGTGTTGGGTATATATCATGTAATTCTGTAAAAATAAATAATAACAAGAGGAAATCTGTCATAGTTAATAAACAATAAAAACTCACAGTGAATGCAGAATGAATAGATCAAGTCTAGCGTTTAACGCTATCTCCTTAAAATAGATTTCGCCCCTCTGAGACTCACGTACGTACGTCTGCTAAGATAAAATGATTTTTGCACACAGAAGAGGCATAAGTAATCTTTGTGCACAACGAACATAACTAGTATCTCCTTCTCTCTCTTTATGCAAATGAAACTCTCAAAATTATAGGAAATAACTAACTTAAAGCAACTTCAAAAGTTAAAAGTTAGTTTTTAAATGAATGAAGAGACACTCTATTTATAGATAAAATCACACCTCTTCGGAAAATGTGCGAGATGAATAGTCACAAGTATTTAGAAAAGACACAACATTTGAGGAAAAACAATGTATTAATAAATACATAAATTAGATAGACTAGGCCTAACCCATATGCACCCACTTAACCCACTTTTAGGAGGAAATTTCTTATTCACTCTTAATCATTTCTCCAACATTATAAAAATAATTCATGGCCTATAAATTAACTTTTTCTTTGTTTTTAACCAAATAAAAGGTTTAAGCTAATTTCAAATCGCAAAGTTAAAAAGGAAACTCTCGATTAAGATCAATTGAGTTATTACTTCTTAATTATATGAGGAATCTTAGTTTCCCTAGTCACGGATCCTTTTCTTTTCTTCTTCTTCTGTTTTTTAAAAAAAGAAAATTAAAAAGAAAAAAAATTATTGTGAAATTGGCCTTTTATTAATCATTACTTTACTTCCATCTTTGCAGGCTTTGGACAAGGTGATGTAGTTGTTAAACCCAACATTCGTGGGTCATTAATAATTAGCGGAGAACGTCCTATGGATGGGACCTTAACTAAATGGAAAAGGTTAAAAAAAGAGATACCAGTCTCAAAAAAATACAAGACAAAAGAAATCCTTCCTAAATTTGAGGGTGGAACTCTTATTATTGAAATGCCTAAAAGGGATTTATTGTCTCGTTTTAAAGATGGGGTATGGCAAACTGTGCAATTCGTAATCGTAATTGTTGTAGGAGTGGCTGTTGGGGCTTTTGTAAAGAAGTTTTTTTAGTTCTTCAAAAAATATGTTGTTATATTAATTTTAGACCATTTATTTTAAGGTCTTTTTTCTTTCTCCTCCATTTCTTTGATAAATGATTGACGTAAGTTGTGGTTGAAATTAAATAGACAATAATATTGTTTATGGGGAACGTTAATATGTCTTTTTGGTAGACTAAAGCCTTTTTTTTTTTGATAAGAAGGTAGACTAAAGCATTTTTCAAAAAAAAAAAAATTAGCAAAAAAAAAAATGTCAAAAAAAAAAGCCTTGATTGATCTTCGACCAATTATACATCTATATATTGCCCGTGTGATGTATGAGACAAGTTATCAAAATGCTTTTTTGGATAAATTTTTGTTTATTTTAATTGAAAAAAGCAAATGTATATTTTTTAGAAGCTTATTACATTAGATCGAAGCTATAATAAATTATCTTGAGTGATTTGATTAAAAAAAAAAAAAAAAGTTACATCCAAAGATTCAACTATTTCTTGTACAAAAGTGAATTAGTCAATGTCAAGTAACAAAGGTACTATTCTATTATAGAACTTGAAATATGGAAGAAACCACAAATAACAAATACTTTTTAAATAATCAAACTTACTAAAATATAAATAATAATACCTATAGTAGCATTTGTAACTTCTCTCTTAATATCTCTAATAACCTTTGTAATTAGCTTTCACAACTCAAAATCAAACCAAATATAACAATCCATAATTCAATTAATTTAATATAAATGAAGGAAAAACAAGGGTATACAATATACACATATATCATAGAGTTTCTAATGCGTTACCTCTTAGGTTTTGTGAGTAAAACCCAGTATACCTCTTTGCAGCGGAATTAACGAACCAACTCTCTTCCCATGTGCCTTGTGCTTATGCCGGTCAAGTGAAGGTGCCACAAACTCAGGCACTTCACCTATGTCCACAGACTAAATTCGTTGATGGAAACCCTAAGGCAAAGAGAAAGGAGATGAGAGAAGTGTGTCTCTAAGCTTACATTTTTCTGTCTGAATATTGCAATTTTATATTGCAATATTGGGAACCTTAGTCTTAGGGTTTTGTCTTAACAGGCTGCCCACATAAGTGCCTATTTGGGCAATCCAATATGGCCCAAATGCCAATAGACTCCCACTCGACCATAGTGGGCAGACTAAGAATCATCTCCCATTCGCTTCCATCCATTTGTCTTACACATACAATAGGAAATGGTCTATGCGACCGACAAGCCTAACCTATAAAGTGGGGACACTACAGCCAAGCTCTATCATAACTAGCATAGTGTAACCCCCAAATAAAAATGGCATGTTTTGCCCTAGACTTCTCTGATCACATCAGATTGAGTGTCTTCCAATCCATCATGAGTTTCAACAAACTCAGAACCACACTCAACCTCCTTCGCGAAATCACTCAGTCATGTACCCACATTCATGTCCTAGACTCCCAGAGTCAACATGAATTCTGAACGCAAGTGTCTGACTTGGATGTGTTATTAGATGGTCTTCCCTTTGCCCTAGTGCCACTCAACTTTAACTCGGCGCTCCTTCCGGTCATGCCCCAAAAATCAAATAATCCATGGCTCTAGGCAACATGCCAAAGAAATGAAAATCAGTCTCTGCCTTGTGAACAGTCAAAAGTCACATAGAGCACAATCATCAGATCGGACTCACATGGTGAGGAAACAGTGACTTATTCTCTCACCTCCCTATCTGGTGGTCGTTGCGAGCACATATGGTATGGTCACATGTTGCGGTGGACTTCTCCTCCATTCTAAGGGGAGCGTATGTCATAAATGCATCCTGATATTTCCACCGCACGGATCTTAGTCCAGTCACTCCTAGTGCCCGACTTGAATTCTTCATCAGCCCGCTTTCCTTAAGTGTCTGAGAGAACTCACACCCGGCTTCTCCAGGCTGCATGATCATGGGAAGGAATCATGCACGGTCTCATCTTCTCAAATGCAAACCTTATATCAGTCCAACTGATGCGACAAACAAATTTTGGTGTTTTCCTTCTTCTAACTGTGCAAGCATTGAAGGCCTTTGCACACTTCCTTGAGTGTCAAAAAATACCATGTCTCATCTTTGCCTGCTACCCAAGCGTCGAAGGCGGTCGCTCATGTGAGTGAGCCAACTTAAGCCTAGTGACATACCTATCACATCACATTATACAGTCTTGTGATGTACGTGTGTATATATGCAATTAACAAGGATAATAAATGCATGCCAAATATCATTAATGTTCCAAACATCATGTCAAAAATACAATGTCCTCCAAAAGCAAATATAACAAGTCTGAGTAATATGAAATCAAACTCTACGCAACCCTAATCCCTTTATGTGACCATGGAAGGGATCCCTAGCAATGGGTTTCGTTAGGGGGTCTGCTAACATGTTTTTGGTAGAGATATGCTCTAAGAACACTTCTTTCTTTGCAACCATGTCTCAAATGTAGTGATACTTAATCTCGATGTGTTTGGCTTTTTCATGATATTTCAGATCCTTTACGTAAGCAAGAGCAGCCATGCTGTCACTATAGATTGTGACCGAATCCATAGCACTAGCAAGGACATCTAAACGCTGAAGGAATCTACGTAACTAAACTGCTTCTTGAACTGCTGCCGAACATGCTACATATTCAGATTCCATTGTGGAGTGTGCAACACATGACTGTTTCTTGTTACACCAAGTGATGGCTCCGCCACCTAGTAAAAAGGTATAACCAGAGGTTGATTTGCGCTCATCTAGGTCTCCTGCCCAATCAGCGTCATTATATCCTCTTAAGTGCAAATCCCTTTCTTGGTAGCACAACATGTAATCTGCAGTTCCACATAAGTATCGTAGAATCCTCTTCACTACCTTCCAATAAACAGGTCCAGGATTACTCTGGAATCTACTCACCAGCCTTACTGCAAAGCAAATGTCTGGGCATGTACACAACATTGCATACATTAGGTTGCCAATTGCATTCGCATAAGGTACTCGAGCCACGCTCTCAATTTCTGCTTGAGTTTTATGACACATCTCACTACTTAGTGAGTCGCCCTTCCCAACAGGAGTATCAATGGGTTTGCAATCTTGCATATGAAACCGCTTAAGTACTTTCCTTATGTAAGTCTCTTGGGACAAACCAAGGAGCTTCCTCGAACGGTCTCTAAGGATCTTGATATCAAGCACAAAGCTTGCCTCACCCATGTCCTTCATCTCAAAAGTTAAGGACAACCATTCCTCGAACGGTCTATGAGGATCTTGATATCAAGCACAAAGCTTGTCTCACCCATGTCCTTCATCTCAAAAGTTAAGGACAACCATTCTTTGATAATTTTGATAAACTCCTTGTTGTTTCCAGCCAATAGTATGTCGTTTACATATAACAACAGAATGATAAAACTTCCTTCAAACCTCTTTACATAGACACAGTGGTCCTCCTCAATCATAAAGAAGCCATTGGAAATGGCCTCCTAATGGAATCGTTTCTACTATTGTTTAGAAGACTGTTTTAGCCCGTAAAGGGACCAATTGAGTCTGCAAACCTTACGCTCTTGTCCTTTCACCATAATACCAATGAGCTGATCCATAAAAATCTCTTCATCCAATTCCCTATTGAGGAATGCAGTCTTCACATCCATTTGGTGAAACTCAAGGTCTAGGCTTGCTACCATGGCTAGAATAAGGCGAATAGAGGCAAACCTCACCATAGGGGAAAATGTTTCCTCATAGTCTACACTCTCCTTTTAGGTATAACCTTTGGCCACCAGTCGGGCCTTATACTTATCTATGGAACCATCTGCCTTTCTTTTGATTTTAAGAACCCATTTGTTCCCAATTGACTTCCTCCCAAGAGGCAGATCCACAAGTTCCCTGACTTGCTTTGTCCTCATAGACTTCATTTCATTTTTCATGGCAGTCATCCATTCATTGCATGCAAGGGATGACATAGCCTCATCATATGACTTAGGCTCCGTGTCATCTTGTGCAGCACTAGTGAAGGATTCCCCTTCAATTCCAAAGCGTTGGCGTGGAACATTCCCACACTGGCTTCTCCGCAATTATGGGCTTTAGGAATCATCTTTTTGTGATTGTGGGTCGTTCCCAATAGGAATGATCTCTCTCCCACTATCCTTAAGATTAGTGGCTGGAGTATTATTCCATGACTCTACCATCTCGTATAGCTACAAGTTTTAACCCACATCTCCTCTGCTGGAGAAATCATTCTCCGTGAATTCCACATCACGTGACACAATCTCAGTTACTCCCTCATCTAGATGCTCACCCAACATTACATAGCCCTTGGATTCATCAGAGTATCTGATAAATACACATTTATTTGCTCTAGGGCCTAATTTTCCATGTTAACTTGCACACCCCCAAGGACGCAAATTACTCAAATCTGGTTTCTTACCAGACCACAACTCATATGGAGTGGAAGGTACTGATTTGGAGGGCACTCTATTTAGAATATAGGCTACAGCCATCAATGCATCCCTCTAAAATGATATTGGGAGGTTGGCCTGCGCCATCATAGACTTTACCATGTCTAGTAAGGTTCGGTTCCTTCTTTCTGCTACACCATTTTGTTGCGGAGTTCCAAGAATCGTTAATTGCCTATGAATCCTCTTACTCTCACAGAGCTCTCTAAATTGCTCTGATAGATACTCGCGTCCATGGTCAGTTCTTAGAGTTTTAACGGTTCTCTCTATTTGGTTCTCAACCAAATTCATGAATCGTCTAAAGCAATCCAATGCTTTTGACTTGTGAGAGACCAGGTGCACATGACCGTAACGCGTGAAGTCATCTATGAATGTGATGAAGTAAGAGGCCTCGTGCCTTGCCCTCACATTCATTGGGCCACATACATTAGAATGGATCAACTCTAAGGGAACAGTTGTCCTAATACCTTTTCCAAAAGGCTTTCTAGTTGACTTTCTAGCCAGGCAATGCTCACAAGTTGGTAGGTTGACCTTAGCGAGTGGACCTAAAAGTACTTCTCTAGCTAACCTAGTCATCCTATCTTGTCCAATGTGTCCCAACCTAGCATGCCAATTCATTTCATCATAATCATTTTGAGTCAACAAGACAAATGAAGAATCATAAGCAGAGTAATCAATCCAAATGAAATAAATGATCATCTGAAATAAAAGTATGTCCAAAACAAGTGGACCAAAAAAAAATGTCTACAGAACGACCATGAAAGCCAAAACTGAAACCAAGTTCTAACAAAACATTAACTAAAAGTAGATTTTGCCTTATTCCGGGCGTATAAAGCCCGTCATGGAATAAGAGGGCGTGTCCACGACGCAACTGGAGTGTGTAAGTGCCAATCCCAAGCACCTCCACTCTTGACTCGTTCCCCATACGCATCCATCTGCTGCCAGTTGGAACTCGGCGGTACTCTACGAACCCAACTCTATCTCTCGCTATATGGTCTGTTGCTCCTGTGTCTACAATCCAATCAAGGACAGAGTAAGCAATCAGTACTTATGATGATGCTACATAACACACAGTGCGAGAGAATGGGTAAAAAAGTACCTTCTTTGGCTCAGTGCAATCACAAGCGAAGTGACCAACTACTCCACAATTAAAACATGCTTGTTCAACTTGTTTCCGTCCACCACGCTTGCCCCTTGGGCGCTTCGTGGTATTGGCTCTCTTTGAGGGTTTTCCTCCATTTTGACATCGCTGGGGTGCTTTTTCATAACTTTCGCGCTTGGTCTTAAATGCCTGGCGCTTACCATGTCTAGCAAAGAAGGAAGAACTCTATCCTTGCGCCACATGACGCTCTGCCTCAAGCTCAAGATGACGTGACAAGTCCTTGAGCGTTTGAATGCTCTCATTGTGTGTCATGTTGAGCTTCATTTGTTCCCATGAGTCAGAGAGAGAACGGATCACAGCCTGGATCTACTGCTCATCAATCAGATTATTCCCAGCAACCTTCAACTCGTGAACCATTGCTGACATTTTCCTTAAATGCTTCTGCATGGAATCACCACGCTGCATCCTGAAGGTATCAAATTTCAATGTCAACGCGTGCAGTCGAGTGACCGTGGTCCCTCCAAATTTTGCCTTCAAGGCAATCCACATGTCTTAGGCAGTACCATAACTCTCAAACTCGCTAATAAGGTCGTTATGCATGCTGCTTAACATGGTAAAGTGCGCACAACAATCCTTCTTGCGCTAGCTTTGGTATGTTTCCAAGTCCCTACAATCCTGAGCACTGTTCCCTTGCTCAGGCTCTTCCATTGAGTTGGTCAAAGTCTCCAAGACTTCCAACTCGTCGAGGAGGTACTAGATCTTACAGTGCCAGATATCATGGTTCTTGCCATCCAATTTCTCTCCTCGGTTCAAGTCAGCAACAAAGTCTTTGATGCCATTACTACATTCACACACACATGGTTCAGGACATTGTATTCAAGCAAGCATAAGAAAAAATTATACACACAATCATTTTTATAGTATCAAACTAAATCAAACATAGCATCTCACACAAGACATAAAATCGAGACATCGCTATGCTTAAATCATCTTTCATGCACAAGTGTTACACTACCATGATTAATTTATTTGTTGCACAAAAATCTTCATGGGAGAGTCCAACCTCTCCACCATGGTTCCCATTAACGTCATAATATTGCATGATACCTATTTGCATTTTCCCATAATATTCTAAACTTTTAATAATTTTCTATAAATTTTTATTCAATTTCAAGAGACAATAAAAATTATAGAAAATTATATATCTCATAAAAAAACTTGAAAATTTGTAGTTTTGTTCTCTGTGAATATATGAACATACCAGTTCATCAACCAATATTTTTCTCACATCTTTTTCAATTTTTAATAATTTTTAATTGTCTACCAAGAACTATAAAAATTATAGAAAAATAAAGGACGCAATCAAATAATTTTGGAAAAATATTAATTTTACACATTTTGAGTCTCTTAACAGATTAAAATAGCTTTCCAGAATTTTCTACAATTTTCCTCAATTTTTTATTTAAACGCTAAATTAACAAATTTTACATTAAATAATAGAAGTTCTAAAATATCTCATCTCCCATACGAATGGGTGCTTTCAACTCCTAGAGGAGAGTACAAAAATTTTGAGGTCCAGATAGTACTCCACGTGCTGCCACATGCGCGAGTGGTCCTCCAAGGTTAATATTTTTATTTAAAAATAATTAATAATTATTTTTTATTACCAGAAAAATTATTAAAAATTTTATTAAAATACCCTGAAGAATTACAGTCACAACAGACGAAAACAGAGGCCAAACAGAGCTCGGGGTGAGCCTCACGCGCCACCAGGCACGAGTGGGGGAGCCCCCTAGTCTGGTTCATCACCAACCTTAAGCTAGGGTTTTTTCGAAAAACCCTAGCCGTCGGGCTTATTTCGGGTCTCCATATCTCTCTCTGTAGAACTCCATTTTTGGTAATTTTTGCACCGTTGGAAAGCTTATTCAACATACTACATATTAGAATAAAAAAAAATGGAATATTGAATAAGATATACATGCCGCAAAAACACCGATTACACATATTGAACATAAAATATAAAATGACAGACCTAAACGGGTCGGGTAATCGGGTGCACGGGTAAAAAAACGGGTCACCTAAATGGGTCCAACCTATCCCTTATGCAAAGTTGACCCGTATTTTTACACATGAAAAAATTATATATAAAAAATGCTATGTCCAAAATTATCATTTAGACAAATAAGAGAACCATAAACAAAAACACTCACAAATAAAAGAATATGGGAAAAAAAATAGTAGATGCGACCATATCAAATTATCAACCTCTTTTGATCCTATAGTCCAAAATTATCATTTAGTTTTCTTTGTCTTCTTTCAATACAAATAAGAGAACACATCAAAAACATCACAAATAGTATGGGAAAAAAAATAGTAGATGCCAATGGTACTTTTTTTTTTTGTAATTGAACCTCCTTAGTGTATTAGTTGAATGAAAATTATGAAATTAAATTAAATTACATCAAGAAATATATATAAAGCACAAATAAAACATAATATGTTTGGTAAAAAAAAAAACTAAATAAATTAATATGAATTGGACCTCAATCTACTCGGTTGGTAGAGCCGGAAAATATTTATACGAAAATTGCACCTCAAGTGAGAACATTAATATTTTCTAAAACAAAGTTTTAATATAACTTTAGTATACAATGTAAATGGGTCAATAAATATTTAAAAGTTAATAAATATGGCATTATTAATGGATTAGAAATTATCCAACATTTAATTAAATTTAAGTGGAAAAAATGTTAAGAATTTCTCAAATGCTAAAAGTTTATTCAGAAGTAAGGTTATAATAATATTCAAAAGAACTCTAAAATATTAAATAAAACTAAGAAAATAGATTGCTCCTTTCTAAAAAAGAACACCAATTTTTTGTGTTGATTTGGTTAGAATTTCAAAGAAAATTTAATTTAAGAATTGTTTTTTTAATTGACATTATGTGAACTATAATAGTCAAATTCCAAATCATTCAAAAAAAAAAAAAACTCTCATAATACTTTAATTCCTAACATAATAATATAGCTCTCCTTTGAAAAACGGGTACCATGTGACCCGCGGGTGAAGACCCATCATTTTACGGGTCGGGTACGGGTTGAAATCTTTGTTCCCGGGTCGACAATACCCATATTTTTCCTTCGGGTATGGGCTCGGGTCAGATTTTGCAGGTCTATATACACACACACGTATATCATTTGTTGCTAGATTCCAGTTGAGGAGTCTAATGTGTTGAAGCTGATGTCGGGTCAATTTTGATGAGGGATGGATAGTATAGTAGTGAAGAGGGTTGTCGAACCACAGGGAGATTGGAATTCAAGAGACACTTTTAAAACGGTAAAAATAAAGAAAATAATATTTTGAGGTTTGTAGAAAACTAATAATTAAAATTAAGAAAAATGCAATGAGTAAAAATGCTTAGACTTTAGGTTCATCCACTTTATAAGAATACTATAAATTCAATTTTACCATGTCATAACTCAATTGATGGTTTCTCATCCCAAACCATCAATCGGAAGATTTGCAATAAAGACTTTATAAATAATTCTAATATAAATTTTTCTAAAGATTGTCCATTGATTAAAGCATGAAATCGATAACTACACTAGAAAAATCATAAGACGACGATATACTCTCAAGCAATAACGCAGCAAACAATAATATCTAATGCAATTAAGGTTTTGTATTTGATAAATCTAGGGTTCTTACATAACTATAAGAAAAGCCTGACTGAACTTATGAAACGGTTCAAACCCTAAAAGTTTCAAATAAAAAAATAATATAATAGGTATGAACAATCAATAGAAGAAATTATAAACATTGAAACACATTCATGGCATTAAAAGAATAAATAGTATTTTACAAAGGGGAATCCCCCTTAGTCTAAGCTAAGGTTTTAGCCTTCCATGAAAAATACTAAACAAAAATCTAAAGAAAACATTGGGGGAGAGAGGCAAAGAGAGACTAAAAGAGAGGAGGCTAAGAGAGAAGAGAGAAGAGTGCTCTCAAATTTGACCTAATGAACCTTTAAATAGGTCTAGAAATCCTAATAAAACTAGAATTTTCGTAGGTTTAAAATCCCAGATTTTTAGGCTTTACTTGACCGCCACGTTTGGCCCATTATAAGTCCGAATTAGGAAATTCTCATTAGACACAAAATTGTATCCCTTTGAATCAGCTTTCCAGCCCAACTTGAATCGCATCAATCCGATATTTGAGTTGAAAGTTATGGCCCAAATACGAAGACATATGCAAGCTGGAATCCTAGTACGAATTGGACTGCGATTTTTCTTTGATTCCTTGTTTTATTTGGACTCCAATTGAATTGGGCTGACCTTCTTTTGCTTCATTAAGACTTACAAATATAACAAACTAAGTTAATACTCTATGGGATCAATATAACTCACATAAATGGTAAATTTCATGCGATGCAATGAAATTAAAGAATTGTATAACTTATGTGTAATTCAAAGTATCATGCATAATAATCCCATTAAATTCTCTCTAAAACATAGGTAAATAAGTCATATTTCATGACTTATCATGTTGTCTCTTAGGTTTTGTAAGTAAAACCTAGTATACCTCTTTGCAGCGGAATTAACGAACCAACTCTCTTCCCACTTGCCTTGTGTTTATGTCGGTCAAGTGAAGGTGCCACAAACTCGAGCACTTCACCTACGTCCACACACCAAATCCTAGGTTTCATTGATGAAAACCCTAAGGGAAAAAGAAAGGAGATGAGAGATAGTGTATCTCTAGGTTTTTTGTGTCTGCTTCTTTCTAGCGTACATTTTTCTGTCTGAATATTACAATTTTATATTGCAATATTGGGAACCCTAGTCTTAGTGTTTTCTCTTAACGGGCTGCCCACATGGGCGCCTATTTGGGCAACCCAATATGGCCTAAATGCCAACAATAAAAATCAAAGAAAATTCAACTTATACGAATCGTATTTCAAAACCTAATTTGATTGTTTTAACAAAAATTGAAACAATAATTAAAACATTTGCCACCATCTCAAAAGTTTAGAACCCTCCTAGTTAAAAAGTATATTGTATTTCCTTAATTTCATCTTCGTCACAATGACCATTCAGAATTAAAATTAGATATATCAATTCAAATTTACAAGTATATCATAAAAGCTCTTAGATTTTATTTTCTTTTTTTCTTTTTTTTGGTTAAAAGGACTTCATTCATTCTTCAAAAACATATATAACAACAATAGAAAGTCTAATAGAATACAGACCAATAGTATCTAAATTAACCAAAATGGAAACTTCTTCAGAAGAAGGAAGATGGAAGGTTACAAAATCTTTAGCTTGTTTGCATCCCCATTTAGCAAGCGCATCAACACACTTATTAGTTTCATGGAAGGCGTGCTTTCTCTCACACTTTACCATTTACTATTGTTATCGAGATTGGAAGCTTCTTGCTTTGCTTTCCCATTCACTAAATAATGAAATAATTTTATTTTAAGTTCTATAACAACAAAGCATAGTACTTTGGATAAGAGCCAAACCTTTTCACTCAACCATTTGTTAGCAAATAAATAAAGTGCTTGTATGATTTTATTGGAATACATATTTTACACCTTTTACATTCAAACTCTCTATATGAACTTGAGCTATGAGGAAATTATATTAAGCACTTTTTTTTCTTAAAGTAAGCATAATTGGTTTACTTACACTATATATATATATATATATATATATATATATATATATATATATATATATCTATGTGCGCGCATGCCTACCTCATCTAATTGACCTAAGATTTTCGCAATTAAACAAACAATATTTTATAGTAACGTCATGAAAATCAAACAAAGAAAAACCATAATATATCCTTGCTTAAGGGGAGCAAGTCTTGTCTTTTGGTCTCTTTGAATGAGATGATATTCCATCATTAAAACAAAAAAAAAAAAATTTAAAAAATTTTTAGTTCACTGCACTTAAATATAGACATGCATGATAAAGAAAACACAATTGGACTATGTATGATAAAATAATGTCATTTTTATACTAACTTTGCAATGTGATATTTCAAGATATATGAATATGACAATAAAAATGATATTTTAAATACAAAGAATAAATATATTACTCTTGAAAAATTCAAAAACACAAGCCAGTTACAACACAATTGGACCATGCATCAAAACATGCTCATAGACCTAGCCTAACTTGAAGTACCATCACCCAACTACCAAGAGACCCCAATATATCAAGATAGTAGATTGGGTTGAACCTTTGAAACAGCTAAACATCACAAATATCTTTTCTCCCACTTCACTAAACAGCTTATACTAAATCTAAAAACAAAAACTTTGAAATTACATAGATTTGGACCAGATTATATTTACTACCTAATAAGAATCATAGGTTTGGTCACGTAAATTGTATCCAATAGTAATAACGTCTTGGTTCATTTGAGTAATCCATTATAGATTTACTTAGTGAGATGTTTTACTATATATCTTGGAATCGCTGGCCCACGTCACAACCCCCTTAAGCATGGCAGCTTCCTGGAAGAAACTAATAACAACCTCCATTTACAACTTTAGCAACATCAACTGACATGGCTCTTGAGATCATAAATGTGAGATATCTAAATCTATCGAATCCGGTATTGTTAAGTTTACAAACAGACCCAGTATTAGTCTTTATCAAATGCATCTGGGTTTTCACAAAACCACCCGAGTAATTACATTTTAATATTTTATGTTGAAGAGCTAGTCGAAAGTGGCGAAGTGATCGGGCCATTGCTCTCATCTTCAATCCAGGGTCTAAATAGAAATCCAAATAAGCTTAGCCACTCCAAACCTTTAATCAAAAAGAACTTAATGGAGTGGTTCAAAGCCTCACAAATATATAGATCCCCTAAAAAATGGCAGTAAAAATCTATTATTAAAAGCAGAATATATTCTTAGGCCCTTTTAAAAACAAAAATAGTAAACAAAATAAGCCTTTCACAGTCATCATTACTATTTAAATAGAATCATAACATGTAGATCACAAGACATTCTACTAGCTTTGCATCCTCAGTAGTTGTCCATTGATGTTTACTTCCACTTTGCATGGACTATCTTTTGAAATAGTGAAGTTAATCTTCCTTCGTTGCATTGCTAAACTATAAATAAATGTAGGAGTTTAAAGGGAGAAAGAGAACTTCACAACAATTGGAATCATGAAAGTGAACCAAAGAAACAAGAAGAATGTAATTTCCAAACAATGAATTTGAGGGAATGGGGGAAAATTCATTGACCAACGATAATCCTAACTGAAACACACACACACAGAGCACAATTTATTCCACAAATATCAACAAGTCCACTCCAAGATAATAAACATGATAACCAACCAATAAGTCCTCTAATCAAACAAACCAGCAAAATAGTGAAGTCATGCATTGCTACTACTAGTCTTTTCTAGTGAGTAGTTTCTTGTTTCTTGAATGTTGGTTTGCACATCTATAATCACATTTAATTTTGAATTGATTTTTGAACAATTTTGGTGCTCTTTGTTACAGATATATACAACTAGCCATGTGAAGACAGCTTTACCTTGGAAGCATATGTAGTATGAAGGGCTGGCCCTGGGATAAGCCTAGTAAGACCTTGGGCTTGGGCAACCCCCCACACAGAGCAACCACAAAAGAAAAACAAATAATAATTTATTTGTATACCAAAAAAAATAAAAAAATCAAGACCAACGTATGGGGAAAAAAATAAAATCCCAAATTATAACAACAACATCAACAAAAAATAAAAAACAGTTAAAAAAACACAGTTTTGTAATTCTCCCAACCTCCACTCCCCAATCAAACCTCAAATCCCCAATTCCTCATTTATCCGTTTTTTTGTCCCACTCTCTCGCCTTACCTCTCATCTTAGTTACGGGCGACAAACATTCAAATACAAAAAATGGAATTTGAGCTTTTAAAGAGAGAAAGTATAAACCTGAGTTTTAGAGAAAGAGAGAAGGTATCATTATGGTTATGGTTATGGTTATGGTCAACAACAGGTGAGAGAGCCAGAGAGGAGGGCATAGTAAGTGTGTAAAGCTTGTAAGTAGATGATTTATTTTGAGGAAAAATTGATGGGTTAGCTTCGTACACATGGTTATTGTTGTGAGCATTGGATTAGATGATAGGGTTGATCTTAATCATTGGATTCTAAATCTAGCCTGGGTAAGTTTATTTCCATAGTTGTTTTCGGTATTCAGTATGGATTAGTGTTGAATAATGTAATTGTTTTTTATTGTGGTGTTGAATGGGTGTGAGTAGTTTTAGTGGACAAGTATTTGTTGCTAGTGTATGGATTTACAACTTGTTTTTAACTATGCCATGTGACAATGTGTATATTTATTATTTATATTTTAATTTTAATTCTTGAGATTTTCCCATGATGATAATGATTCGAATATCGGTGGGTTAGGCTGGATAAGAAGCAAAGCTTATTTCAATCACAAAGTCCAGCCCAGTCCAATTAACCTAGATCAGGACTTGTGACCAATTAATCTAGCTCGTCTTAGCTCTTTCGCCCCTGGTATCTCACTGACTCTCTTTTCTTTCCTTCTTTGAGTTAATTGTAATATGTGATAGAACCTAATGAAAAGGGGAAGTTGTTCATTTATGAGAGCAATTCTTTCCTTCATTTGTTTTACCTCTTTGTCTTTGTAACATTGTCATTCCTATTTATTCGTTTGCTATGTTTTTCTTCGGTCAAAGAAAATTAGAGAAAGTTGAACGTTATCGACGATGATGATCAGGTACAAAATTTGTACTATTTAGTTAGGGGTGTACATAAAAACCGCATACCTCAATACTATACTGCAACCGTACCGCTACCGATCAATTGGTATGGTATTTTGTAATATACGATATGGTATTGGCATTTTTTTCTCTGTTTTTTGTGGTACCGTATCGATAGCGTTATATGTTTTGAAAAATACCAGTATACTGTACCATATTGCATATATTTATTTAAATATATATAATATATTAAAATTAAAAATATAATGGCTGGAATTCTGGAAAAGCGTTGCTTAAGGAAAAAAATAGGCGCTGCCTTGAGGGGTAAAAGCGGAAAAAAGGGGAAAAAAAAAGCACACGACTAACTCCAAAATCTCACTTCTCACTCTCAAATCTCTCAAACAACGCCTCTCTCTCTCTCTCTCGCATCACTCAGGCGCGGCAGGCCGGCACCGCCGTTCTCTTTCTTTCTCGTCACTCTCAGGCGTCATTCTCTCTCTCTCATCACTCTCTCAGGCGCCGCTCTCTCTGTCTCTTCGCCTTTCTTCGATCACCGCCACTTACCGCCGCTCATCATCATCGTGAGTATCTCTTTTCTCTCTTTCACTCACTCTCACTTTCTATTTCAGTCTATTGCTCCTCACCATTGGTTGTGTGATTGTCGATTTTTGTTGTTGACAGTGGATAGTTGTTCTTGGATTTCTCTTCTCTTGTTGATTTTCATGAGGGTTTGTGTGGGTTCTTTGTTGGGTTTACAGAGAAGTTTCATTTTTGGGTTCCTGAGTTGATTTCAATGGAGGATTTCGTGGGTGAAGAGAAAAATTTTGGTAAATGATTGAGTTTTTAAAAATACCGGTACCGCACCGCCACCTTACCGCACCAAAACCGCCGGTATACGGTATTAGGTATTTGAATACCGCAAAGTGCGGTATGGTATCAAAAAACCCCAAATACCGTACCATAACGTACCGTGTACACCCCAATATTTAGTTATTGATTTGCAAATTTTTCATAATCTATTTAAGGATGGTTAAACTTCCACAATCAAAGAATATTCTATTTAAGGATGGTTAAATTTTTCATGTAATGTAAAATTAGGGGTGGCAAAAAAAACCCAAACCCATTAGTCCACCCAAACCCACCCACTAATTGCCCACCCAAACCCACTTATTTAATAAATGGGCAAATGGGTGCTAGCCCAATTAGACCCAATTAAGTTGGGTTTAATTGGGCTTTAATTGGGTTGCTTATTGGGCATCAACAAAAAGCTCAAACCCAAAAATAAAAAAATTAAAAAAAAACCCAAACAGAAAAAAAAAAAAAAAAAAAAAAAAAAAAAAAGGAAAAATAAAAAAAAGCCCAAACCTGAAAAAAAAAAAAAAAAAAAAAAAAAAAAAAAATCTAAGAGGTTTTCAGTAATTTTTTTAAGTTTTAATTGTTTTTTCATCCTTTTATAGGTTTTAAGGGTATTTTGGTAAATATCAACTTTATTAAATGGGTTTAAATGGGTGGGTTGGGTTTTAACTTAGATAATTGGGTTGGGTTGGGTTTGGGTAATATCTATTTTACTAAATGAGTTTAAATGGGCTATTGGGTTTTAAAAGCCCAACCCATTTAATGCCCACCCAAACCCACCCATTTGACATCCCTATGTAAAATCAACAATCAAATTGTGTTTATTTATTTATTAGTATACAGAAGTAAGGAAATTTCTTTCATCGCCGTAGCTACCACGCCCACACCACTACCTCAGATCTTCTTCGAGTCAGCCTGACAGTGCAAAGGGAGTCTCGAAGGACCTGTGGCCAAGTCTGGTCGAGCGAGGAGGCGAGGCTACTATCTGAGTTTGTTAACTTGGGAAGAAGAATGGGTATGCAATTTTTTTCTTTCTTTTTTAACCTTGTTAAGTTTCAGTTTAATTTTAAACTTTGAAGGAAATCAATCGCAATTTTTTTTTATTTTTTAGCAGAGAAAAAGTTAGAAGATAAATCACGGCGAGAAAAACGAAAGGAAGCGCGGTTGGAAGAGAAAGCACGGAAACATGAAGCTCGCCTCCAACGTCAGGTAAAAAATAATAACTTTTCATTCATGTTTTTCTTTTCTTTTACTTATCAAAAAAAAAAAAAATTTCTTTTCTTTTAAATTATATTATGTTTATATGAACTGTTTTTTTTTTTTTGGTTCTTATAGAAATCTCTAAAGCTTAAAAAGTCTGAGGTTTCACACTCAAAAGCCGTGAATAATTCGTTTGGTGAGAATGTAGAAAACACAGAATTTAACATGCCAGTGGTTAAGGAGGATAAGCCGGTGTCTTCTAGAAAATCCAAGGGATTGAAAAGAAATAAGGGTGGAGAAAATTTGAAAAAGACAAAGTTTGAGGAGTATCTTGAAATGGGCATGCAGAATAACAATAATGTTGCTTCAGCAGAGGAGGATTTGGAATTGGAAAGGAAACTTGCCAAGAAACTCAAGGTTAAGGGTGGGAAATTAAGGGGTGATGATGATTGTATCAATTTGTTATTTGAAGGAATCCCGTCTTTAGAGGAAGAAGAGCAACAACTTTCAATTGTTGAAGAGTTTTCTGAAAGTAAGAAACGGAAGAAGAATAAGAAGAAAAACGAAGAAACATGTGATGTAGACATGTCGGAACAAGTTCCTGCCGAGGCCTCTTCAAGGAAGAAAAAGAAGCGTAAGCAAGGACAAGAAGATGACATGGAGGTTGATGCAACCAAGCCAGTCGAGTCTTGTGGTACAGGAGAGGAGTTAGAAGTTCCTGCAGTGAAGGGAGGTGGAAGATATATTGCTCCTCATTTGAGAGCCCGTGCAGGAAATGAGTCAGAAGAGTATACCCAAATACGCAGACGTGTACGTGGTATGAAATCTATGCTTCTTAAGTTTATTTAGGCATTGTGTTCCCTTTATCTCAATTTCTATATACTCTAAGTTTCTGATCTTCCCCTCTGTTCCAGGTCTTCTGAACAGGTTATCCGAATCAAATGTGGAATCAATTACGGGAGAAATATCCAATATCCTTCACGTATGACATTCTTCACATATTTTATTGATTGTATATATTCTTTCTAAATTTTTCAATTTTGCATTCTTTTAAGAAATCATATGAAAGAATGACTGCTACTGTTATGATGATTGACACATTTTATAAGTTTGTCTTGAACTGGTAAAGAGGTGAGGTGGGGTTATCAGGAATAGATTCTAGTTTCACCAACAACAATTGGAAGACAGATATAATATTCAAAAAAGTTAGTTTTTGAAATTTATGGCATCACTTTGTCCAATTTTTGACCCATGAGAACTTTCCTCGTGGAACACTGTCCTTGGGAGTTGCAGTCTGCAGTTGCTTTGGAGTCACTTATTTAATATGTCAGCACCTTGAAAGTTACTATTTGTTCTTGTCTATTTTTTTATCATAGTGTTGACTTTGATTCGACCCCTCTGCAGTCTATCGCTCGCAGTGCTGCTTCCCAGATAATTGGCGAGGAGGTTTTGGCATCTTGTTCTGGAGGTCCTCGTGGCAATGAACAGTTAAGGGTTATTTCTCTTTATTTCTGTCTCTCTTCCCTAAAAGGGAAAATGTTTTCTGCCTGTTTTGAGTTATCTTCCATTGACTTTCGGAAATGTTGTCTGTTGACCAAAATGTTTAACTGCACCAAACACTGGAAAATGCGGAAAACCTTTTTTGGTTTTCATTTCCACCTAAACAAACGTTATACTACTCTTGGCCTGTTATTCGTAATCGTCTATATGTTAGTCGAAAGACTTGAATTGCATATGCATCAAAGTATTATTTTGCATGATGTACTTCTCTTTGCAAGTCAAAAGTCTCCCTCCCTCTCTCTCATAGCCTAATGGAATATTTGATCCAAAACTTGTTGAATTGCATATATCAATGGCACAAGATGGCATCTTTAAAAAATTATATTGGTCCATAGGTAAATATAAAATTGGGTTCTTTACATTGTTTCTCCTTTATATTGCTCTGTGTAGGTATGCTGCTGTTTTTGGCGCTTTTGTTGCTGGGATGGCATGTTTAAATGGAACGGACTTTAGTGCAAAGCTTATGGCCTCCCATGCTAAATGTTTTGAGGTGCACCTTATATACAGAAATTGATTAGATCATTATTATTGCAAGTTATTTTGATATGTTTGGAATATCAAGATTAATTACTTGAGAAATTGTTGCTTTTAGGTGGAAAATGCCTTTTCTAAGTTTTTAGAAATTGTACTCTGATAAAAATTGTCTGTTTTTGCACCCAGGATGAGTACCACAAGGAAGACAATCTTTCTTTGCGAAATCTTACTCTTCTGCTATCCTATTTATACATTTTTGGAGTTTGCTCAAGGTAGGTAACCTTTGTTATCCTCACACTCTGCAGAAATATTATAGTGAGAAGTGAAAGAATTTTTCGAGTACTTTAAAAGCATGTGTCATTACACAAGTTAAAGTGGGTTACTGGATGGGACCATAATTTTCTGGGGCAACCATATTTCTGCTCATCAAAACTTTCTAGTACATGTCAAGTTACATCCTCTATTAAGAAAGAGGGATGAACCATGTAATGAACATATGCAAGTCAATGTTCTTATGGTAATGTGAACATCTGTTGGTTTACATTCTTTAAAATTACTAGGTTATGGTAAGACATGTGGCTGTGTATTCCAAGACTAATACTGAAATTTTTCAAAGTATTGATAAAGAAAAGAATGAATTGGAAATTATCTTGCTTTCTGTTAAAATGATAGCGCTACTCTTTAGGCTGATGTGGCATGATGTAACCAATGGGCTTTATCTCAAATAACACTTCCTTATCTCAGAAGAATGGGTGGAGGGTGAGGTTGTGGATTCAAAACTTACTACATGCGTGTGTATTTTTTTTAAATCATCATACTCAGTGCACAAGGCTCCCACTTTTGTGGAGTCTGGGAAAGTGGTTGGTAAACAGCCTAATTTTTTTTTTATAAGAGGTATCCATGTGGTGAATCCATAATATGAGCTATCTTTGTACAATGCAGTACTTGCTGGATGAGTGCATATGTCTTTGCACAGAAGTTTCACTGACATCTGTTTCAGTTAGTATGTCTTAAATTTTTTTTACTGTACACAACGGCTCTTTCTAATGGAAATACTTCTGATGATGCTTCCCAGTGATTTGATATATGACTTTCTGATAACGTTGAGCAAACGATTAACAGAGATTGATGTCTCTGTTATTTTGACAACTTTACAATGTAAGCTTCTTCAAACTTTGATATTTGTTTTTAGCATATGTAGTATTTTTTTTTTTCGGCTTTTATAGATTATTTTCAGAATTTTATCAACTTTAAACTTTCAATATCAATGGGGATCCAATCATAGGTCAGAGAGGACTATCTCAATAAAATTCTTGCTTACCTAGTGAGAGTGAGAGAAAGTGAGCGAGAGTGAGAGTGCGTGCACGTATCTCCACCATTCTGGTGGGGGTGGTCAGATGGGAGGTAAAAGGAGTTTCCGCGTAGAATCAAAGAGGTTTGATTTGTCCATTGCGGGTGATGATAATAATAGGATTTAGATTACAAAAAGTGGCCGGCTTCATCTGAGCAAGATTTATTTGGGTTTAGCTGGGGCTAAATGGTTAGGCCAGTGTGTTGAAGAGAACATATTAAGAGAAAGTGAACAAGCTTTCGTGAGAACTCGAGGAGAGAACGGGAAAACATATGTTATTCGGAGATGCAGTAATGATTATGGGTGTTACATTGAAGTGACTGAGTGTGGCAAGGTGGGAGTAGGGGAAGGGTGGTGATACTTGAAGGAAGAAGACAAAGTGGGTGTCGTGGTTTTGGAAAGGAGTTACAACTGTTATTGTTATTGACATTAGAACAGAACCATAACCATGGCACACATCAAGGTTAAGGGCAAAAAGGAGTAGTGGTGGATGGAGGGGAGAGAATCAGTAAAACCGAAGGGGTTGATACCGAGCAACTGGGAAAAACACGTACGCAGGCGTAGTGGGTAGAGAAGCGCCAGCAAAGGTTGTGAAAACGAAGGAATCAAAACCACCATCGGAAACCACTATGGGCAACACTTTGGGAAATAAAATTCAAATCACCCCAATTATTTCGGCGCAATCCAAGGTTCGCTTGCTGTTACGGTTTTTTCCAAATCAAAACCAACCAAGTGAGCATCGTAAATTGGGATTTGGTTTAACTATTAGTATCAATGAGAAGGGAATAAGGCGCGTATCACGGAAAATAAAAGCAGAGGATCAATAACCTGAGAATTGGGTGCCAAGGGTCAACTGTACGTTGGACTCATATGGGCCGATTAATGATACGCTTAAATTTTTAGTGGGCTCCCCTTCTAGGTCCACTTTCGAAATAGGCTAGTCCTCTGGAAGTAATTCAGTTGGGCCAGATAAAGTAGGTAATGGGCCTGATCTAACCCAAGGTTCGGATCATTACTCCAAATCGGGTGGATCCTTAACCCGATAAGAATAAGGAGCTGCCATTGACTTGTGTGACCTCAGATAGGTCACGAGATGAGTGCGTCAAGCCTCGGTGTGATCACGCAAGCCATGGAGTGGGTCATCCAGTTGAACTGTGGTCGTCGAGTAGTATTTCCGGATTTCCTACCTTCGTCGTGGCCAAAGTTTTGGGATTTCTCGTCGTGGTGTGTTCCACAAACCCACAGGATGCAAGGATTAAGGCCGTTGTTGCTTCCGATTGATTCTGGTCTCTCAAAACACATCGGTGAGGGAACGGAAGTATAGAATGAAGTCCCTAACGAATCCTACTCTGGTTTAGAGGTGGTACGAGCGACAAGTTTTGAATTGATGGTGGTTGAACCTTTATCTATGGTGTGTCCTTTTCTTGAAGATAGCAGTCCAAACTCAATTGAGGACCTTGAGGTTGCAACACTTGGGTTTTATCAAAACCCTCCATCTGAATGGGTTTTGGGACAATTAAAAGAGTTTAGGAAAGGTGTTGGTGCTTCGTATGAGGGGTATGAAGAGGAGATTATAGCGATTCTTCAAAAGATTGAGTCAAGGAGACCACAACAAAGAGTTAGGGTCCCAAGCCACAACAGAGGAAGTAAATTAGCAACTAAGGGACATAGAGAATTGTGAAGCCTTCAAAGTTTAGATAATTATGATTCCAAGGTGGCAGATAGTCGTAGAAACACAAGGGAAAGGGTCATGCTGCTGTCTCTATGAATCTGAAAATCATCTCATGGAATGTAAGAGGGATACAAAGATAAGCGACTTCGTATGCGCGATCTATTTAGAATGGGGAAGGCTGATGTTATTTGTCTCCAAGAAACAAAAATGGTAGAAATCAATCGTCCATTCAATCTTTATGGGGCAGTCAACATGTTGATTGGATAAGTTTAGGGTCGAATGGTGATGCTGGTGGGATCTTATTGATGTGGGACATGAGGGTAGTAGAGAAGGTGGACGAAGCTGTTGGAAACTATTCTTTGTCTTGTAAGTTCAGAAATGTAGCTGATCAGTTTGAGTGGATCTTTTCAGGGGCTTATGGTCTTAATTTGGATAGTGAGAGGGGTCTACTTTGGGAGGGGTTGGTAGGATTGATAAGCTGGTGGGATGCTCCTTGGTGTATAGGAGGGGGTTTCAACGTTGTCTGCTTTCCAAGTGAAAAATCTGGTTTGTCAGTTTTCTCTTATGCTATGCATGACTTCTGATTTCATATTGGAGCTAGAAGGCGGTTCACATGGTCCAATAATCGGCAGGTTTCAGCGAAGTCTAGAATAGATCGTTTCTTGTGGGCTGATCACTTCGGTATGGTTAATCAGCGTAGACTCCCTCGTTTGTTGTCAGTCATTTTCCTATTCTTTTGGATTGCAAGCGAATAGTTGGGGGTAAAAGTCATTTTCGATTCGAGAATATGTGGCTTAAGGAAGATGGCTTTGTAGATCAGGTTTGGGGGTGGTGGGATCAGGGGTGGTGGGGATCATATTCGTTCCCGGGCTCTCCAAGCCATATTATTGCTAGCAAGTTGAAAGCTCTAAAGATGGATTTAATTCAAGTGGAATTCCAATGAGTTTGGTAATATTCAACTCAAACAACAACAATTGTTACACTCCTTGCATGAGTTGGAGACTACTAGGAAAATGAGGGATCTAACTGAGGAAGAGAGACTTGAGAGGGCTGATTAGTGACCTGGTAAAGAATACCTATTTGGATGAGATTTGTTAACGACAAAAATCTCGGGTAAAGTGGTTAAAAGAGGAGGATAAGAACACCAAGTATTTCCATAAGGTTGCTAATTCTCATAGACGACATAATTCTTTTTGTCATTTGTCTATTAATGGCGAGCTGTTTGCAGATCCAGATGCCATTAAGACGCAAATTTTGGGTTTCTTTCAGCATTTGTATACTGAGGATACAAATTATAGACCTTTGCTAGATGGGCTACCTTTCTCCTCAATATCTCTAGCTTTCTCCTCAATATCTACAGAAGAGGCTAAATGGTTAGAAAGATCGTTTGAGGAGGAAGAAGTTTTTAACGTTGTGAGCAACATGAGTGGTGACAAAGCCCTTGGTCCAGATGGTTTCCCTATGACATTTTTTCATACTTGTTGGCCTATTATTAAGGATGATATGCTGGTTGTTTTCTTGGAATTCCATGAATATGGTTCTTTTGAAAGAAGTCTCAATGCTACTTTCCTCACTCTTATCCCAAAGAAGACCAATGCAGTTGAGGTGAGGGATTTTCAGCCTTAGCTTGGTGGGTTGTGTGTAAAAAATTTTGGCAAAAGTTTTTGCAAACTGCTTGAGTATGGTCTTAGCTACTATTGTTTCTCCTTCCTAAAACACTTTTGTCCATGGGCGTCAGATTACAGACTAAGTCCTAGTTGCGAATGAATGTCTAGATAGCAGATTAAAGGAAGGTATTCCTGGAGTGATATGTAAGTTGGATGTGGAAAAAACTTACGATCATATGAATTGGAATTTTCTCCTATACCTGTTGGATAGGTATGGTTTTTCTAGGAAATGGAGACGATGGATTTCCTATTGCATATCTACTGTTTGTTTTTCTATTCTTATTAATGGAGGTCCAGAAGGTCTTTTTTGAGAGCTCTAGGGGTATTCAGCAAGGAGATTCCCTCTCCTCGCTTCTTGTTTGTGATTGTTATGGAGGCTCTAAGTAGAATGATGTCTAGAGCAGTTGAGGGTGGTCTCCTCTTGGAATTCAAGGTGGGTTCTATGGAAAATCAGCTTGGCCACCATTATGGGGTGCAAAACTATTCAGCTCCCTATGACTTGTTTGGGTCTTTCTCTAAGTGAATTTCAAGTCCAAAATGATTTGGGATCCAATATTGGAGAAGATGGAGTGTATTATCTGGTTGGCAACGTATGTATCTTTCTAAGGGAGGGCGGGTTACTTTGATTAAGAGCACCCTCTCTAGTCTCCCAACCTATTTTTTGTCTCTTTTTCCTATTCCTATGTTAGTGGCACTTTGTATTGATAAAATTTAGAGGGACTTTTTGTGGGGAGGAATGTGGGCAGGAAAGAAGTTCCATTTGGTTAATTGGAGTCAGGATTGCCAACCTCTAAAGTCGGGAGGCCTTGGTTTTCGAAATTTAAGATTATTCAATCGAGCTTTGTTGGGGAAATAGCTTTGGAGATGGGAATGAGGAGGACGTTTTTTGGAGGAAAAATATATTTTCTAAGTATGGTAGTTCCCATGGAGGTTGGACCACTAGAGAGATTACTGGGCCTCACGGGGTCAGCCTATGGAAACATATCAAAAAAGGTTGGGAGAACTTTGCTCGTCACTTGCACTTCAAAGTGGGGGATGGTTCACAGACCAAGTTCTGGACCGACACTTGGTGTGGGACATGCAGCCTCAAGGATGCCTATCCTAAGCGATTTCGTATAGCAAGGAATAAGGAAGCGTCTGTAGGGGATCATATTTGCTATCAAAATGAGGTTGTTTCTTGGGTTCCGAATTTCACTCCTCATGCTCAGGATTGGGAGCTTGAATCCATATCTTCTTTTTTGGAGTTGTTATATTCAAGTTCCACTAAAGGCCATGGGGAGGATAGGATGTGTTTGAATGGGTCTTCTAAGGATGGGTTCCAAGTAACAGCCTATTATGAGGTCCTTTTACCTACTGCTGGTACTGAAGTTCCTTGGAAGAGTATTTGGAAAACTAAAGCCCCTCCACCAGTGGCATTCTTTGTATGGGCTGCTGCCTTGGGTCAAATCCTCACTACTGATAAATTGAGGAGGCGTGATGTTATTGTGCTCGATTGGTGTTGCATGTGTAAGAAGAGTGGCAAAAATATTTCGCATCTGCTAATGCATTGCCTGGTTTCTTGGGAGGTTTGGAACTTCATTTTCAGCATTTTTGGTATCCAATGGGTTATGCCATGTGGGGTGTTGGATCTTCTACCCTGCTGGGGTGAATGTTGCCGAAGTGTCAGGATTAGGAAGGTTTGGGATATGATCCCCCTTTGTGTATTCTAGTGTCTTTGGTGGGAGAGAAACTCTAGAAGTTTTGAGGGGGTGGAAAGATCTCTGCTGGAGATTAAAGGGATGGTTCTTAGAACTATTACGGACTGGTCTAAGACTTCTGGAAGTGTTGTCCTTTTCTTCTGTTTTGGATTTCTTAGGTTCTTGTATTGCTTGATTTATTCTTTGTATGATCCGTACACTTCCTGTGTACTGATCCGATTTCTTTTTTAGCAATAAAACTCTTAATTAATTACTTATCAAAAAATATATATATCAATGGGGATCCACTTTTTTTTTTTTGCAAATGTTTGCATATCATGCCCATGATATATCATTTCTATATTAAAATCAGCATAAAATATATTCCATATCCATTTATTATTGTGGAATTTTCTCTGTTTTGTCTGCAATCTGCATGCACTTGTGTTTGCTTTTATGTTAAATAATAGTTTGATGTTACTGTCCTATCCTGCCATGATAAATAATAGTTTGAACTGTTGTTAACTATATAGGCTGTGGAATGAAATTAAGGGCTGATGATCCTACTGCCATGAAAAATTTTATTCAGAGTGTTCAGAATACGGTGAATGAGTTGAAGGCCTCCCCTGGAGATGGTCATGAAAATATAAATAGCAAAAGGGTAACCTTGTGCAACTTTAAGTGCTATTATCAAAAGGGTTCTTCTTGCTGTTTCTTTTTTCTTTTTGCATATAATTCACAAATATTTGGTAATATTGGCAGATGGAATTTATGCTTGAAACCATATGTGACATCAAGAACAACAAGAAAAGGCCTAAAGAGGATCCTGCTCATCACACACGGATAAAGAAGTGGCTACAAAAGGTCTTGCTAGTTAATTAGTTCATTCTTTTAAAATCTTGTTCATTATGGTCTTTTTCTTTTTATAATTTTTAAGTACTTGGATTTTTGGGGGTGATTTTTTTTTCTTTTTTGGGGGGGGGGGGGGGGGGGGGGGGGGGTGATGTTTAAGGGGTTGGCATGTTTGATTTTGCTCAAAGTCCATTATATCAATAGGAAGAGATGTTACCAGTAACTAGGTAAGTGTCTTTGTGGAGTGTCTACGAGAAACATAACAAGAAGCAAGTTTGGGGACTGTGTGTGTCTATATCTATATGAAATGCTTTTTTTGTATAGTTAATGCTGCCTCTTATTTCAAGTTTCTTTGCACTAGTAATGTGTCTATATCTATATGAAATGCTTTGTTGAATCACATTCCTTTTCTTCAACTATCAAAAAAAATATATATGAAATGCTTTTTTTTTTTTTTTTGGTCTAGTTAATGTTGCCTCTTATTATCAAGTTTCTTTGCACTAGTAATGTTTTCTTTTAAATTATGTAATAGTGATAATTATAAAAATATGGGTTGTTTGCAGTCAAAATCGGTATTACCTGGTAATGACCATCTTCTTTTTCTTTTTTATCTATTCTTTGGGTGGAGGGGATCAATGAGCTCTAGCTCAAATAGCATTTCCTCTCATTGTAAGAGTCGTGGGTTGGTACGTGTGTAATTAGCATTCATTTTTTCTTCTTTTTTAGATTTTGTTTGTGTTTATTTTGGTTCTTACTAAGCAAGAAGAGAGCTGTTTAGCTAGGAGTTTCTATTTTATAAAATCTCTGTTTTTTTTTTTTTTTTTTGAATTTTTGCTTCTATAGTCTATCAGAAACATGAAACTCCTAGCACTTTGTTTTTTCATGGGGGTCCATGACTCCATTGACTCTTCTAGGTGAGACACTTCAACAATAAGAGTTTCTAGTAAGACCCTAAGATTCTGTCTGTTTCTTGTTTTCTTTGTCAAACTGCATTGCAGACTTTTCATGCACTACCTTCTTGTCGAAAAATCCTACAATTAGCTTTATATAGACATTCTTTTTTGAGCACCTTAAAATTCCCTTCCCATTTATAGAACTTCTGCATGCTTTTTTCTTTGGATTTATTGCAACATTAGCCTGTAAAGCATCCAAATTATTGCCATTAAACCTTGTAGATCCACGCACTAGCCCACAAATACCGATTCTAGGCAGTTCAAATCCCTATTTAAGTGGTCACCTTAATCATCCATTTAGGAGAAAAGCCTTGTTGTTAATTGCACCAATGCATCATGCACTAAAATAAACAGTTATAGAAAAAACATGTGAAAAGATAGCAAAAGAAAGTGGAAGTTATATAAATATTCAATGGGTTAATTGTCTGCTTCAATTAAGTGAATGTATATCTTGTGTGGTATCTTCTATTTTCTCACAATAATTTTGACTTGGAAGAAAGTGAGACTTACCTGGTTAGTTAGCAATTGCCAAGATGTTGAGGAGAGTGATTAGACCACTACTCTTGCCACTGGGATTTCTTTCAGCTGGAGGTTGAGCACATAAAACCAATTACTAACCTCCAAAAGTCAACTTCCTCCTCCCTGCTATTAGACCAAGTAAATTGACCCCCTTCCAAAGGAGGGTCCACTAACCCACAGGAAGAAATAAAAGCTGGAGGTTGAGCACATCGGTTGGTCTCTGGGCTGCGGGTTAACCTCCAACAATCGGAAATGGTACCTGTTGGGGATGTTCCTAATTTGGAGGCTCTAGTGGATGTGTTGGGTTGTAAACTTTCAGCGCTTCCAATGACTTACTTGGAATTTCCTTTGGGTGCTAAATTTAATTCAAAGATGATTTGGAATTCCATTATTGAGAAGATGGAGTGCAGACTAGGCGGGTGGAAACGGTTGTATTTATCTTAGGGTGGTAAGCTCACTTTACTAAAAAGTACTCTCTAATTTGCCTACTTGCCTACTTAATTTCTATCACTGTTTCATCTTCCATCTGATGTGGCTTGCCGGATAGAGAAGCTACAGAGAGATTTTCTGTGGAACGGTTTGGGTGATTAGCCAAAGTTTCACTTAGTTAATTGGACTAAGGTTTGTGAGCCTATATAGAATGGTGGATTGGGGGTGAAAAATCTGAGGCTATTTAATCAATCTCTCTTGGGAAAATGGTTGTGGCGCTATGGTAAGGAGAGGGAGGCTTTTTGGAGACAGGTGGTGGCGGAAGCTGGTGTTCTAAGATTTCGCGAGGTGCTTATGGAGTGGGCTTGTGGAAAGGCATTAGGAGAGGCTGGGATCGTTTTTTCACCTTTGTCTCATTCTCAGTGGGTAACGGGGAAAGGGTGAAATTCTGGTCTGATTTGTGGTGTGGGGATTCCTCATTAAAGGAAGCTTTTCCGGCTCTATTTTCCATTGCTTCGAATAAAGTGGCTGCTGTGGCTGATTACATGCAAATTAGACATGGTAACCTTCAGTGGGAGGTGACGTTTGTGAGAAACCTCCAGGATTGGGAGCTGGAATCTTTGATCTCTTTCCTTGATCGAATATATTCCGTATCCCTTAATGATAGTGGGATGGACCAAATGTGTTGGCAGCGGGACAGCAAGTCAGATTTTTCTGTGAATTCATATTACCGCTGCCTGAATGTTTCTACAACTCTGCAGTTTCCTTGGAAAGGCATTTGGAAGTCCAAAGCCTCTCCTCAAGTAGCTTTCTTTCTTTGGACGGCTGTTTGGGGGAAGATCCTCACCAATGATAATCTGAGGAAGAGGTGGGTAGTCTTGGTGGATTGGTGCTGTCTTTGTAAGAATGCTAGGGAATCATTAGACCATATTTTATTGATCTTTGTAGCTCTTATTCCTTGCAAACTTAGTATACCTCTAGTATACTGGTTGGCTCCTTTTCTAATAAATTGAATTACTTATCAAAAAAAAAAAAAAAAAAATCAACTCAATGCAATACACTACTGTAATATTAGCCAAGACTCTCCCATACTTCCTTGACATTCTTTGGTCAAAGTTGACAATCTTGCTCGCTTAATGGGAGTGAAAGGACATAAAGACTAAAAGAGTAACTTTGACAAGTTATGGCTTTAACGAACCTTCTATCTTTCATTAGCCATTTAGACTATTATGCATGCCAGGATGACTTGAAATAGGGAAATAGCTCATGGAAACTCAAGTCTAGGGAAGTTATGGTAACCTTTCCATTGTGATGTGATTTTAGAACCTGAATCAAAATTTCCACTGTTATTATTCACGTGACTTTTTTTCTTTTCTTTTTTAAAATTGTTATATTTCTTGATTATTTTCAGTTAAGAGTAGAAGACATTTTAATTAGAGGGCTCAAATGGAGCAAGCTTCTTGATCCCGAGAAGAAGGGCCAATGGTGGTTGTCTGGGAATACGGCTTCCACAATGGACAATGTTGAAGAGGTTGCCGGCACAATAGACAGAGAGGTTCTTGAAAATCAAAAAATGCTTCAGATTGCTGCTGCACAGCGGATGAATACGGATGCCAGAAGGCAAATCTTTTGTATAATAATGAGTGGGGAGGACTACATTGATGCATTTGTGAAGCTTCTAAGGTTGAATTTACAGGGAAAGCAGGTGGGTGCCTTTTTTATTTTATTTTTTCTCGTTTTTGGTTGAGAAGCTACACTGTACCCAGTGGGTCTTGAATCTACGACCTCACCCTCCCTTTGCTCTTTAGAAGGGGAGGTGCCATTTGAGCTAGAGTTCATTGGCAGCAAGTGCATGCCTTTTGATTTCTTTTTCTTTTTCTTTTTCTTTTTGTATTTTTGTTTTTACCGATTTATTCTCTCTCATTTTCTGATAATTACTTTTCAATTTGTTTACAGGACAGAGAGATTATGCGTGTTCTTGTAGAGTGTTGTTTACAGGAGAAAGTGTTTAATAAATATTACACTGCTCTGGCTTCCAGGTTGTGTAAGTATGACAAAAACTACAAGTTCACTTTACAGGTATTTCTTTCTCTGCATTTTTGGATTAAGATGTTTCTAGAATATAATTTTGAGGTAGGCATGACAAAATAGTTTGGATTAATTTTGGGCAAATAATTAATTATCTAAACTCATAGGTTATATACCTTAGGTACGCTTTCATTCAGCATATAAAAGTTATATCGGCTAGTGTAATTTGCATAGGTCATTTATGGGACCCCTTTTTCTTTTCTTAATTTTTTTTTTTTCCTTTCCTAAGCTAGTAAAAAGTTCGAGAAACAAGATTAAATACCACAATATGCATTTCAATGTGGGGCCTTCTTGGCATCTTTTGTAGGCTACTTTAATTATTCTTATTTTGGGATTAAGTTTCTTTAGGTTAAAAAGTTGATGGTTCAAGTTTAATAAATTTTTACTAAAATAGGGTAATCTAGTAATTTTCAAAATGTCTAGAATGAGCTGTAATAGGGGCTTGCCACCTTGTTCATTATCCCTTGGCCCTCTAGGGAAAATTAGTGACTGCCTGAAAATATGATAATTGGGTAGTTCTGAGACTGGATTTGCCACAAGTTTGCACCCCAATCAACCCATTGCTCCAAAAAGTGTGCCTTTAGTGCGCAATTTTTGCTTTAGAGGCAAAATTGCGCTTTAAGCATTCTTAAACGTGCTTTTGTCAACCTTGTTGGGGACAAGTGAAAGTAGGAGCTTGCCACCTTGCAATGAACATGACAAGTTCATTATCCCTGGGTCCTCTGGGGGAAAATTACTGACTGCCGAAATATGATAATTGGGTGGATTTTGAGATTGGATTTGCCACCAATTCGCACCCCAACCAACCCTTTGCTAACCTTACCATACTTGTACACTCAGAAGGTCACATCTGTCTAGGTTCCTGACATTGAGGGGAAAGTAGAAATGAATTTTTCTAGTCAAGAAAGAATTTTCTCAAGCCAATCAGTTTAAGGGGCAAACTTTCTCAGTCCTTTTATGCTTCTTGCTTCCTTAATGGATAAGATTCCACCTTAAAATCTCTGTATCTCCAAATATGATCTCTCTGAGATATATGATTTATGCTGGAAATGTACGAAGTTGGACTAATTTGGGTCAAACATGTCCTGCTTCACCCTATGGCACTAACCTTAGTGTCCGTATATATTGTTGTGGGAAAACGGCCCTCGGATGTGCTCTTTTAGACAAGTCTAGTAGGCAAAGGAATTTTTATATCAAGCTTGAGCGGGAAGAGCAATGACTAGTCCTAATCTTTCTAAGAAAGAGATTGACAATAGCCTATATAAAAGCTTTTATGTAGTAAATAAAACTCAGATAGAGAGATTGAATTTAATATTTAAGTTTGGAGGGTGTGATTGCCTTCTCCTTCCTAAGTGTGATTGCTTAGGGAGCCTAGGTGTGATTGCCTTGGTTCATCTTTCTTTGTTTCTCATTCAATTCATTGTTTAAACACCAGACAGCCATTTCTTCAAGAGTCATTCAAAATACAATGTTTTATTTATCTAACCCTACCTAGACCCTTAAATATTAAGCCCCATTCAAGAACACTTCCAGAAATTTTCAAAAATCCTAATTTAGTGTTAATTTTTCAAAATATCCATATCAAAATTGGTATTAGAGCCCACTAAAGCATCTGTCCTGCATCAACCAATTATTACATTGATGTTATCTAGTTATTTCATGTGTTTGAAGAGAGAGAGAGAGAGAGAGAGAGAGAGAGAGAGAGAGAGAGAGAGAGAGAGAGAGAGAGAGAGAGAGAGAAGTTTTGAAGTGTTTTGTTTTCTTGCATCTACTAAAAATCTTGGTCTTACATTTTAATCTTATATGTGGAATTTTTTTTTTTTTTTTTTTACTTAAAAAAAAACATGCAAAAGAAATTTGTAGTATAAGTGATTTCGATATTAAAAATTTGTCCATAGTAATAACAAAAGAATAAAGGAGAAACTATAAGGTATAAGGTATTCGGCATGTGATGTGAGGACAAATAGACAAAATAATAATAATAATAATTAAATTATGAATTTATGATTAATTAAATTAAATGTACTAACCACTTTAGGGGTATCCACTCACAACACATAAACAATCATCAACCTATCAAAAAAAAACATCAAATGCATAAACAAAAAAATACACTTATTATCTACTAGGGTAAAATTTAGGTACAGTTCCTTAGGTCAAGTAAATTAGTTTCCTAGTTTAATTGAAATACGTTGAATTTAAATATTCTTGGACAAGATAACATTGTTTGTGTTTCATTGGTTAATGCAACCATATGTTTGAATTCAATTGGGGAGCCTAATGTACATAACTTAAGGAACTGTATCTAAGTTTTATCCTATCTACTAATTCTTTCATTGACACATTTTGTCAAACAAATAAAGTGTAAATGAAAGGACAAGATTGCAAAGTAAAGTGCCTTCTAAGTCTTGTTCTTCTTAGTTATCATTTTTTTTTAATCTTTGGTTTGCCTTAATTTCAGTATTGCCTTTGGGACCACTTCAAAGAGCTGGAGTCAATGCAGCTTATTAGATCAATGCACCTTGCAAAATTTGTAGCTGAGATGGTTTCCTCTTACAAACTCACCCTTGGAATTTTGAAGACTGTAGAACTAGGTGACATCAAGCAGCTCACCCCAAAAAGGATTATGCATTTCAGGATGCTATTCGAGGCCCTTTTTGAGTATCCTGATAAGGTTATATGGAACGTATTCACACATGTGAGTGTCGCCCCTGAGCTTGAAAGTCTTAGACATGGCATTGAGTTTTTCATCAAGGAGTATGTTGTGAAAACCAATAAAGCCATCACTGAAAAATTTAAGGTTGCAAAGAAAGCCCTTGATAATTCTGAAGGAGTCCTCATGTGAGTTTCCATTCTCACCATACCAAAATTTTGTAGCTTAATTATATGACACAAGTTAATTGCCAGACTTCATGTTGGAACCTCCTTACATCTTATTTAGCAATTGGAGTACATATTAGTTGATTTATTGAGAATAGTAGTATACACAAATTATCGTTTGGTCCCTCCCTCCATGGACCTCAAATTTTTCAGTTACGTTTGATGGGCTTCAAGCTTTCACTTGTAAGGTTTCATACTTTCGTGTATTATTCTCCTTAAACTAATTAGCAAAAATTAAAGTGTAAGATGCGTGGTTTTTTGGTTAAGTATGTTAATAGTGTATGTACCCTAATGCACTTAATGACTTGCTAGAGCTTTTCTTTTTTTTTTTTTTTTTTTTTTTGAAGAAACAACATTTTTTTGAAAGGGGAGGATTTTTTTTTTTTTTTTTCCTTTATCTATGGTCATAGAAATAGAATTTGTGTCATAATTCATGAACCAATGTAACAGGAAGGAAAAATGTTTGGAGATTTCTGCTCACACTCCATTTTTCCAGCCAAATGATTGAAAGAAAACAAAAGTTCTATAATGGGTTAATTGCACTCCACAAACTATGAGGTTGACTAAGGTGGTGTTTGGATCCTCTGCAAAAAATCTGAAATGTTTGGTTGAGATTTTGGGAAATGCAAAATGCATTCTAGGTAGAATGTATTTTGCAAATTCTCATTTCTGGAGTAGAAGTAAGAATCCAAAATTTTTTTTTGGATTCTGGCTTGTGATTCTCATTTTTACTAAAGTAAATGGGATTCGCCCAACAAGTGCATTAATTGCTTCAACCACTCGAATTTTTAATTTTTTTAGCTCGTTTTTCTGTTGATTTTTTTTCCGTTCCCTTTGTATGTTTACAGTAACATCCAAGATCAAGAATCACAACAAAATAACACATCATAGCATAGTCATTAAAACAAATTCAGAAAATCACAAACAATAACAAACTGGAGCATCGAATCACAAAAAAAAAAAACAAAAAAAAACCAACAAATCAACAAAAAACAAAAAAATAAAAAATTTACCACCAACAGATCCACTTCTAGTGGATCTGTAGATCTAGAATCACAAATAAAATAAAAAATACACAATCACAAACGTGATGAAAAAAGAATACACAAAGTGAAAATAAATAAAGGGGGAAAGAAAGACGTGAGGGGGGTTGAGATGCCATGATAGATTAGGAAAATAAAAACTAGGTTTATCTTACTGCACACAAGATATAATTATTACAATAACTATAAATTCGAAACAAGGGCATTTACCAGCTTATTTACATTCTTCTTCACCAATGTAGGTTCACTCGAAAAGTTCTCATAAACCAGTCTAGCCTTCTTGAGATGACAACATGTCCTATAAGAAGTCCAATTACCAATCCGCAAGCATATCCTATTACTACTACTTTCCAATTAAATTCTTCTCCAAATGATGATTCATGGCTTGAGATAGAAGTTAGTGTCTCATTATTTTCACATTTCTTTAACAACGGAGAACCACACAATCCCAAGTTTCCCTCAAAAGAGGAACTTTCAAATGTCCAAAATTGTCCACCTTGAGGAATTGGACCAAGAAGTTGGTTTTGGGAGAGGTTTAAATATTCAAGAAATGTGAGACTTATTAGTTGTTGAGGGATTTCTCCTAGGAACTTATTTTGAGAGAGATCCAAAGATTGGAGCTCAGTTAGGTTCCCAAAGGATGATGGGATAGGGCCTGTGAAACTGTTTCTTGATAAGTTGAGTACAATTAATTCCTTGAGATTTCCCATGGTATTTGGAATTTCTCCGCAAAATCTATTGTTAGAGAGATCAATAGCTATGAAGATGGTCAAGATCTTTACCAACTCCATTTCTAATCCCTTATTCATCACAGTTATTGAGTCTTCATAATAACCAGTGTGCATGTACTCTGGTTTTGAATTAATTTTTCCATGGACCATTAGCATTGCATTCCAAGTTTTGAAGTATTCTGATGGTAACCTGCCAGAGAAATTGTTGTGAGAGAGATCGATAACATGCAACTTGGAAAAGCCAAAATTGGTATGAGAATCCCATATAGGACCCTGGAATCCATTTGCTCGCAAGATAAGAATTTTTAATTCTGGCAAAGACTCCAACCAAAAGGGGAAAATGTCATTCATGTTGTTATTTCCAAGATTCAGGACCTCTAACAGTCTACACTTTACCAATGATCGTGGAATCTTCCCTTCTATTTGGTTGAGACTCACGTCTAGTGTCCTCAAACTGCTTCCTTTTATAAATGTTTCAGGCAATATTCCTTGAAAGCTGTTGCTTCTCATATTCAATATTAAAAGAGAACTACTAAAGTTACCTAAACATTGTGGAATCTGACCAATCAAGTCGTTGTTAGACAGATGAAGGACTTGGAGAGAATTTACCTTGCAAATCATTGGAGGGATTCTTCCGGTTAGATTATTGTGTTGAAGAAACAAACCTCGGAGATTTCTCATTCCTCCAACTGTAGATGGAATAGGTCCAGCCAATTCATTGTCTTCTAGGTGCAACGCCATCATGTTGCTCAAATTACCAATCCCTACTGGAATGATACCCTTAATGTTGCAATTAAATGCTAAAAATTCTTCAAGAGAAGTAGACAAATTTCCTATGGAATTTGGAAGGGTGCCATTCAGTGGATTATATGCTAGCACTATAGTTTTCAAATTTTTGCAGTTTGTCAAAGATGAAAGAAAACTTAATTCTAGAATTGAAGCTTCTCTGGTCAAATAATTGTTGCCCAAGTTAAGAGTCTCCAGATGCCTTAAATTTCCCAATGTATTGGGAATAGAGCCAGAGAAATAGTTTGCACCTAAATCAAGTTGGGTGAGCTTAGAAGCATTTGAGATAGAGTTTGGAATTATTCCCTGTAATTCATTTTCCCATAGGTAAAGTTCCTTAAGATTTGGAAGCCAATGACCTATGCTTAATGGAAGTTGGCCCGAGAAGTAGTTAAGGTATAGACTAATAACTTCAATTGTTGAGATATTGAAGATTGCATTTGGGATGGTACCAGTTAAGCTGTTATTGGCGAGAGTTATTTCCATTAGATTTTGAAGATTCCCAATCTCGAGTGGTAATTCACCTGCCACAATAACCCAAAATTCAAAACAAATTCAAATTCGTCCAAATTTTTTATTTGTATGTCAAAAGATTGAGGGAATGTCACAATATATATTTTCTTTTTATATGAGAAGGGAAGTAGTATTTAAATTGAAGTTGTAATCATCGTACCTGTCAAGTAGTTATCATCCAAGTGAATTCTCTCGAGTGAGGTGCAATTTCCCAAACTTCTTGGTATCATTCCTGCAAAGTTTCAAAACTTATGATACAAATGATCAAGAGCTTGTAGGCTTTGCTTAACTAGTGATAGATTAATTAGAAATTTTATTTTGAAATTAAAATGAAGGACAGTGAAATATAGAAATGCGTCCTAAAAAACCTATATATATATATATACTTAAGGAAGATAAAGATATCCATTTTCGGTGGAAATCTTGGGAAACTTTGAACCTTGAATATTTAAATGACTTTGGCTGAAATACACTATTAGTCCCTAAAGTTTACTCACTGAGTGCTATTAGTCCCTGATGTTTAAAATGAGCGCTATTGGTCCCTAAAGTTTCAAAACTGATCGTTATTGATCCTTCCATCCAATTCCGTTAGTTAGTATGCCTACGTGGCTAACGGAAATATGATGTGGTAATTTTTAAATTACGTGGCAATTTTAAAAAATAAAAATAATATTACACATCAGTATTTAGACCCCAATTACCTTACCCGGATCCACATTAAATGACCCATTTCAACTTTGTTTTCAGATTGATAATGGGTCTTTGGTTACTTCAAGAGGATGAAGGAGAAGATCACGGAGAAAAGTGAAAATGAGGTTAAATGCAGATTATTCAGTTTCAATAAAATGAGGTTAAACACCGCTGATCTAAAAAGATGATAATGGAGGAATTAAGCCCTAGCAGCAATATTTTTCCCTTTCCATAAAAGCCAATAAAGTGCTTTCATAACTAAGAATTAAAAAATCAGCGATCCTCCATAGAAACTGGACTAGTATAAAATGTGAAATCTAAGAACTTGAAGTACCATCTAATCTAACTAACTTTAAAAAAAAAAAAAAAGATTAGAAAATTAAATGCAGAAAAAGATATCAATATCGCACTATTATATACATCGAACAGCCTTAAATCCCTTTTTCACTTTTCTCAGTGATCTTCTCCTTCATCTTCTTCCTTACAGTAACCACAACTCTTACTTCGATCCCTCCTCTTGAATTAACCAAAGACCCATTATTACTGTCTTCTTTGCTCTCCAATGGACTCGCAGCCCCCAAAGTCTTGTCCCCACTGCTGATCACTACCGGAATGGAGGAGCTTGAGCGGCGTCTCAGGGTCTCCGTGACAGAACACCAGTAATGGGTGGAGGAGATTGATTGTGGCAACGTTGGGCTGAGAGGTTTAGGCTATAAACTCTAATTTTGGGGATTTGAATTTGTTCTTAACGTGAAAATAAAATGGGTCAATCTAAAAACCAAAGTTGAAAATGGGTCATTTAATGTGGATCTTGGTAAGCTAATTGGGGTCTAAATATTGATGTGTAATTTTATTTTTATTTTTTAAAATTTTCATGTAATCTAAAAACTATCACATCATGTTTCCGTTAGCCATGTAGGCATATTAACTAACGGAGTTGGATGTAAGGATCAATAACGATCAGTTTTGAAACTTTAGGGACTAATAGAGCTCATTTTAAACTTCAGGGATTAATAGCGCTCAGTGAGTAAACTTTAGGGACTAACAGTGTATTTAAGCCAATGACTTTTACTTACTGGGTCATTATACAATATCCACACTTTTTTTGTGGGTATGATATCTACTTAATTATTACGATCAAATGTGATGTAGTTACCATCATATTTAAAGCGATTATTACCATTATATGTAAAGGTATTATTATCCAATGTGATGTTGGTATTATCAAATTTTTTTTGTATATATTAAATTCAAATAAAAAAAAAATCATGATACCAAGCATTGTGATGATAAGTAATATCATATGTAACATTATTACCATTTTGTATGAGATTGATACCATCAAATATGACATTTTATCTATTATTGGTACCATATGCACACAAAAAAAGGAAAAAAAAAAAGTGTATGTATTATAGAATTACCCCAACTTATGTAAAAGTGAATTTTATTTTCTTGGATAATAGGTTAAAATATTCTTAATAGTTAC
Organism: Fagus sylvatica; assembly: GCA_907173295.1. Classification (NCBI taxonomy): domain Eukaryota; kingdom Viridiplantae; phylum Streptophyta; class Magnoliopsida; order Fagales; family Fagaceae; genus Fagus; species Fagus sylvatica. The sequence goes on from OU015761.1 coordinate 72,207,881, forward strand.
TTATCATTTAATATTGTCACCATCTTACCTTTCTTTTCTCTCTCTTTTTCCTCGATCAAATAGAGAAGTCACTTTCCCTTCTCTTACTTTCCTTTTAATAAAATACATTTAACAAACTATGTTTGTGTTATTCAAAATTAAAGAAAATAAAATTAAAATTAAAAAATCTTTAGTTTCTATCAATGTGTTTTAAGAGGAACTTTTCTAAAACCACAAGTAGTAGCGCAATAATGAATAAACTAAGATTTAGGTTATAATCAGGGTCAGTCCGAGGTTTGGATTTCCCAAGTCCGTCCTGATTTTGGTTGCCCACTTATTATTAAATATTTAAGTGGAGTTTTAATTATTAATATTTTTTATTATTATGTCTTCCTTTCATCAAAGGTTGTCTAATTCTATAGCTAATCATTTAATTCCAAATGAACTAATGAAGAAACCTATTTTAAATTTTTAAATTCCAATCAAATCTCAAGTTACCCAGACACTCACTCAAATCCCATATCAAATTTGTAAGTAAATTCACAAAAACAATTAAAGTTAAAATTAAAACTAATTTGTAGACCATGTAAAAAAAACAATATGTATATATTAATAATGGACCAATACACTACCTACCCCAGGCCGGCCCCCACAATCACAAACTGACAAACATAACCTCACTCACACTTTGCAGAACAAATATATTAATAACAAACATAAAAACACACCACAACCCACCCTCTACCTACTACTCCCATGATAAAACAACACAGACCGTAAAAGTACATGTAAATAGCAACATAATTTTAAAATATCAATATTTTTATAGTTATTGTATCTCACTTATATATCACTAATATCATATTTCACATTCTCACATTTAATATTTGATCTCAATATATATTTCATTTTTGTAACAACAATTTAATTGAAAAATTATCACACACAAGACTCAAGTACTCAACGATGTTGAAGTTTGGTTGACAGTGGTACTGGTGGTTCACGTGTAAATTAATATGCACTTCTCACATGTAAAGTTTTATTTATTTAAAAAAAAAAAAATCTCACATGCAATTTAATTTGTCAAATTCTGCAACTTGGGATTTAAATTATAAATTAATGAAAGCTTGGGGAAATTTGAGGCGGTGAAAAGGAAAGGAAAAACAATGAGGGGAGTTCTTAAAATAGAACGAGGAAACAGAAGAAAAAAGGGAATGGGGTTAGATTGAACGGTGGGAGAAAAAGTGGGCAAGAAATTAAAACAAAAGACAAAGGGATTGAAGGAAGGAAAAAAAGAAAAGGTGAGAAGACTAAATTTATGTACAAAATATTAACAAGATATATTAATTTAAAAAAATTATTATATAAAAACTATCTAAATTAAAAATAGATTAATTCGATTGGTTTGTTATCGAAAATTGTAAAAAACTATATTTCCAAATTTGTTAGTGCAAGTGTATTATATTTTTTATATTAATTTAAAGCACAAGTTAATCATTATTTTAAAAAATATGCATAATATATAATAAAAAAAGGAATTCTCATTATCAATTATATAATATATAATAAAAAAATACAGTCTCGAAAATATCAACCAAATACAATTTCATTCAGCATAATTACATTTTTGTATAAGTTTCAACATTGTACCCAATGAATTTTTTTTAGCAAAATACATTTAATCAATGTGAGTGCCACTGTGGTAGTGGGGACTAGATCTAGTTTGGAAATAGTGATCTGGTCTGTGAGTGAATTATAGATTGGTGTACTGTATAGACATAGTGCTGCCGATTATGATGGGTATTGGGTACTCAATAAAGTTATTGTTTTGTATTTTAGTTTTGGATGTTTATATCGAAGAGACAGATAATTGGATACACATGAAGAAAACTAAGAACAAAGAAATTATGTGGTTTTACTCCATTTAATAAATCTTAAATTCATAGCTTAATTAAACTTAATAGCTTAATAAATTCACAATGAGAACTAATAAATTAGTTATTTTCGTCTATTTGTCTTCACATCGCATACTAAATGTCTTATAGTTTATCATTTATTTTTTTCTAGTATTATGGAATAATTTCTTATAAGAAAATAACTTATATCGCAAAATTTATCTTTTATGTACCCAAGAAAAATGGGATGATTAAGTTTTTTAGAGCCACCACTGGACTTGAGGATCTCTTAAAACATTAATTGAGATTTGTTGTTGTTAGCTTGAGCTGATTTTTTGTTTGTCTTGATTTTATGTTAGAGCCTCTTTCCTTCCTTATGTTACCCTTAATATTTTTTTGGCTGAATGCTATATATATATATATATATATATATATATATATTTTTTTTTTGTGTTTGCTGAATGGGGAAGTTGCCTAAGCCCAAGGGTTTGTTGGGCTTATCCTACGGCAGGCCCGTCATATAAAACAAAATTATTAGTTTGGATCCCCTTTCCTTCCTCATATTGGAACCCAAAACTCAATTTAAAAAAAAAAAAAAAAATCTTGAAGTCCTCTAAAATAGGAAAATAAAGATTTCCCCCCCTAATTTAAGCACTTAACTAATTAAGGAACAAACAAAATCCACAAATAAATGAGACAGATGGGATAAAAAAGAAGAGAAGAAAAACAACAGAATAATAAAATAAATAGGTAAAAAGTTGTTGTAGATAGATCGTGGAACCTGACAACATGTTTTCGCTGAGATCAATTATTTGCAGTGAAGATGCGTTGTTGTGAAGAGATAGTGGGATGGAACCACTAAAACTGTTACTATAAGCATACAACACTTGAAGTTTAGGGAAGAAGCCAAGCCATGATGGTAACTCTCCTGAAAAGTTGTTCATTCCAAAACTCACCACTTCCAAACGACGCAAAGAAGCCAACTGGTTGGGCAGTGAGCCATGGAAACTGTTGTTTCTGAAGGATAAATGAGTTAGGAATGATAGGTTTCCCACGTGTGGAGGAATGGTTCCTCTAAGACCCATGTGGGTAAGATTCAAGGCAGTGACTCTTTGATGCTTGGCACCGCAACTGATCCCAATCCAGTTGCAAACAGAGGTAGAGGTAGACCAGTTGCTTGCCAAGAAATTATATGGGTCATCGGTGATATGGGCTTTGAGAGCAAGCAGAGCTGATTGGTCTGTGGTGATGTTGTTGCTTCTTACTACTGCCACAGCTAAGCTAAAGCTAGCCATATAGCAGTGAACCAACAACAACACAAATAGGAGGAGAAAGGAAGAATTAATCTCCATAACTTTCTCTGTAGGTAATTGAGAGATGATGTAGCAAACAAATGTGGGAGGCTGATGTTTATATAGGAACGGACGGATTGACATCCCCAGTTGCATAGCAATCGTTTTTATTTTTTTATTTTTTTATTTTTTAATGTTTGGCTTGAGTAGCCAAGCAAGAGCTCCATCCCTGAATCTAGAAAAAAGGTCATGCATGGCCTCTATCCGTATTTTCATGGACACGAGGGAATTCTTGACAAAGTATCTGAGGTAAAATCAGGCAGGGTTTCGTCTTTAATTTTCATAATGACTTTTTTTTTTATGAAACAATTTTCATAATGACTTAATGAGAAATATGGCAGAGCCTTTATTTATTTATTCCGAATATTACCATATAATACATTCCTGTCTTTTTCTGCTCAGATAATACGAAGCCCCCAACGTGGCATGATAATCAAACGTCCAGTGTGGGTTTGATTTGGTCAAAAAGAAGGAATTCTATCGTAACTTGACTCCCTTTTCCCAGATTTGGACAAGGGCACCTTCAATCAACTTTAATTGAATACAAAATATATTTGTATTCAATTAATATGAGGAATTCTACCTAACTTTAACGGGTAATTATACTATACTCCGGGAGTACATTAAATGCGTACTCCCTCCTCTCACAGAAGTTGTGGGTCCTACTAATTAAATTCATGATGGGACCCACCACTTCTGTGAGAGGAGGGAGTACGCATTTAATGTACTCCCGGAGTACCTAATAATTTTCCAACTCTAATAGTCTAATGGAAGCATTAATATATCTTTGATGCTGACAAAAAATGAAAGCATTAATATGATTGTCATTAACGTTTTTCGTTTAACTTTTGTGGTTGCAATTTCTAGAAAGTAGATAAATGTGAGAAAATTATTCAATAATTTAAGATTACAAATAAATATATAATCTTTTTCTTATATAAATTATGTCTTATCATAAATTTAATCAGTGAGATCCACATTTATTTGTAATCGTAATCACTCAGATATGTTTTGGTCTTGTTGAGGGATTTATCCCCTGAATCTAATTTATGTCACAACATTAAATAATAAAAGAGTATTATTTTAAGAGAATAAATATATTTGACATTATCTAAAGTGCATGAGATGTATTAAATATGATTAAAGTATGTATATATGATTTGCATACAAAAGATTTAAATTACAAATTCTTGTAAACTCACAAATCTATGTAAACTATTAATAATTAAAATAAATTACCTAAAATTTTAAAAATTACATAAACTTAAAACAGAAAATTAATTTTCTTTCTCTGCAACATTTTCTAGATACCCAAACGGAAAATTTTCTTCAAACCCAGAGCATCACAATTACTCCTCAAACATCAACGATTACTTTACAGAAATTCAAAAAATTTAAAAAATTACAACCCATACACCCACATCAGAGTTCAAGAAATATATCCAACAACCACGATCGAAATCCCAACCCTAACCCTTACTCTCTCATCCAAAATTCGTTGTCCATGCCGCTAGATTCGTCTTCTTCGCCGTCATCGCTGCAACCGACATTGTTGCACCTCTCGTTCAACCAGGACCACGGTTGCTTCGCAGCGGGAACAGACCACAGGTTCCAGATCTTCAACCGTTACACCGCGAGATCTTCCATCGCAACTTCATCTCCTAGTCGTTTTGGAGCAGAAGGTGTTTGTGTACAACTTCGCGGACCACAAGCTCCTCCACCAGATCGAGACCATCGTGAACCCTAAGGGACTTTGTGCGATTTTGCAGTAGACCAGCTCACTAGTCCTCGTCTGTCCATGTCTGCAGAAGGCTTAGGTTTGATCTCCACGCCTCCACACCCACAAGCAAATCCATAGCCTCCATCTCAAAACCATCAAAGGAGAAGAGGAGAGAGAAAAAATATCTGAGGTGAGGGTATAGTTAAAGAAGTGGACAAAAATGGAAAAAATGAAAAGAAAAGAAAAATGGACAAAAGTTCCCAGGAAAAAAAAAAAAAATATATATATATATTTTATGTATTCTTTTATATTTGGCTGTAATTTTTTAAAAATATATAATTTAATTTACACATGGCTTGATTTTTTTTCACCACCTAACACATGTGTCAGGCTTAGATGGTACTTTATGGTCAGGGATTAACGTTTCTTGGACAAGAGGGTAAAAATCCAAATGGAACCAAACTAAGAGGGAGCAGATCAAAACTTTCAAATAACAGGAAACAAAATCAAAATTGGCCAAATTTATAAGATATACAGTGCATTTCAGTCTATACTTTAATACGTATTTCAGTCGTTGCCAAACTTTCCAAATATTATGATAATTACGTCATATTTGATGGTACTGACATCACATATGATGGTAACAATATCACATTTGATGATGATAATTGAGTGAGTACTATATCCAGAAAAGGAGTATGGGTATTGTAGAATGACCAATTACATTCATATTCATTCATATGAGAGAGAGAGAGAGAGAGAGAGAGAGATAACAATGGAAGATTGGTAGTGTTGGCAACATAGCAACGCTTAGACAGTGGTGGCCAACTGCTCCTGATGGTTGAGTGACAAGCATAGAGCGGCAAGCTAGAGACGGAGATCACCAAATTGCGGTGGCAGACTTGGTGGTGGATCGAACAAATCAAGCCTTCACGACACTGTAAGGTGATTAAGGATTTGTTTTGATAGCCTAAATTTTCTTTTGGGACCCTTGGTTAATTATGTGTTGGCTAATATATATATATATATATATATATATATAATATATATAATATATAATAAATAAATAAATGGGTTTTATGCCCCATTTGTAATTTTATTTTTTTATTGTATTTTTGTTATTTTCTTATTTGAAATTTGTTTCGTTTTTTGTTTTGTTGGTAGAGGAACTGTGTCAGTTCTAAATTTGATTTTTAAAAAAGTTAGGCTTGACTAGCCAACCAAGGGCTCCATCCCTGATCTAGAAAAAAGGTCATGCATGGCCTCCATCCGTATTTTCTTTGACACGAGGGAATTCTTGACAAATTTTCGAGATAAAAATCTGGCAGATTTTCGTCTTTAATGAGAAATATGACATAGTCTTTATTTATTCCAAATATAAAAATATAATACATTCCTGTCTTGATATGATCCCAACGTGGTATGATAATCAAACGTCCAGTGTGGGTTTGATTTGGTCAAAAAGAAGGAATATGATAAAACATCCGGTGTGGGCACCTTCAATCAACTTTAACTTTAGTTGTACATAAAAGTGTAATCGGTGAGGTGAGGTGTGGTGCGGTTTTCTCCAGATTTATGCACCTACACCTTATAGTGCGGTTTTTCTATTACATACACATGCACTTGCACCTATTAAAATCGGTTTTGGCGCGGTGTGGTTCGGTTTAGTGCGGTGCGGTGTAGGTGTGGTCTTGCGGTTTGGGCTTGACTCATTTGGGTCGGATTGGACCAGCCCAAATGTCAATTTTAATCTAAAAAAATCCACCTTTACAACAACTAAAAAATTTGGCTAACTGTAGCATACAAATATAAATCATAGTTTCCAATCTCAACCTGAATATTTAAGAAGAAAAAAATTATAATATACATATCTTATAGAATGAATCATAATTTCCATTCTCAACCTGCACATATATGTCATCCTTATACGAATATAATACAATCTTAACCTTCACATACCATTAGCATACAAATATAACATAACATCACCTGCATATACCATTAGTATATATAAGTATAACATATTAGAAGGTGTAATCGGTGAAGTGCGGTGCGGTTTTCTCCTGATTTATGCACCTACACCTTATAGTGCGATTTTCCTATTACACGTACCTGCACCTGCACCTATTAAGATTGGTTTTGGCGCGGTGAGGTTCGGTGCGGTGCAGTTCTTGCGGTTGTGTCGATGAAGTTTACACCCCTTGTGCATGCTTTTCCCCTTGACTTCTCTTTGCATGCATACAAAATATTTTTGTCAATTAAGCTTAGATGCCTTTCACGAGGCCTTGCACCAAAACAAAATAATGAATTTCATGTTCTACCTAACTCTAATGAAAGCATTAATATTTTTCGTTTAACTTTTATCTGTGAATTTTTAAGTCCTTTAATGCCACCAATTTAATTAATTAATTAATTAAGAAATAATAAATTATCTTGTACATTTAATACTTACCATATTAAGGTGTTCTAACCAATAAGAATTAAATATAAATTAATCTAAATTAAATCTTTTGAAAGACCAATCAAATTAATTTAAAAATAATCTTACGCATGCAAGCTGAATGATAAATATTATTTTCACAATTATTTTCTTTATAAAACCTTGGTTTTTTATCCGATTTCCAATTAAAAAAAAAAATTGAAATAAAATATGTCCTCTCATTCTTAACTCAATATTGACCAATTAAAATATGATTTGTAATCTATGGACCAATTTAGAATTTTTGGATTTTTGAAATTGCCATTTTACCCTTTATTTACTAACGTATAAAAAAGTTAAAATTAATAGTTGCAAAATAGAGTGTCAACAATGAGCCCGACCTTTTTTGGGCTTGTACTTTATAATAAAGGCCTAATGTTAGTGAAATAGTAAATAAAAAAGAGACTAGTAAGTGAAATTTTTTCACAGCAGATTTGAAGTCTATTACAGCAACGCTCAGGTCTGCACTACAGTGTGTGAAGTCTGCCTTAGATATTTTGTCATGGCATATATGGAGTTTAACGTAAATGAACTTCCCTAGCAAATGGGCTTACCACCATGAGCTAATTGGTTTCATCTCTACTGATGTCACTTAATAGTAAGCAGTACCTCATAGTACAGTGTAGGGGTTTTTTGATTCTCAGAGAGTTTGTATTTTCAAAAGCAATGGGTAATAAGAATAATAGCTATAAAATAAAGTTGGTTTGGTGAAATCAATGAATAAAAATGCACTAGGGTTTTCCTCATACTGATATGACATCAATTATGATCCAGGTTGAAAACTTTTTTTCTTGAAATATTATACATTCAATTGTTTTATTTTAAAAACCCTTTTGACTTGGTTGAACAAAAGGAATTCAGGAATAGTATGCAATCGAAAAATACAAAGTGGCTAGAATAATATTTAGAAAAACCTATTCGATTATAAGATTGGATTCCTTTTTGATTACATGAGAAATTCCTCTTAATGATCAGAAAAAAAAACTTGATTGAACTTATAAAAAGTATAAAAGAACTCATACATCAATAGAAATCAAAGATCAACAATTAAATATAATAAACGTTAAAAATCCAAGGATTCATAATGAAAATCATACCGTTACAAAAGAAACATAGCCCTTAACCCTGGGAAGATGCTTAGGCGGCCATGGGTGAGAAAACTTAAACTTTGGGGAGAAAAAAAAAGAAAAAGAAAAAAAAGTCTGAATAGAATAGAATAGGAGTAATTTTTTGCCCTATATTCTATTATATATCCTACGGCACTTCAATCTCCTCTTTTAACATGTTTTAGGACTTCAAAAGAGGTTTACTTTAAGTCTTAGCTCATCAAATTGAGAAGTTTTCATTTTTTAGTCACATTTGGGGAAGTTTTAAACCCAATTGGGCTTCCTGTGTAGCTGTCAGCCCGTGAATCTTGGCGCCTAGACCATGATTTAGGTGCTTGGATTTTCTTGAAAATTGATTATGAAGTTTCTGCCCAATCAAGTAGTGTGAGTGTAGTCACCTAAACTTCATTTAGGCGCCTGGACCTTCATGTAGACGCCTTGATCACCACATCTAGGCACCTAGATATTCCTTTAGGTGTCTGAATCAATGTTTCTCCTCTTTCTATCTTATTGTCTTCTTCCAACTTGTACCTATAATAAAAAATATATATAAAAAAAAACTCCAATTAACACTTTATGAGATCAATATAACTCACATAAATGGCAAACTTTATGCAATGCAATGAAATAAACAAAGTACATCAATTTATGTGTAATTCAAAGTAAAATGCACAAAATGTCATTAAAGTCTTTTTAAAACTAGGTAAAGAAGTTAGATTTCATGACTTATCATCTACTGCATGATGAAAGCCAGAGGATAGTTGAAACCACGAATAAATAAAACAACAATAAGATGAACAATTTCACAATAGACATGAAGTCTGTCGCAGAAATTTTCAAGTCTGCGGTAAGGTTCTGCAGCAAGAATTTGTCTTTATTGGCGGGCTTGTAATCACGGGTTAGTTGGGCCAATTTTCACTATACGATAAAAAACCCAACATTAGTTTACCCAAAATTGAATAATTAATCATGAAGTGAACATTTTCACAACAAACTTGAAGTTTGCCACAATGATGTTCAAGTCTGTGGTAATTGCTATGATGTCTGTTGTGCTGTGAACTCCTGTTTACAATATAAAACATTTGAAACAGTGGAAGCAAGGATTATAATGGGAGAGAGTTTTTCAAGTTGTGTGTGGTGTAGGATATTATCTTGACTAGAGGGAGGAGAGATGGTTGTGGTTTTGAAGGATTTTGAATCGAGTTGCAAGGAATGATCCATGTTGATGAAGCCAAGAAAGTTACAAGGCTTTGGTCCTAATTGCAATCTAGATATAAAATTTACAAGGGTTTGTATCCCAATTACAATCTATCTAATAAATTATTACAAATTAATCTAACATTCACAAAGACTAAGTTTGGGGGCTAAGTTATTGGATAGAAATGTGTTATGCTCCAAACCAATCTAACCTAAGTCAGTCTTCTAAGATTTAATAGAATATAGTTCACCGACTCGTGAAATCAATATCGCATGACTCAACAATTCAACGTCATCAACTAGCATACGCAAAAAAAAATAAATAAATAAATAAAAATAAAAATAACAAATCAAATAGTGATTAATCATAAAGAAATTAAGGATTTCTAATCATGCACATTTCAATGAGATAAAACATTTACATTCTCTGGAAATTATCATGCATCACTTGAAAAAATCATCAAACAAAAACCAATGCATAAGGGGCAATGTTTGTGGAAAATAGATACCTGAGTGTTGTTCAGCACTCAAGGAGCCTAATTCAGCACTCAGGAAAGATTGGAGAGTCGATTTGCTTAAAAGATTTCTTTTTGAAATTATTTCTAAAACAAACTGGCTTCAACGATTATTTCACAATGCTCACATCATCCTAACATGTTCTTAATCTTGCCTTCAAAATTAAATGGATTTAAAGCCAATTTTGCATGTAAAACCTTAACAGAACCTAAGCATGCATCTAATCAACTCAACTACTACAATAAAATAACAACGGGGGGATTATACTTGCATGTATTTTTGGGATGCAATTTCTTGATTGAGTTTCGCAGATCCAACCAAAAAGGGTGTAAATGATCGCAACTTCTTAGTATTGAAGAAAACGATATTATTTGAAAGTTGTCATCACTTTATTTTGACCCCTTTAATTTTCTCTTATTAATCCATGCAATTGAATGTTGGATTGAACAATTTCATGATTTGTGGTCAAAACCTATTTTTTTTTGTTGATTGATCAATTTCGATTGGGTTGGCTAAACCATGAAATCCTCTTCAATTTGACTATTCAAGAGAAAAGATTGAGGTCGAATTGAATAAGATATTGCAGAAACATGAAAAATACTATTTGATTTCCTTGGATGCATACCCTTGGATTGCACTTAATTGTTGGGAAAGTTGATTGATTTATCATTAATACACGCCATTATTTTATTGGGTTCGACTGCACTTTAACCACATCCCGTGTGTTATTTGTAATTGGTCTCATGAGAAATTACTTCAAAATGTGCGCGTATTTACCTTGAAAGTTCATTTAATTTTCCACACTTTATTCTGGGGAACATGTCTCAATTTATTGGGTTCCAAATCCAGTTGAATTTTTATTGCGGGTGTGACAAGTCATTGTTTGATTAATCGTTTAAAGTGCGCATTACAAAATGGATTTGGATTAATTGGTGAGACCCAAACATGTCCTAAGGCCGATATTTCTAATGACCTCAGCGTTTTTTTCATATTCTTTGTACATTGGCCTTTATAATAAGGGCACACTTCCCAAAACCCTAGAGAGCAACCAAGATGAAAAACCTTAAGATTGGAGACTGCTGCCTACAACAACCCCCACTGCCAAACTCATGAAATTCCAAACTCATGCTTTCATCATGATACGCTTTAGTTTGAGGGGGAATGTTAAAGATGTATCAAAGCCCAAGTCCAATACTTGGTATGCAAGAAAAGCAGTTCACTTGTATTGCAGTCATATAACCTCAGTTAATGTATGGTTAGTCTTCTATAAATACCTTGTTAGGGGCTCATTGTGATATAGGATATCATACAAAAAGAGGTAGTCATTAAGGGTTTTCCTTCGTGGACGTAGGTTGTCAGGCTTAATCACGTAACCCTGCTTCTGTTCTTTCCACTCTTTACATCCTTTACATTCATTATTGTTTTCTTGCTTGCTATTCTCCACGCATCAGAACAACAATTCTAGCATGATTAAACATACTAAATAGGTAAATTAATGTCTCAAATATAGTCAATCATACATCCTTCTACCATTAATGCGTAAATTAATGTCTTAAATATAGTGTCACACCCCGAACCCACTAGGGTCTTAAAGCATGAGAAACCAAAGCATCAAGAGAAACTGTAGGAGATTTTCTTTAAATTTTATCAAATACACAATATTTCTACATTATAAAATATCCACATAATCTCCACAAAGTAAGTTAGAGCTTTAGAAGACATTTAGCTCAATAAAATTTACAATATACTTCCAATAGAAGTAATTATTGTCTTCTTAAAAGATAGAGATCAAGATTCAACTGATCTAAAAATTATTTACACATGTCTTGCAGTCCAGCGTAGTGCTCCAATCACAACTTTAAACTCGAGGTATGACTAACCAATTTGCAAGGCGGGATAAATAACTGGAATGAGCTAAAGCCTAGTAAGTAGCAAAAATAATATGGAGGTCAGGGAAATGCAAGTTTCATGATACTGAGCATTTTATAAAACATGCTATAATTAGGAAAATACCAATTGAATTATTCATAATCAGTTTCATTCAAAACTTGACAAGAATGATCAAAACTATGCAGCACCAAGCTATTCAAGAATGAAAATAATACAACACAGAACTTCTAAAAATATCTCACCATGAAATTACATAATATATTATATGAGACTTAATAAAATCATTAATCCAAAACAGTAAAAACCAAACCAAGACCAAGTGACAGGCCATCATAAAGACGGAACTCAAACGCCGTCATACAGATGAAACTCAATATTGTCGTCACACATACATAACTCATTATCACCATCACACAGAAGAAACTCAATAACTGTCACACAGATGGGGCGCCAAGATACCAATATCACACAGACTTTGGCATCCAGCTGGGTAATCATCGGGTAATCACAGATGTCACGACACATGGCAAAACATAAAGAGCTCACAACTTTAATATATTTCCAAATAATTTTGTAAAACACGTTCACAAAGACGTTGTCATAAAGACATAATAATCCAATAAATTCATGAAATCCATTCTCAAATGATTAAATCAAATATGCTCATCTTTTCAATGCTGACAAATCCATGCTTCGTACATTTTATTTCCATAAATCAATGTAATAGAAGCTGTACACATAGTACCTTTAGGAAAATCATAAAGGATATTTCAAACCTTAAAATGCCAATATGCAATAATGATTTATTTTTCTAAAAATCTCATTCAGAAGCTGCTTACCAGAAACCCGCTAAAAAATCCTAATCTCCAATGCTCCTAGGAGATAATTTAAAACCTATAGAAGACATAAACAAACCTATTAAGACAAAGCCATCTAAATCTCAAACTAACCCAAATACACTCAATGATAGGGAAAATTAGAGTTATTCACTATTAAAATTAGGAACCCAAAATCCCTAAATTTTCAACATAGAGAAATCTCAAATGAACTCCTTTAATAAACCTTGACCATTCCTCCAATAAATCCACAAAAATCAAAGCTCACTTCCTTAATCACCTAGATATCACTAAGGTTGCTCATATTTAATCACATATAACACTAAGGTTACTTAGATTTGGTAAAGAAAATAACAATAATTTAAAAACCTTGAACTTTAGAGCTTTACCTTGAAATATTGGAGACAATGGGGCCTAGGAAGTCTCCTATGGGCTCTCCGGTGGTTCCTACTGGAAAAATTTACTGGTGGTGGAGATGGATGGCCAGTGAGGAAGAGGGAGAGAGTGACTGAAAGAGAGTGAGAAAGAGTGAATGTGTGTGCTTGTGAAAATGAGAGTAAAATGAGAGTGAGGGAGAGCCACGGTGAGATATGGGGAGAAAATTGGGTGGTGTGGAATGAAGCTAGGTCGGGGTTCACATGCGGTGGGGTGAGTTTCTTAAAAAATATATCTTCTCTCTTTCTTTTTCTCGTTTTTCAAAAATTTGGGCGTTACATATATCCTTTTCAAAAATATATCTTCTATCACACATCGTTCAACATTACTGTAAAAATAATATACATACACACTACTTTGAGTGATGCAAGATAAAGCATGATAAAATTAAAAAGTAAAAACTATGTCAATACTTAAAGAACTAGAATCCGACAGAAAGAACACTCTAAAAGAAATAAATATTATTGACACTTGGAAAATTAAATTGAGTCTATTACAAAAATTATTTATATTGTTTAATAAAAATCCTAATTGACTTAAAATAGAAAATTACGAAAAATGACAAATAAATACGAAAATTGTGGAATAAATTAAAACACTCCTACAAAGCCTCTAAACACACAAATTTGGGGGTGACACTAATAAAATCTTCCTTAGAATCTTCTAGAACTTTCTGAAAATATCATATGACTCCGGTAACTCCTCCTTGATCAAGTTATGACTCATTTAGGGTAGCCAAAAAATCAGAGATGTCGAGAAGCACATTTGGTCTTCTGGCTCTCAAATTGCTCTTTGAACTCTTCTACTAGTTGTCCTGGGTCATTTAGGTTCCTTAAGGGAATAGCAAAACCCATAGATCAAGGGAAAACTATAGAAAAAATTTCCTATTTTGAACCTATTTTTTCCAACATTTCCAACATCCTTTAGAAACTTCAATTTGATATTTTTGAGTGTTGTTACGACATCTCTCATGTTTATCCTCTCATCAGGAGCCTCTGTTGAACAATCCATAGCCATTTTCATGATGGACGATATACAATCCAGCTTAGCAGTAAAATAATCTTCACCTCTCTTTAGCAAATTAGCATCTACAACTTCAATTACTGCATGGGGTAGTGATTCTTTTACCCAACGATTTAGGCTCATTTCTCCGTCAAACATTTCATCCGTGGGACTCTTTCTTGTGAATGTTTCCATCAACAAAATGCCATAACTATACACATCTCCACGTGTGGAAATGATCCCTTGTGAGCCATACTCTACAAGTTTGATTAAAATTTATTGTTAGAAAGTCTCCAATATCTTGATGCTAAAAACAAAATTGCTTAATATATATATATATATATATATTTTGTGTGTAAAATTAAATAAATTTGAATTGTAAAGCAGAAACATCACCTGGTGCCATATAACCGATAGTGGCCAATGTCATGGTTTGGGTCATAGAATCCTCGTCACCTAAGAGTTTGGAAATGCCAAAGTCACTCACATGTGCAACCATATCTTTATTTAGGAGAATATTGTTGGGCTTCAAATCACAATGAACAACAGGTAACGGACAACCATGATGGAGATACTCCAATGCCGATGCAACATCTATCATCATATTCAATCTTTGTTGGATATCCAAGAAGTAGTTATGAGAATACAACCACTTCTTAAGGCTCCCCTTGGGCATGAACTCCAGTACTAAAGCTTTAAAATCCATGCTACTACAACTGCTAATGATTCTGACAAGATTCCGGTGACGAATTCTGCACAATACATCACATTCAGCTTCAAAACTCTTAAATCCTCCTTCTATATTCAAATTAAAAACCTTTACTGCCACACTAGATCGGTCTGAAAGTGTCCCTCTATACACCGAACCAAAACTCCCTTTCCCAACCAGGTTACTTTCGCTAAATCCATATGTTGCTAGTTCAAGTTCAAAGTATGATATTCTTCTCCATGTTGCTAGAGGTAACAAATCTCCTTGAATTTTTAGTTTGTTCATATCTCTTTCGGCATCTGATTAGAACAAAGACGAGCATCGATGCAAATATTATCATCGCTGGTAGAATAAATCTTAGTATAACTATAGTACCTGTCTTCGAATGTCCAATATTACTACTTTTGCAGGGTGGAACTTGCAATTGGGGTGGACCACATAATGCTTCATTTCCCATGAATGATTGAGCTGAGAATTTACCAATAACACCCCCAAATGGAATTTCACCTTGTAATCTATTGAAAGACACATTGAAATATTTGAGGTATTTGAGTTCCATTAGAGACTTGGGAATTACTCCTGAGAAGTTGTTATGAGAAAGATCCAAGAATACCATGCTTATCAACTTATCAAATGACTGAGGAATAGGACCCTGGAATTTATTATGTGCTATGGAGAGATTTGCCAAAGAGTCTAGGCCTCCAATCGAAGTAGGAATGTCACCAGAGAGTTGATTCCATGATAGGTCTATATCTGTTACAACCTCCAAATTCCCAACATCTAATGGTAGATGGCCACTAAAAGAATTCGAAGACAAGTTTACTTGTAGTATATACTTAAGACTCCAAAAGGATGATGGTATGGAAGTCAACTTGTTGGAATTCAAGTACAACTTTTGAAGTGAAGAGAGATTTCCCCAACAGTTTGGTATTGGTCCAAAAAGCTCATTGTGATTTAAAATTAATTCAACCAACTTAATCAATTGACACATACCAATTGGGATAGATCCTTGCAGTCTATTGTGTTGAAGAAACAAACCTTGGAGATTTCTCATTCCTCCAACTGTAGATGGAATAGGTCCAGCCAATTCATTGTCTTCTAGGTGCAACGCCATCATGTTGCTCAAATTACCAATCCCTACTGGAATGATACCCTTAATGTTGCAATTAAATGCAAAAAATTCTTCAAGGGAAGTAGACAAATTTCCTATGGAATTTGGAAGGGTGCCATTCAGTGGATTATATGCTAGCACTAGAGTTTTCAAATTTTTGCAGTTTGTCAAAGATGAAAGAAAACTTAATTCTAGAATTGAAGTTTCTCTGGTCAAATAATTGTTGCCCAAGTTAAGAGTCTCCAGATGCCTTAAATTTCCCAATGTATTGGGAATAGAGCCAGAGAAATAGTTTGCACCTAACTCAAGTTGGGTGAGCTTAGAAGCATTTGAGATAGAGTTTGGAATTATTCCCTTTAATTCATTATCCCATAGGTAAAGTTCCTTAAGATTTGGAAGCCAATGACCTATGCTTAATGGAAGTTGGCCCGAGAATTGGTTAAGGTACAGACTAATAACTTCAATTGTTGAGATATTGAAGATTGCATTTGGGATGGTACCAGTTAAGCTGTTATTGGCGAGAGTTATTTCCATTAGATTTTGAAGATTCCCAATCTCGAGTGGTAATTCACCTGCCACAATAACCCAAAATTCAAAACAAATTCAAATTCGTCCAAATTTTTTATTTGTATGTCAAAAGATTGAGGGAATGTCACAACATATATTTTCTTTTTATATGAGAAGGGAAGTAGTATTTAAATTGAAGTTGTAATCATCGTACCTGTCAAGTAGTTATCATCCAAGTGAATTTCCTTGAGTGAGGTGCAATTTCCCAAACTTCTTGGTATCATTCCTGCAAAGTTTCAAAACTTATGATACAAATGATCAAGAGCTAGTAGGCTTTGCTTAACTAGTGATAGATTAATTAGAGATTTTATTTTGAAATTAAAATGAAGGACAATGAAATATAGAAATGCGTCCTAGAAAACCTATATATATATATACTTAAGAAAACCTATATATATATATACTTAAGGAAGATAAAGATACCCGTTTTCAGGTGGAAATCTTGGGAAACTTTGAACCTTGAATATTTAAATGACTTTTGCTTACTTGATCATTCTAACAATATCCACACTATTTTTGTGGGTATGATACCTACTTAATTGTTACGATCAAATGTGATGTAGTTACCGTCACATTTAAAGCTATTACTACCCTTATATGTAAAAAGTATTACTATCCAATGTGTTGTTGGTACTATCAAATTTTTTTGTATATATTAAATTCAAATATAAAAAAATAATCATGATACCAAGCATTGTGATGATAAGTAATATCATATGTAACATTATTACCGTTTTATATAAGATTGATACCATCAAATATGACATTTTATCTATTATTGGTACCATATGCACACAAAAAAAATAAAAAATAAAATAATGTATATGTATTATAGAATTACCCCAACTTATGTAAAAGTGAATTTTATTTTCTTGGATAATAGGTTAAAATATTCTTAACAGTTACTTATCATTTAATATTGTCACCATCTTACCTTTCTTTTCTCTCACTTTTTCCTCAATCAAATAGAGAAGTCACTTTCCCTTCTCTTACTTTCCTTTTAATAAAATACATTTAACAAACTATGTTTGTGTTATTCAAAATTAAAGAAAATAAAATAAATTAAAAAAAAAAAAATCTTTAGTTTCTATCAATGTGTTTTAAGAGGAACTTTTCTAAAACCACAAGCAGTAGCACAATAATGAATAAACTAAGATTTAGGTCATAATTAGGGTCAGCCCGAGATTTGGATTTCCCAAGTCCGTCCCGATTTTGGTTGCCCACTTATTATTAAATATTTAAAAAAAATATAAATATAATAAAAATATAATATATAAAAGGTAATATATATATATATTAAATATTTTTAAATATATAATATATTATTATATATAATATATTAATATTAATTAATAATTATTATTCTTTACATCAAAGAAACTATTATAGCTAGAGTTTTAATTATTAAAATATAACTATTTATTAAATTATGTTTCCTTTCAAAAAGGTTGTCTAATTCTATAGCTAATCATTTAATTCCAAATGAACTAACGAAGAAACTATTTTAAATTTTTAAATTCCAATCAAATCTCAAGTTACCTAGATACTCACTCAATTTGTAACCCATATCAAATTTGTAAGAAAATTCACAAAAGTTAAAGTTAAAATTAAAATTAAAACTAATTTTGTAGACCATGTAAAAAAAACAATATGTAATATGTATATAATAATGGACCAATACAATGGACCAATACACCCCAGGCCCCAGCCCCCACAATCACAAACTGACAAACATAACCTCACTAACACTTTGCAGAAACAAATATATATTAATAACAAACATAAAAACACACCACAACCCCACCCTCTACCTACTACTCCCATGATAAAACAACACAGAGACCGTAAAAGACACACATGTAAATAGCAACATAATTTTAAAATATCAATACTTTTTTAGTTATACAATACTTTCAGTTATATATCACTCAATTATATATCACTAATATTATTTCATTTTGACATTCACACTTTAATATACATGATCATCAGATATTTATTTGATCTTTGATCATATATATATATTTCATTTTTGTAACAACAATTTTAATTGAAAAATTATCACACACACAGAGACTCAACGATGATGTTGAAGTTTGGTTGACAGTGGTACTGGTGGTTCACGTGTAAATTAATATGCACTTCTCACATGTAAAGTTTTATTTATTTAAAAAAAAAAAATCTCACATGCAATTTAATTTGTCAAATTCTGCAACTTGGAATTTAAATTATAAATTAATGAAAGCTTGGGAAAATTTGAGGCGGTGAAAATGAAAGGAAAAACAATGAGGGGAGTTCTTAAAATAGAATGAGGAAACAGAAGAAAAAAGGGAATGGGGTTCGATTGAACGGTGGGAGAAAAAGTGGGCAAGAAATTAAAACAAAAGACAAAGGGATTGAAGGAAGGAAAAAAAGAAAAGGTGAGAAGACTAAATTTATGTACAAAATATTAACAAGATATATTAATTTAAAAAAATTATTATATAAAAACTATCAAATTAAAAATAGATTAATTCGATTGGTTTGTTATCGAAAATTGTAAAAAACTATATTTCCAAATTTGTTAGTGCAAGTGTATTATATTTTTTTATATTAATTTAAAGCACAAGTTAATCATTATTTTAAAAAATATGCATAATATATAATAAAAAAAGGAATTCTCATTATCAATTATATAATATATAATAAAAAAATACAGGCTCGAAAATATCAACCAAATACAATTTCATTCAACATAATTACATTTTTGTATAAGTTTCAACATTGTACCCAATGAATTTTTTTTAGCAAAATACATTTAATCAATGTGAGTGCCACTGTGGTAGTGGGGACTAGATCTGGTTAGGAAATAGTGATCTGGTCTGTGAGTGAATTATAGATTGGTGTACTATATAGACATAGTGCTACCGATTATGATGGGTATTGGGTACTCAATAAAGTTATTGTTTTGTATTTTAGTTTTGGATGTTTATATCGAAGAGACAAAGATAATTGGATACACATGAAGAAAACTAAGAACTAATAAATTATGTGGTTTTACTCCATTTAATAAATCTTAAATTCATAGCTTAATTAAACTTAATAGCTTAATAAATTCACAATGAGAACTAATAAATTAGTTATTTTCTTCTATTTGTCTTCACATCGCATACTGAATGTCTTATAGTTTATCATTTATTTTTTTCTAGTATTATGGAATAATTTCTAATAAGAAAATAACTTATATAGCAAAATTTATCTTCCATGTACCCAAGAAAAATGGGGTGATTAAGTTTTTTAATGAATATCTTGAAAAATTTTCTGGAGTCGCCACTGGACTTGAGGATCTCTCAAAACATTGATTGAGATTTGTTGTTGTTAGCTTGAGCTGATTTTTTGTTTGCCTTGATTTTATGTTAAGAGCCTCTTTCCTTCCTTATGTTACCCTTAAATTTTTTATTTTTTTTTTTTGCTGAATGCTATATATATATATATATATATATATATTATATATATATATATATTTTGTGGTTACCGAATGGGGAAGTTGCCTAAGCTCAAGGGTTTGTTGGGCTTATCCTAAGGCAAGCCCGTCATATAAAACAAAATTATTAGTTCAGATCCCCTTTCCTTTCTCATATTGGAACCCAAAACTCAATTTAACCAACAAAAAAAAAAATTAAAATTAAAACATAAATCTTGAAGTCCTCTAAAAGAGGAAAATAAAGAATTTTTTTTCCCTAATTTAAGCACTTAATTAACTAATTAAGGAACAAACAAAATCCACAAAGAAATGAGACAGATAGGATAAAAAAGAAGAGAAGAAAAACAACAGAATAATAAAATAAATAGATAAAAAGTTGTTGTAGATAGATAGTGGAACCTGACAACATGTTTTCGCCGAGATGAATTATTTGCAGTGAAGATGCGTTGCTGTAAAGAGATAGTGGGATGGAACCACTAAAACTGTTACTATAAGCATACAACACTTGAAGTTTAGGGAAGAAGCCAAGCCATGATGGTAACTCTCCTGAAAAGTTGTTCATTCCAAAACTCACCACTTCCAAACGACGCAAAGAAGCCAACTGGTTGGGAAGTGAGCCATGGAAACTGTTGTTTCTGAAGGATAAATGAGTTAGGAATGATAGGTTTCCCACGTGTGGAGGAATGGTTCCTGTAAGACCCATGTGGGTAAGATTCAAGGCAGTGACTCTTTGATGCTTGGCACCGCAACTGATCCCAATCCAGTTGCAAACAGAGGTAGAGGTAGACCAGTTGCTTGTCAAGAAATTATATGGGTCATCGGTGATATGGGCTTTGAGAGCAAGCAGAGCTGATTGGTCTGTGGTGATGTTGTTGCTTCTTACTACTGCCACAGCTAAGCTAAAGCTAGCCATATAGCAGTGAACCAACAACAACACAAATAGGAGGAGAAAGGAAGAATTAATCTCCATAACTTTCTCAGTAGGTAATTGAGAGATGATGTAGCAAACAAATGTGGGAGGCTGATGTTTATATAGTTGGATAAATCTACTTTATTAAAGTTTATCAACATTCAACATTTTGTTGACTTAAAAAATAATAATTTGACTTGGCCCCACTTCGGTTTCTTTCCTGTTTCACCGTTCTTTTTCTCTCGTGTTTCATACATTAGGATCAGTGATCATGTCAGTACACTGTTTGCGTCTCGTGTTTCATACATTAGGATCAGTGATCATGTCAATACACTGTTTGCGTTTGGTGAGATCAATTTAGAGAACCTCTTTGTTATTAGATGATAGTAAAGATATAATTAATAATGTTCAAATTATAGATTCATTATTGCACATTATAGGAACGGACGGATTGACATCCCCAATTGCATAGCAATTGTTTTTAACGTGTGAGGTTAAAAGTATAAACAGTTTTTTGTTTAAATATATTAAAAAAGTTAAAAAGTTACTTTTCTATTGCACGGCCGAAACTGTGTTAGCTGTGTTAAATTAAAAATATATATATATATATAGGTCTAAATTTGATTTATTTTTTTATTTTTATTTTTTTATTAAGTTTGGCTTGACTAAAAAAGCAAGTGCTCCATCCTTGAACCTAGAAAAAAGGTCCTGCATGGCCTCTATCCATTTTTTCATTGGCACGAGGGAATTCTTCACAAATTCTCTGAGGTAAAATCAGGCAGGGTTTCGTCTTTAATTTTCATAATGACTTTTTTTTTATGAAACAATTTTCATAATGACTTAATGAGAAATATGGCAGAGCCTTTATTTATTTATTCCGAATATTACCATATAATACATTCCTGTCTTTTTTTTTTGAAAGAAAATCTCGATAGAAAGTTTTATTGAACAGTATAAAAGTACAATTGTCAGCAAGGCTGCTTGACTAAACGGCGCAGAGGCCAGAGAAAAGGAAGAAAGTTCTAGTACATCCTTCCTAGCATTTAGAGACTAAATCAAGACTGTTGAATATCTGGTGTCGACATGATCCTGCTCCGCATGGTGATGTTCTGATACTCCAACAAGAAAGACGTGGCTGAGTTATATATTGTGTCTGGGTGATCTTGTATTCCTTCAAAGAGGAATTTGTTTCGGGCTGTCCAGATCGACCAAGTAATCACGGTCCAAAGCTCGAAGTCGCGGCGATGGGTTGAGGAGGCCACAGCCATGGTAAGGTCTCGGAAGTCTAAGTTCTCTGTGTGAGACATTTTTTGAAGCTTGCCTGGGACTATTCCCCAAACATTTCGGGCCATGGGGCAAGCCCATAGAATGTGGGTGATTGTCTCAGTCTCTATATTGCAGAATAGGCATTTGGGGTCCACCATGATGCCTCTATGCCTGAGATTGTTCCGAGTTGGTAGGGAAGCTGTACATGCTCGCCACAGTAAATGTTTACATTTTGACGGAACGCTGAGCCTCCACATCGATTTCCAAAACCTTCTGAGATGGATTGCACTAGAGCTTTCCGAATGGGAATGATCAAGATTGGCATGAAGAGTGTGATGATATGCTGACCGAACCGTGAAAAGTTTTGATCTGGTGTTTTGCCAGCAAAGGCTATCTGGTCTGGTGATGGCGTTCAGTTGGATTGCCAAAATTGCTGATGCATCTTGGGGTGCGAAGTTCTCCTGGATGAGTTGTCTATTCCATGAGTGGGTATCGGGATCAATGAGATGATACACTTTTTCTATGTGCTCTGCCCCTGGCCTACACGTTGGTATTCTGGGCAGCCAATGATCAGTCCATACACCTATAGAACGGCCATTACCAACTGTCCATTGTGTATTTGAGCGTAGCAAATTTTGGGCAGCTAAGATGCTGGACCATAAAAAGGACGGTTTGTGGCCAGGCTTTGCATGGAGGAATGATGTGGAGGGAAAGTATTTGGCCTTAAATACTCGAGAGAATAAAGTATGGGGGCTGTCAAGTAGTCTCCATCCCTGCTTGGCGAGAAGGGCAATGTTGAATCTGTGAAGATTACGGAAGCCCAGTCCACCCTCCTTCTTTGCTCGGCATAAGGATGTCCAGTTGACCCAATGAAGCTTTCTCTCGGAACTTTGCTGTCCCCACCAGAATCGTGCCACCATTCTTTGTAAATCATCACACCAAGATTTAGGGAGCTTGAAACATGACATTGTGTAGGAGGGGATGGCTTGTGCCACTGCCTTAATGAGGATTTCACGGCCTGCCTTAGACAGCTTCTTCTCCTTCCAGCCGCTCAGTTTCTTAGCCACTTTTTCTTTAAGCCCCTGAAACGTCTTGTTCTTAGATTTCCCAATGAATATGGGTAGGCCCAGGTACTTTTCAGTGGTTGAGGTGGAAGATGCACCCAGTAACTTGGTGATCTCGGCCTGTGTGTTCTCTTTAGTGTTTGGACTGAAGAACAATGCTGTTTTTTCTCTGTTGATTTTCTGGCCAGATGAATTCTCATAGATGTCTAGGATACGCAAGATATTTTGACATTCTTCCACTGAAGCCTTGGAGAGTAAGAGGCTATCATCAGCGAAAAGGAGGTGGGATATCTTTGGGCCATACCTACTTGCAGCTACACCATGGATTTTGTTCTCTCTTTCAGCTTTACGGAGAAGGCCGGAGAGGCCCTCGGCGCAAAGCAAAAACAAGTAGGGAGAGAGAGGATCACCTTGGCGTATTCCTCGTGATGGTTTGATGAAACCTTGTGGGATTCCATTGATTAGGATAGAGTAAGTTGGTGTGGTGACGCACTCCATAATTAGCTCTACCCAACGTGAAGCAAAACCAAGTTTGAGCATTGCTGCCCTTAAGAATTTCCATTCCACCCTGTCGTATGCTTTGCTCATATCTAGCTTCATTGCCATTTGCCCTGTGATCCCTGTCCTCTTTTGTTTCATACTGTGTAGTAATTCAAAAGCCACAGCCACATTGTCCGTAATGAGACGCCCTGGGATGAATGCACTCTGAGAGTCAGAGATGACTGATGGGAGCACTTGCTGTAAACGGTTAGCTAACACTTTTGAAACAATTTTATACAGCACATTACATAAGCTAATCGGGCGATAATCAGAAACTTGTTGGGGGTTCTTTATTTTTGGAATTAAGACAATGTGAGTATAGTTTATTTTCTTGAGGAGGTGTCCAGAACTGAGGAAAGAAAGAACTGCCTGAGTGATATTGTCCCCAAGAATGTGCCAATATTTTTGAAAGAAAAAACATGACATACCATCGGGTCCGGGAGATTTGGAAGGGTGCATTTGGAACACTGCTTTCTTAATTTCCTCAGCTGTGTACGGACTAAGCAAAGTCTGATTGTGCAAAGGGGTGACAACTTGGTCCAGTGTCTCAGTTGTGATCTCAGTTTGGCATTGTGTGGCACTTGTGAACATTTGGGAGAAGTAATTCTCAATGATCCTTCCAATAACCTGTGTATCTTCCTGCCATAAATCAGAGGAGTCCAATAACCCTGTGATAGTGTTGGTTCGCCTTCTTTGGGTTGCCTTTTGGTGGAAAAATTTCGTATTCTTGTCACCCGACTCCAACCAAACAGCCCTTGATCTCTGCCTCCAGTGTAGCTCATCCTGCAGAAGCAATTCATTAATCTCCCCCTTGAGTCTATAAATGGACTGGTTATGGGCTCCATCTAGATTGGAGCTCATCAGATGCTCCATCTCTGATTTTTTCTGGTCCAACTGCTTTTTGACGGAACCAAAAGTGGTCCCACACCATTTCATCAATGCTTGCCTGCACAGCTTTATTTTCTCTGTTACTTGGAACATTGGGCTTCCAGTGAGCTGGGCAGTCTGCCATGCAGTTGCAATAACCTGTTCACACTCTGGTTTATAGCTCCATTTTTCTTCGAATCTGAATAGTGATTTTCTTTTTGGCTTTTGGGGAGCAGACTTGTGAAAGTCTACCTGGATTGCTAAGTGGTCAGATTTCGAAGTTGGAATATGGATTGCCTCTTTGAATCCAAACAAGGTTAACCATTCAGATGTGGCTAAGGCTCGATCAAGGCGTTCCTGGACAAAAGCTGGGGGATCACGGTTGTTGTTCCATGTGTAAGGTGGGCCACGATACCCAATATCAATGAGGCTACAAGCTGTGATTGTGTCTCGGAAATCCATCATTTGCCTTAACGGTTGGAGGTGTACTCCTCGCTTCTCCTCTTGTGAGAGGATCTCGTTGAAATCTCCCATGCATAGCCATGGTGCCTGATTCCTGCTACCCAGATGATTGAGGAGTTTCCATGTCTCATGTCTCTTGTGCGGTTCCGGGTGGCCATAGAAACCTGTGAGGCGCCACCAGGAGTTTGTGTCCATGTGAACATGGACATCAACATGGTGCTGTGAAAACGTTTGTACTCTGACCTCTATGGAGTCTTTCCACATAAGCGCTAATCCTCCACTTCGGCCTTTGCTTGGTACTGTGAAAACATACTGAAAGCCCACACTAGCACGTACTTTCTCCATTCTTTTAACGTCAAGTTTTGTTTCAATGAGAAACATCATGACGGGGTCCTTCTCCTTCGCTAAATTGCGAAGTATACGAATTGCCTTCGGGTTCCCAAGCCCTTGGCAATTCCAGCTTATAATACTCATTGGGATGGGCGGGGCTGCACCACAGCTCCCGCCAAAGTCTTTGTATGAGCATGGTCACCTGTCAAAGGTCTTTTTGTTTTCTTTGGAGTTGGACTATCTTCAGTATCTGCATCAGATATGGCGTAAGAGATACGCTTCTGACCCACAGTGGGAGCTTCCATACGGGGATTACTCACCGACAAAGTTTCCCCTTTTTCTGTACGCTTCCAGGATTTAAGGGCTTTTGTTTTGGTCTTTATCTCCTCAAATTGATTTGCGTAGTGGTTGGCAGACTCTATTTTGGGAGTAGATGGTAAATCCACAGGTGTATCAGCACGTGGGTCCCCACCTAGTGTCATCTCACTTACCGCAATTATAGGAGTGGGGCCTGTAATAGTTGCCATATCAGGCTGCCCATGCTTTGTCAACGTCTTATTTTTGGGTAGACCGTGATCCTCGCTGGAGCTGGGATTTGGTAAATCACCGTGATTGTCGCTAGGGGAGATATTTGCCTTAATTGTGGTATCGGGGTTAGGTGGATGGGGGTGTGATTCCGGCGAGTTTGGCGTTGGTGGGGGTGGGGGATTCGAGGCCACCGGGTTGGTTTGATTGGCAGGTTTGTTTGTAGGCCTTGGTTGGGGTTGGGGACCTCGTGCTGTATGGCCTGCTTTGAGCCACTCCCCGTAAGGAAGAGTAGAGGCATCCTCTTGTTGGGGGGTGGTGTTGCACTGGGTGGTGGCGTGGCCCATAAGACCACATCGGTGGCAGAACGACGCCAGTCGCTCATACTTATATTGGACCCAAACTCGTTGACCATCGGGGCTAAGGACAAAACCACCTCGGAGCAAAGGTTTATCAATGGGCACCTCCACTCGAATCCGTAAGTTACTGGCTTGGTCTCCAAACCATGGGCTTCTGTCAACCTTGATGAATCTGCCGATTTTGCGTCCAATGGCTTCACCCACTTCCTCTGCCATGAGATCAAAAGGAACACCCCAGACTTGTATCCAGAAAAGGGCATGGGTGAACGTCAAGTTCGCTGGTGTCATCCCTGATTCCCAGCGTCGTAGTAGGAGGAGGTGGTTATCAAAATTCCATGGGCTATGTTCCAGTACCCACCTCATCTGGAAAGCGTTACGGAACTTGAACTGGATCAAACCAGGGCCAACATCCACCATACGTACTTCGTCTCCCATACGCCAAGCTGTGCGGAGGGTTGTTTTTGCTGCTCTTAAATTTGGTGGTCTGTGTGTGAGGAAACGCCCGAGTAAGCTATGTTCACATTCTTCAAGTGCTATGGCTCTGTTGGCACCCGTGATTACAATACTATCTTCCTCCTCATCAGTCAACTTGACCTTTAGGAGGCTATCAGCAAGGTGGTCTGCCATAAAGATTACTTTTGATAGGGTGTGGTAGAGATTTTTTTGAATCTGTTTGGGTTTGGTGCCGTGTGGGGTCAGGGTTATGGTGAAAAGAGTGTTTGGTGGGTGTGATGATGGATAGGGTAATGTGTGGGGACAGATTTAGGTAGTGGAGATTATCTGGAGGGGTTATGGTTACGGGATATTTGTGTGGAAAGGGGTAATGGTGATCAATGGAGAAGAAACTAGTGGGGTCAGGGTTATGATGACAAGAGTGTTTGGTGGATTTGATGGGGTAGGGTAGTGTGTGGGGTCAGATTTAGGAAGTGGAGATTATCTAGAGGGGTTATGGTTATGGGATATTTGTGTGGAGAGGGGTGATGGTGATCAATGGAGAAGAAAACTAGTGGCGGCTTAGAGAACTCGCTAAGCGAGAGATGACTCTGCTACTAGGGCAGCAGAGAGAAAACTCGCTAAGCGAGAGAG
>OU015761.1:72235646-72355646 GCA_907173295.1 Fagus sylvatica
CCTCCACACCCACAAGCAAATCCATAGCCTCCATCTCAAAACCATCAAAGGAGAAGAGGAGAGAGAAAAAAGATCTGAGGTGAGGGTATAGTTAAAGAAGTGGACAAAAATGGAAAAAAAAAAAAAAAATGAAAAAAGAAAAGAAAAATGAAACAAAAATTCCAAAAAAAAAATTCGAGGAAAATGAAAAAAAAAATAAATTAAATTATTTTATGTATTCTTTTAAATTTGGCTGTAATTTTTTAAAAATATATAATTTAATTTACACATGGCATGATTTTATTGCACCACCTAGCACATGTGTCAGGCCTATGTGGTACTTAATGGTCAGGGACTAACGTTTCTTGGACGGGAAGGTAAAAATCTAAACGGGACCGAACTAAGAGGGAGCATATCAAAACTTTCAAATATCAAGGAATAAAATCAAAATTGGTCAAACATAGAGAGTGTACAGTGCATTTCAGTCTATATTTTAATACGTATTCAGCCGTTGCCAAACTCTCCAAATATTATGGTAATTACATCATATTTGATGGTACCGACATCACATATGATGGTAACAATATCATGTTTGATGGTGATAATTAAGTAAGTACTATATCCAGAAAGAGAGTGTGGGTATGGTAGAATGACCAATTACATTCATATTCATTCATATGAGAGAGAGAGAGAGAGAGAGAGAGAGAGAGAGAGAGAGAGAGAGAGAGAGAGAGAGAGAGAGAGAGAGAGAGAGAGAGAGAGAGAGAGAGAGAGAGAGAGAGAGAGAGAGAGAGAGAGAGAGAGAGAGAGAGAGAGAGAGGTAACAATGGAAGATTGGCAATGTTGGTGACGCAGCGGTGCTTAGACAATGGTGGCCAACTGCTCCTGATGGTTGAGTAACAAGCATAGAGTGGCAAGCTAGAGACGGAGATCACCAAATTGCGGTGGCAGACTTGGTGGTGGATTGAGCAAATCAAGCCTTCACGACACTGTAAGGTGATTAAGGATTTGTTTTGATAGCCTAATTTATTTTTTTTTGGGACCCTTGGTTAATTATGTGTTGGCTAAGATTTGCAAAAAAAAATATATATATATATAATAAATGGGTTTTATGCCCCATTTGTAATTTTATTTTTTTATTGTATTTTTGTTATTTTCTTATTTGAAATTTGTTTCGTTTTTTGTTTTGTTGGTAGAGGAACTGTGTCAGTTCTAAATTTGATTTTTAAAAAAGTTAGGCTTGACTAGCCAACCAAGGGCTCCATCCTTGATCTAGAAAAAAGGTCATGCATGGCCTCCATCCGTATTTTCTTTGACACGAGGGAATTCTTGACAAATTTTCGAGATAAAAATCTGGCAGATTTTCGTCTTTAATGAGAAATATAACATAGTCTTTATTTATTCCGAATATAGCCATATAATACATTCCTGTCTTGATATGATCCCAACGCGGTATGATATTCAAACGTCCAGTGTGGGTTTGATTTGGTCAAAAAGAAGGAATATGATAAAACATCCGGTGTGGGCACCTTCAATCAACTTTAACTTTGGTTGTGCATGCTTTTTCCCTTGACTTCTCTTTGCATGCATACAAAATATTTTTGTCAATTAAGCTTAGATGCCTTTCACGTGCACCAAAACAAAATAATGAATTTCATGTTCTACCTAACTCTAATGAAAGCATTAATATTTTTCGTTTAACTTTTGTTTGTGAATTTTTAAGTCCTCTAATTCCACCAATTTAATTAATTAATTAATTAATAATAAATTATCTTGTACATTTAATACTTACCATATTAAGGTGTTCTAACCAATAAGAATTAAATATAAATTAATCTAAATTAAATCTTTTGAAAGACCAATCAAATTAATTTAAAAATAATCTTAGGCATGCAAGCTAATGATAAATATTATTTTCACAATTATTTTCTTTATAAAACCTTGGTTTTTTATCCGATTTCCAATTAAAAAAAAAAATTGAAATAAAATATATCCTTTCATTCTTAACTCAATATTGACCAATTAAAATATGATTTGTAATCTATGGACCAATTTAGAATTTTTGGATTTTTGAAATTGCCATTTTATCCTTTATTTACTAAAGTGTAAAAAAATAAAATTAATGGTTGCAAAATGGGGTGTCAACAATGAGCCTGACCTTTTTGGGCTTGTACTTTATAATAAAGGCCTAGTGTTAGTCAAATAGTAAATAAAAAAGAGACTAGTAAGTGAAATATTTTCACAGCTGATTTGAAGTCTATTACAGCAATGCTCAAGTCTGCACTATAGTGTGTGAAGTCTGCCTTAGATATTTTGTCATGTCATATATGGAGTTTAACGTAAATGAACTTCCCTCGCAAATGGGCTTACCACCATGAGCTAATCGGTTTCATCTCTACTAATGTCACTTAATAGTAAGCAGTACCTCACAGTACAGTGTAGGGGTTTGTCGATTCTCAGAGAGTTTGTATTTTCAAAAGCAATGGATAATAAGAATAATAGCAATAAAATAAAGTTGGTTTGGTGAAATCAATGAATAAAAATGCACTAGGGTTTTCCTCATACCAATATGACATCTATTATGATCCAGGTTGAAAACTTTTTTTCTTAAAACATTATACATTCAATTGTTTTATTTTAAAAACCCTTTGACTTGGTTGAACAAAAGGAATTCAGGAATAGTATGCAATCGAAAAATACAAAGTGGCTAGAATAATATTTAGAAAAACCTATTCAATTATAAGATTGGATTCCTCTTTGATTACATGAGAAATTCCTCTTATTGATAAGAAAAAAACTTGATTGAACTTATAAAAAATATGAAAGAACTCATACATCAATTAATAGGAATCAAAGATCAACAATTAAATATAATAAACGTTAAAAATCCAAGGATTCATAATGAAAATCATACCGTTACAAAAGAAACATAGCCCCTAACCCTGGGAAGATGCTTAGGCGGCCATGGGAGAGAAAACTTAAACTTTGGGGAGAAAAAAAAAAAAAGGTCTGAATAGAATAGAAGGAGTAATGTTTTGCCCTTTATTCTATTATATATCCTACGGCACTTCAATCTCCTCTTTTGACATGTTTTAGGACTTCAAAAGAGGTTTACTTTAAGTCTTAGCTCATCAAATTGAGAAGTTTTCATTTTTTAGTCACATTTGGGGAAGTTTTAAACCCAATTGGGCTTCCTATGTAGCTGTTAGCCTGTGAATCTAGGCGCCTAGACCATGATTTAGGTGCTTGGATTTTCTTCAAAATTGATTATGAAGTTTCCGCCCAATCAAGTAGTGTGAGCGTAGTCGCTTGAAATTCATTTAGTCGCCTAGACCTTCATGTAGACGCCTTGATCACCACATCTAGGCACCTAAAAATTCCTTTAGGCGTCTGAATCAATGTTTCTCCTCTTTTTGTCTTATTGTCTTCTTCCAACTTGTACCTATAATAAAAAATATATATATATATATATATATATATATATATATATATATATATATATAATAAACTCCAATTAACACTTTATGAGATCAATATAACTCACATAAATGGTAAACTTTATGCAATGCAATGAAATAAACAAAGTGTATCAATTTATGTGTAATTCAAAGTAAAATGCACAACAGTGTCATTAAAATCTTTTTAAAACTAGGTAAGTAACTCAGATTTCATGACTTATCATCTACTGCATGATGAAAGCCAGAGGATAGTTGAAACCACGAATAAATAAAACAACAATAAGATGAACAATTTCACAATAGACATGAAGTCTGTCGCAGAAATGTTCAAGTCTGCGATAAGGTTCTGCAGCAAGAATTTGTCTTTATTGGCGGGCTTGTAATCACAGGTTAGTTGGGCCAATTTTCACTATACGATAAAAAACCCAACATTAGTTTACCCAAAATTGAATAATTAATCATGAAGTGAACATTTTCACAACAAACTTGAAGTTTGCCACAATGATGTTCAAGTTTGTGGTAAGTGCTATGATGTTTGCCGCGAACTCTTGTTTACAATATAAAACATTAGAAATAGTGGAAGCAAGGATTATAATGGGAGAGAGTTTTTCAAGTTGTGTGTGGTGTAGGATATTATCTTGACTAAAGGGAGGAGATGGTTGTGGTTTTGAAGGATTTTGAATCGAGTTGCAAGGAATGATCCATGTTGATGAAGCCAAGCAAGTTACAAGGCTTTGGTCCTAATTACAATTTAGATATAAAATTTACAAGGGTTTGTATCCCAATTACAATCTATCTAATAAAGACAAAATTATTACAAATTAATCTAACATTGACAAAGACTAAGTTTTGCGCTAAGTTATTGGATACAAATGTGTTATGCTCCAATCCAATCTAACCTAAGTCAGTCTTCTAAGATCTAATAGAATATAGTTCACCGACTCGTGAAATCAATATCGCATGACTCAACAATTCAACGTCATCAACTAGCATACGCAAAAAAAAATAAATAAATAAATAAAAATAAAAATAACAAATCAAATAGTGATTAATCATGAAGAAATTAAGGATTTCTAATCATGCACATTTCAATGAGATAAAACATTTATATTCTCTGGAAATTATCATGCATCACTTGAAAAAATCATCAAACAAAAACCAATGCATAAGGGGCAATGTTTGTGGAAAACAAATACCTGAGTGTTGTTCAGCACTCAGGAAAGACTGGAGAGTCGATCTGCTTAAAAATTTTCTTTTCAAAATTATTTCTAAAAAAAAACTAGCTTCAACGATTATTTCACAATTCTCACATCATCCTAACATGTTCTTAATCTTGCTTCAAAATTAAATGGATTTAAAGCCAATTTTGCAGGTAAAACCTTAACAAAACCTAAGCATGCATCTAATCAACTCAACTACTACAATAAAAAAACAACGGGGGGATTATACTTGCATGTATTTTTGGGATGCAGTTTCTTGATCGAGTTTCGTAGATCCAACCAAAAAAGGTGTAAATGATGGCAACTTCTTAGTATTGAAGAAAACGATATTATTTGAAAGTTGTCATCACTTTATTTTGACCCCTGTAATTTTCTCTTATTAATCCATGCAATTGAATGTTGGATTGAACAGTTTCATGATTTGTGGTCAAAACCTATTTTTTTTATTAATTGATCAATTTCGATTGGGTTGGCTAAACCATGAAATCCTCTTCAATTTGACTATTCAAAAGAAAAGATTGAGGTCGAATCGAATAAGATATTGCAGAAACATGAAAAATACTATTTGATTTCCTTGGATGCATACCCTTGGATTGCACTGAATTGTTGGGAAAGTTGATTGATTTATCATTAATACACGCCAATATTTTATTGGGTTCGACTGCACTTTAACCACATACCGTGTGTTATTTGTAATTGGTCTCATGAGAAATTACTTCAAAATGTGTGCGTATTTACCTTGAAAGTTCATTTAATTTTCCACACTTTATTTTGGGAAACATGTCTCAATTTACTGGGTTCCAAATCCAGTTGAATTTTTATTGCGGGTGTGACAAGTCATTGTTTGATTAATCGTTTAAAGTGCGCATTACAAAATGGATTTGGATTAATTGGTGAGACCCAAACATGACCTAAGGCCGACAGTTCTAATGACCTTAGCGTTTTTTTCATATTCTTTGTACATTGGCCTTTATAATAAGGGCACACTTCCCAAAACCCTAGAGAGCAACCAAGATGAAAAACCCTAAGATTGGAGACTGCTGCCTATAACAACCCCCACTGCGAAACTCATGAAATTCCAAACTCATGCTTTCGTCATGATATGCTTTAGTTTGAGGGGGAATGTTAAAGATGTATCAAAGCCCAAGTCCGATACTTTGTATGCAAGAAAAGCAGTTCACTTGTATTGCAATCATATAACCTCAGTTAATGTATGGTTAGTCTCCTATAAATACCTTGTTAGGGGCTCATTGTGATATAGGATATCATACAGAAAGAGGTAGTCATTAGGGGTTTTCCTTCATGGACGTAGGCTGTCAGGCTTAATCACATAACCCTGCTTCTATTCTCTCCACTCTTTACATCCTTTACATTCATTATTGTTTTCTTGCTTGCTATTCTCCACACATTAGAACAACAATTCTAGCATGATTAAACATACTAAATAGGTAAATTAATGTCTCAAATATAGTCAATCATACATCCTTCTACCATTAATGCGTAAATTAATGTCATAAATATAATGTCACACCCCAAACCCACTAGGGTCTAAAGCATGAGAAAACAAAGCATCAAGAGAAATTGTAGGATATTTTTCTTTAAATTTTATCAAATACACAATATTTCTATATTATAAAATATCCACATAATCTCCACAAAATAAGTCAGAGCTCTAGAAGACATTTACCACAATAAAATTTACAATATACTTCTAATAGAAGTAACTATTGTCTTCTTAAAAGATACAGATCAAGATTCCACTGATCTAAAAATCATTTACACATGTCTTGCAGTCTAGCGTAGTGCTCCAATCACAACTTTAAACTCGAGGTATGACTAACCAATTTGCAAGGCGGGATAAATAATTGGAATGAGCTAAAGCCCAGTAAGTAGCAAAAATAATATGGAGGTCAGGGAAATGCAAGTTTCATGATACTGAGCATTTTATAAAACATGCTATAATTAGGGAAATACCAATTGAATTATTCATAATCAGTTTCATTCAAAACTTGATAAGAACGATCAAAACTATGTAGCACCAAGCTATTCAAGAATGAAAATAATACAACACAAAACTTCTAAAAATATCTCACCATGAAATTACATAATATATACTGTGAGACTTAATTAAATCATTAATCCAAAACAGTGAAAACCAAAACCAAGACCACGTGACAGGCCATCACAAAGACGGAACTCAAACACCGTCACACAAACGGAACTCAATATTGTCGTCACACATACGAGACTCATTATCACCATCACACAGAAGAAACTCAATAACTGTCACACAGATGGGGCGCCAAGATACCAATATCACATAGACTTTGGCATCCAGCTAAGTAATCACAGATGTCACAGCACATGGCAAAACATAAAGAGCTCACTGCTTTAGTATATTTCCAAATAATTTCATAAAACATGTTCACAAAGACGTTGTCACAAAGACATAATAATCCAATAAATTCATGAAATCTATTCTCAAATGATTAAATCAAATATGCTCATCTTTTCAATGCTGACAAATCCATGCTTCATACATTTTATTTCCATAAATCAATGTAATAGAAACTATACACATAGTACCTTTAGGACAATCATAAAGGATATTTCAAACCTTAAAATGCCAATATGCAACAATGATTTATTTTTCTAAAAATCTCATTCAGAAGCTGCTTACCAAAAACCTGCTAGAAAATCCTAATCTCCAATGCTCCTAGGAGATAAATTAAAACCTATAGAAGACATAAACAAACCTATCAAGACAAAGCCATCTAAATCTCAAACTAACCCAATACACTCTATGATAAGGAAAATTAGAGTTATTCACTATTAAAGTTAGGAACCTGAAATCCCTAAATTTTAAACATAGAGAAATCTCAAATGAACTCCTTTAACAAACACCTTGACCATTCCTCCAATAAATCCACCAAAAATCAAAGCTCACTTCCTTAATCACCTAGATATCCTAAGATTGCTCATATTTAATCACATATAACACTAAGGTTGCTTAGATTTGGTAAAGAAAATAACAATAATTTAAAAACCTTGAACTTTAGAGCTTTACCTTGAAATATTGGAGACAATGGGGCCTAGGAAGTCTCCTATGGGCTCTCCAGTGGTTCCTACTGGAAAAATTTACTGGTAGTGGAGATGGATGGCCAGTGAGGGAGAGGGAGAGAGTGACCGAAAGAGAGTGAGGGAGAGTGAATGTGTGTGCTTGTGAAAATGAGAGTAAAATGAGAGTAAGGGAGAGCCACGGTGAGATATGAGGAGAAAATTGGGTGGTGTGGAATGAAGCAAGGTCGGGGTTCACATGCGATGGGGGTGAGTTTCTTAAAAAATATATCTTCTCTCCTTCTTTTTCTTGTTTTTCAAAAATTTGGGTGTTACATATATTTTCAAAAGGAAATAGTTTACCTCCAACCCGGTTTGGTGGAATCCTCCTCCAACCCACTACGTGGCAAGTAAATAGACCATCCACGTGTACTTTTAGTCACATGACATTTTTAATGAGTCATGTGACTTTTTGAAATACACATGTGGATGGTCTATTTGCTTGCCACTAAGTGAGGTGAAGGAGGATTCCTCCAAACCTAGTTGAAGGAAAACTATGTCCTTTTTCAAAAATATATCTTCTATCACACATTGTTCAACATTACTGTAAAAATAATATACATACACACTACTTTGAGTGATGCAAGATAAAGCATGATAAAATTAAAGAGTAAAAACTATGTCAATACTTAAAGAACTAGAATCCGACAGTGAAAGAAAACTCTAAAAGAAATAAATATTATTGACACATGGATAGTAAAATTGAGTCTATTACAAAAATTATTTATACTGTTTAATAAAAATCCTAATTGACTTAAAATAGAAAATTACGAAAAATGATAAATAAATACGAAAATTGTGGAATAAATTAAAACACTCCTACAAAGCCTCCAAACACACAAATTTGGGGGTTACACTAATAAAATCTGCCTTAGAATCTTCTAGGACTTTTTGAAAATATCATATGACTCCTGTAACTTCTCCTTGATCAAGTTACGACCCATTTAGGGTAGCCAAAAAATTAGAGACGTCGAGAAGCACATTTGGTATTCTAGCTCTCAAATTGCTCTTTGAACTTTTCTACTAGTTGTCCTGGGTCATTCAGCAACTCCTATAGGTTCCTTAAGGGAATAGCAAAACCTATAGAACAAGGGAAAACTATAGAAAAATTTCCTATTTTGAACCCCCTCCAACATCCTTTAGAAATTTCAATTTGATATTTTTAAGTGTTGTTACAACATCTCTCATGTTTATCCTCTCATTAGGAGCCTCCGTTGAACAATCCATAGCCATTTTCATAATGGACGATATACAATCCAGCTTAGCAGTAAAATAATCTTCGCCTCTCTTTAGCAAATTAACATCTACAACTTCAATTACTGCATGGGGTAGTGACTCTTTTACCCAACGATTTAGGCTCATTTCTCCAACAAACATTTCATCCGTGGGACTCTTTCTTGTGAATGTTTCCATCAACAAAATGCCATAACTATACACATCTCCACGTGTGGAAATGATCCCTTGTGAGCCATACTCTACAAGTTTGATTAAAATTTATTGTTAGAAAGTCTCCAATATCTTGATGCTAAAAACAAAATTGCTTAATATATATATATATATATTTTGTGTGTAAAATTAAATAAATTTGAATTGTAAAGCAGAAACATCACCTGGTGCCATATAACCGATAGTGGCCAATGTCATGGTTTGGGTCATAGAATCCTCGTCACCTAAGAGTTTGGAAATGCCAAAGTCACTCACATGTGCAACCATATCTTCATTTAGGAGAATATTGCTGGGCTTCAAATTACAATGAACAACAGGTAACGGAACACCATGATGGAGATACTCCAATGCCGATGCAACATCTATCATCATATTCAATCTTTGTTGGATATCCAAGAAGTAGTTATGAGAATACAACCACTTCTTAAGGCTCCCCTTGGGCATGAACTCCAGTACTAAAGCTTTAAAATCCATGCTACTACAACTGCTAATGATTCTGACAAGATTCCGGTGACGAATTCTGCACAATACATCACATTCAGCTTCAAAACTCTTAAATCCTCCTTCTATATTCAAATTAAAAACCTTTACTGCCACACTAGATCGGTCTGAAAGTGTCCCTCTATACACCGAACCAAAACTCCCTTTCCCAACCAGGTTACTTTCGCTAAATCCATATGTTGCTAGTTCAAGTTCAAAGTATGATATTCTTCTCCATGTTGCTAGAGGTAACAAATCTCCTTGAATTTTTAGTTTTTCATATCTCTTTCGGCATCTGATTAGAACAAAGACGAGCATCGATGCAAATATTATCATCGCTGGTAGAATAAATCTTAGTATAACTATAGTACCTGTCTTCGAATGTCCAATATTACTACTTTTGCAGGGTGGAACTTGCAATTGGGGTGGACCACATAATGCTTCATTTCCCATGAATGATTGAGCTGAGAATTTACCAATAACACCCCCAAATGGAATTTCACCTTGTAATCTATTGAAAGACACATTGAAATATTTGAGGTATTTGAGTTCCATTAGAGACTTGGGAATTACTCCTGAGAAGTTGTTATGAGAAAGATCCAAGAATACCATGCTTATCAACTTATCAAATGACTGAGGAATAGGACCCTGGAATTTATTATGTGCTATGGAGAGATTTTCCAAAGAGTCTAGGCCTCCAATCGAAGCAGGAATGTCACCAGAGAGTTGATTCCATGATAGGTCTATATCTGTTACAACCTCCAAATTCCCAACATCTAATGGTAGATGGCCACTAAAAGAATTCGAAGACAAGTTTACTTGTAGTATATACTTAAGACTCCAAAAGGATGATGGTATGGAAGTCAACTTGTTGGAATTCAAGTACAACTTTTGAAGTGAAGAGAGATTTCCCCAACAGTTTGGTATTGGTCCAAAAAGCTCATTGTGATTTAAAATTAATTCAACCAACTTAATCAATTGACACATACCAATTGGGATAGATCCTTGCAGTCTATTGTGTTGAAGAAACAAACCTTGGAGATTTCTCATTCCTCCAACTGTAGATGGAATAGGTCCAGCCAATTCATTGTCTTCTAGGTGCAACGCCATCATGTTGCTCAAATTACCAATCCCTACTGGAATGATACCCTTAATGTTGCAATTAAATGCTAAAAATTCTTCAAGAGAAGTAGACAAATTTCCTATGGAATTTGGAAGGGTGCCATTCAGTGGATTATATGCTAGCACTATAGTTTTCAAATTTTTGCAGTTTGTCAAAGATGAAAGAAAACTTAATTCTAGAATTGAAGTTTCTCTGGTCAAATAATTGTTGCCCAAGTTAAGAGTCTCCAGATGCCTTAAATTTCCCAATGTATTGGGAATAGAGCCAGAGAAATAGTTTGCACCTAACTCAAGTTGGGTGAGCTTAGAAGCATTTGAGATAGAGTTTGGAATTATTCCCTTTAATTCATTATCCCATAGGTAAAGTTCCTTAAGATTTGGAAGCCAATGACCTATGCTTAATGGAAGTTGGCCCGAGAATTGGTTAAGGTACAGACTAATAACTTCAATTGTTGAGATATTGAAGATTGCATTTGGGATGGTACCAGTTAAGCTGTTATTGGCGAGAGTTATTTCCATTAGATTTTGAAGATTCCCAATCTCGAGTGGTAATTCACCTGCCACAATAACCCAAAATTCAAAACAAATTCAAATTCGTCCAAATTTTTTATTTGTATGTCAAAAGATTGAGGGAATGTCACAACATATATTTTCTTTTTATATGAGAAGGGAAGTAGTATTTAAATTGAAGTTGTAATCATCGTACCTGTCAAGTAGTTATCATCCAAGTGAATTTCCTTGAGTGAGGTGCAATTTCCCAAACTTCTTGGTATTATTCCTGCAAAGTTTCAAAACTTATGATACAAATGATCAAGAGCTAGTAGGCTTTGCTTAACTAGTGATAGATTAATTAGAGATTTTATTTTGAAATTAAAATGAAGGACAATGAAATATAGAAATGCGTCCTAGAAAACCGATATATATATATATACTTAAGGAAGATAAAGATACCCGTTTTCGGTGGAAATCTTGGGAAACTTTGAACCTTGAATATTTAAATGACTTTTGCTTACTTGATCATTCAACAATATCCACACTTTTTTTGTGGGTATGATACCTACTTAATTGTTACGATCAAATGTGATGTAGTTACCGTCACATTTAAAGCTATTACTACCATTATATGTAAAGGTATTACTATCCAATGTGATGTTGGTACTATCAAATTTTTTTGTATATATTAAATTCAAATATAAAAAAAAAAAAAAATCATGATACCAAGCATTGTGATGATA
Organism: Fagus sylvatica; assembly: GCA_907173295.1. Taxonomy (NCBI): domain Eukaryota; kingdom Viridiplantae; phylum Streptophyta; class Magnoliopsida; order Fagales; family Fagaceae; genus Fagus; species Fagus sylvatica. The sequence continues at coordinate 72,247,704 of OU015761.1, forward strand.
AGTAATATCATATGTAACATTATTACCATTTTGTATGAGATTGATACCATCAAATATGACATTTTATCTATTATTGGTACCATATGCACACAAAAAAAAGAAAAAAAAAAAGTGTATGTATTATAGAATTACCCCAACTTATGTAAAAGTGAATTTTATTCTCTTGGAAAATAGGTTAAAATATTCTTAACAGTTACTTATCATTTAATATTGTCACCATCTTACCTTTCTTTTCTCTCTCTTTTTCCTCGATCAAATAGAGAAGTCACTTTCCCTTCTCTTACTTTCCTTTTAATAAAATAAATTTAACAAACTATGTTTCTGTTATTCAAAATTAAAGAAAATAAAATAAAAATAAAAAAATTCTTTAGTTTCTACCAATGTATTTTAAGAGGAACTTTTCTAAAACCACAAGCAGTAGCACAATAATGAATAAACTAAGATTTAGGTCATAATTAGGGTCAGTCCGAGGTTTGGATTTCCCAAGTTCGTCCCGATTTTGGTTGCCCACTTATTATTAAATATTTAAAAAATTTAAAGTGATATATAAATTATATATATATATAATATATCAATTGGAAAGAGTTTTTCATCGAAGAGAAGGAAATAAGGGGAAACAGCTTTTTTGTTGTTTCTTTGTTTAATTGGGGCTGCTGGAGTAGCAGGAACAATCTTTTTATTGAACGGGTCATAAGGCTCGACAAGGGCTTTAGCAAATGAAGAACTGCTTTGGACAGGTTTTCCTAAGGATACCATCCTGGAGGATGATGGGTTATTTTGGGAAGAGGCTTTTTGGGGATTGTACCTAACAAGTTGGCTAGGGGTTACTAACTCTGGCTTTATTTCTGGGAGCTTATTGGGTGGAATTTTGCTGGAGGTGGAGGTAGCTTTTTTGGCGTTTTTACCCACCATCTTTATTCTGCAAAAATTCACGGGTAAGGAAGTCAGGGATGGAGTTTTGGCTTCCTTTAATATATTCAATTTCAAAATCAAAAATACTTAATATAGATTGCCATCGGGCAAAAATGTGTTTTGATGCAATGTTTTCAACATCTTTTTCTAAAACATATTTTGCAGATTTGCAATCAATGCGAATGAGAAATTTTTGATTTATTAAATCAGTATGAAATTTATTGATGCATAGTACTATAGATAAAATTTCTTTTTTAATAGTACTATAGTTATTTTGCGCTTTAGTCCAGACACCAGAATGGAAACGAACAATTTGTTCAGGAGAATCTGGACTAACTCTTTGCTTCAGAATACCACCGTATCCAATATCGGAAGCATCAGTTTCAACAATTTTGAAAGAATTTATTGTTGGAATGCCAAGACAAGGCAAAGTCTTAACATACTTTTTAATATCTCGGACAATTGAAGTGTGAACATCTGTCCAAGGAGGGGGATTTGTTTGGAGTCTGTCAAACAAAGGTTTACATTGCTTCCTAAGATTTTGATAGAAATCAGCAACATAGTTTAATGAACCCAAAAATCTTTGGAGTTGAGATTTATCAAGAATTTTATCAGGAAATTTATCAGCAAACTTGATGACTCGATCTATAGGACTGATTTTAAAAATAACTTTACCCCTCAAAGATAACATTTTAAGTAGAGTTTTAATTATTAATATTTTTTATTATTGTTTCTTCCTTTCGTCAAGGGTTGTCTAATTCTATAGCTAATCATTTAATTCCAAATGAACTAACGAAGAAACCTATTTTAAATTTTTAAATTCCAATCAAATCTCAAGTTACCTAGACACTCACTCAAATCCCATATCAAATTTGTAAGAAAATTCACAAAAACAATTAAAGTTAAAATTAAAACTAATTTGTAGACCATGTAAAAAAAACAATATGTATATATTAATAATGGACCAATACACTGCCTACCCCAGGCCAGCCCCACAATCACAAACTGACAAACATAACCTCACTAACACTTTGCAAAACAAATATATTAATAACAAACATAAAAACACACCACAACCCACCCTCTACCTACTACTCCCATGATAAAACAACACAGAGACCGTAAAAGTACATGTAAATAGCAACATAATTTTAAAATATCAATACTTTTTTAGTTACTGTATCTCACTTATATATCACTAATATCATATTTCACATTCTCACATTCACAGATTTAATATTTGATCTCAATATATATTTCATTTTTGTAACAACAATTTAATTGAAAAATTATCACACACAAGACTCAACGATGTTGAAGTTTGGTTGACAGTGGTACTGGTGGTTCACGTGTAAATTAATATGCACTTCTCACGTGTAAAGTTTTATTTATTTAAAAAAAAAAAATCTCACATGCAATTTAATTTGTCAAATTCTGCAACTTGGAATTTAAATTATAAATTAATGAAAGCTTGGGAAAATTTGAGGCGGTGAAAATGAAAGGAAAAACAATGAGGGGAGTTCTTAAAATAGAATGAGGAAACAGAAGAAAAAAGGGAATGGGGTTCGATTGAACGGTGGGAGAAAAAGTGGGCAAGAAATTAAAACAAAAGACAAAGGGATTGAAGGAAGGAAAAAAAGAAAAGGTGAGAAGACTAAATTTATGTACAAAATATTAACAAGATATATTAATTTAAAAAAATTATTATATAAAAACTATCTAAATTAAAAATAGATTAATTCGATTGGTTTGTTATCGAAAATTGTAAAAAACTATATTTCCAAATTTGTTAGTGCAAGTGTATTATATTTTTTATATTAATTTAAAGCACAAGTTAATCATTATTTTAAAAAATATGCATAATATATAATAAAAAAAGGAATTCTCATTATCAATTATATAATATATAATAAAAAAATACAGGCTCGAAAATATCAACCAAATACAATTTCATTCAACATAATTACATTTTTGTATAAGTTTCAACATTGTACCCAATGAATTTTTTTTAGCAAAATACATTTAATCAATGTGAGTGCCACTGTGGTAGTGGGGACTAGATCTGGTTAGGAAATAGTGATCTGGTCTGTGAGTGAATTATAGATTGGTGTACTATATAGACATAGTGCTACCGATTATGATGGGTATTGGGTACTCAATAAAGTTATTGTTTTGTATTTTAGTTTTGGATGTTTATATCGAAGAGACAAAGATAATTGGATACACATGAAGAAAACTAAGAACTAATAAATTATGTGGTTTTACTCCATTTAATAAATCTTAAATTCATAGCTTAATTAAACTTAATAGCTTAATAAATTCACAATGAGAACTAATAAATTAGTTATTTTCGTCTATTTGTCTTCACATCGCATACTGAATGTCTTATAGTTTATCATTTATTTTTTTCTAGTATTATGGAATAATTTCTAATAAGAAAATAACTTGTATCGCAAAATTTATCTTCTACGTACCCAAGAAAAACGGAGTGATTAAGTTTTTTAATGAATATCTTGAAAAAATTTCTAGAGTCGCCACTAGACTTGAGGATCTCTCAAAACATTGATTGAGATTTGTTGTTGTTAGCTTGAGCTGATTTTTTGTTTGTCTTGATTTTATGTTAGAGCCTCTTTCCTTCCTTATGTTACCCTTAAATTTTTTATTTTATTTTGCTGAATGCTATATATATATATATATATATATATTTTGTGGTTACCGAATGGGGAAGTTGCCTAAGCTCAAGGGTTTGTTGGGCTTATCCTAAGGCAAGCCCGTCATATAAAACAAAATTATTAGTTCAGATCCCCTTTCCTTTCTCATATTGGAACCCAAAACTCAATTTAACCAAAAAAAAAATTAAAATTAAAACATAAATCTTGAAGTCCTCTAAAATAGGAAAATAAAGAATTATTGTGTGGAACCTGACAACATGAAATGAACAAACAAAATCCACAAAGAAATGAGACAGATAGGATAAAAAAGAAGAGAAGAAAAACAACAGAATAATAAAATGAACAGATAAAAAGTTGTTGTAGATAGATAGTGGAACCTGACAACATGTTTTCGCCGAGATGAATTATTTGCAGTGAAGATGCGTTGCTGTAAAGAGATAGTGGGATGGAACCACTAAAACTGTTACTATAAGCATACAACACTTGAAGTTTAGGGAAGAAGCCAAGCCATGATGGTAACTCTCCTGAAAAGTTGTTCATTCCAAAACTCACCACTTCCAAACGACGCAAAGAAGCCAACTGGTTGGGAAGTGAGCCATGGAAACTGTTGTTTCTGAAGGATAAATGAGTTAGGAATGATAGGTTTCCCACGTGTGGAGGAATGGTTCCTCTAAGACCCATGTGGGTAAGATTCAAGGCAGTGACTCTTTGATGCTTGGCACCGCAACTGATCCCAATCCAGTTGCAAACAGAGGTAGAGGTAGACCAGTTGCTTGTCAAGAAATTATATGGGTCATCGGTGATATGGGCTTTGAGAGCAAGCAGAGCTGATTGGTCTGTGGTGATGTTGTTGCTTCTTACTACTGCCACAGCTAAGCTAAAGCTAGCCATATAGCAGTGAACCAACAACAACACAAATAGGAGGAGAAAGGAAGAATTAATCTCCATAACTTTCTCTGTAGGTAATTGAGAGATGATGTAGCAAACAAATGTGGGAGGCTGATGTTTATATAGTTGGATAAATCTACTTTATTAAAGTTTATCAACATTCAACATTTTGTTGACTTAAAAAATAATAATTTGACTTGGCTCCACTTCGGTTTCTTTCCTGTTTCACTGTTCTTTTTCTCTCGTGTTTCATACATTAGGATCAGTGATCATGTCAGTACACTGTTTGCGTTTGGTGAGATCAATTTTGAGAACCCGTTTGTTATTAAATGATAGTAAAGATACAATTAATAATGTTCAAATTATAGATTCATTATTGCACATTATAGGAACGGACGGATTGACATCCTCAATTGCATAGCAATTGTTTTTAACGTGTGAGATTAAAAGTATAAACAGTTTTTTGTTTAAATATATTAAAAAAGTTAAAAAGTTACTTTTATGTTGCATGGCCGAAACTGTGTTAGCTGTGTTAAATTAAAAATATATATATATATATAGGTCTAAATTTTAATTTTTTTTAATTTTTTAATTTTTTAATTTTTTTTTTAAGTTTGGCTTGACTAGCCAAGCAAGTGCTCCATCCCTGAATCTAGAAAAAAGGTCATGCATGGCCTCTATCCATATATTCATTGACACGAGGGAATTTTTCACAAATTCTCTGAGGTAAAATCAGGCAAGGTTTCGTCTTTAATTTTCATAATGACTTTTTTTTTATGAAACAATTTTCATAATGACTTAATGAGAAATATGGCAGAGCCTTTATTTATTTATTCTGAATATTACCATATAATACATTCCTGTCTTTTTAGCTAAGATAATACATTCTTGTTTTGATAAACCCCCAACGCGGCATGATAATCTAACGTCCAGTGTGGGTTTGATTTGGTCAAAAAGAAGGAATATGATAAAAAAAAATTAAGTTGGAATTTTATTTTCAAACTTTTATCGTAGACTCAGAGACTTTGGTCATATTGACTGACTTGACTCCCTTTTCCCAGATTCGGACAGGGCACCTTCAATCAACTTTAACTTTAGTTGTGCATGCTTTTCCCTTCGACTTTTCTTGCATACAAAATATATTTGTCATTTAAGCTTCCATGCCTTTCACCAAAACAAAATAATGAATTCTACCTAACTTTTTTTTTTTTATGAGGAATTCTACCTAACTCTAATAGTCTAATGGAAGCATTAATATATCTTTGATGCTTATCAAAAAATGAAAGCATTAATATGATTGTCATTAACATTTTTCGTTTAACTTTTGTGGTTGCAATTTCTAGAGGGTAGATAAATGTGGAAAAATTATTCAGTAGTCCAGGACTATAAATAAATACATAATCCCCTTCTTACATAAATTGTGAGTCTTATCATGAATTTAATTAGTGAGATCCACTTTTATTTGTAGTCGACTACTAAATAATCACTCAGATATGTTTTGGTCTTGTTGAGGGATTTATCCCATGAATCTAATTTATGTCACAACTTTAAATAATAAAAGAGTATTATTTTAAGAGAATAAATATATTTGACATTATCTAAAGTCCATGAGATGTATTAAATATGATTAAGGTATGTATATATGATTTGCATACAAAATATTTAAATCACAAATTCTTGTAAAGTCATAAATCTATGTTCGTCGTCTTTGATGAAATTTGATGTTTCATTTGGTTAGGCTATAACATATTAATTACGATGATTTGTCTTGATCATGGAAGTTGTGACTTCTAATTAATATGTTGATGTATTTGGAATACATTGAATTGGACCATTGTGAGTATTTATTCTATAAACTGCTGTCAATTGAATTAATTTATTCACAAACTATTTAAGACTTTTACTCTAAATCGTAAGAGAATGGTGAACTCAAATAAGATTGCTTTGACATATAAAAGGGTGCGATCATGTGTGGTCAAACAAATCCCAATACATTGGGTGATCACATATAATATTGTGGAAATACTATTTCTCAAAAATGAATCTATAATCTCTTTTTAGATACATGAACATCCGCTTGAGATAATTTTAATGAGATTTTTTTATATATATAATTTTAATGAGAATTGATTATTCATAAATATGATCATTTATTGTAGTAAATAGTTGTTAAAATTATATTCTATGGAATTTGATTGCATATAAATATAAGAATAATCAAGAGATTAAATTAGGGACTTAAGGAATAAAATGTATTGACATTACAATGATAGTTTTTATTGCTGATTTAGTTGGTTTGGCAACAATTGAAACAGAAATCATCAAAAGGAAAAATCAAATTTAATATCACATGTAAAAAATAAAAAAAAATTGTGCTTTTAAATTAGTCGAAATAATTAAATATTTATGGATTAACAAAAGAAATATCTTCATCTTTTTAATTATATTAATTAATCTTAATAATTAACTTCCATGACTTTCTCTGTAGGTAATTGAGAGATGATGAAGCAAACTGATGTGGGTGGCTGATGTTTATATAGATGAATAAATCTACTTTATTAATTTGTTGAATTACAAAGAAAAACTTTTCGTTGACTTGGCCCCACTTCAGTTTCTTTTTCTCCCGTGTATCATACACTAGGACTGTTTGCGTTTGGTGAGATCAATTAAGAAAACTAGAAAGTAGAGAACATATGATGATTTTTTTTTTTTTTTAAGAGAGAACGTATGATGATGATGACTTTATGAAAAATAAGTTATTAGATGATAGTAAAGATACACTAATGTTCAATTTATAGATTAATTATTGCACATCATGGAAACCAACGTCTTATGGCTCTCCAAAAGTATTTTTATGATGAGTAATGCTAGAGACACAACTAATTTTACAACTAAATCTTTACAAACTGATGTGGCATCCTAAGTGGAGACTACTACATCAACCCTAAAACAATATATTTACAGGTTAGATAAATAAATTAAAAAAAAAAAAAAAAAAAAAAAAAAACTAAAATAAAAAAACAACATAAAAAAAACCTTTGCCTCCTCTGTCACGTTGCCTCCAAGACGCCGCCCCTTCCTCCAACCCGCCGCCTCCTCCAAGTCGTTGCCTTCTACACGCCGCCGCCTACATCACTGCCTCCACACGATCGCTCCTTCATTTGCTCTTTGGAATTGACTTCGTCCAGTCCTCCATCTCTACGCCGCTGCCACTATGCCTCCGTCTCCACACCGTCTAGTCCTCAAGGACTCCGGTGACAGCCATGGAAATTATCAAAAAATATTAAAAACAAACTCAGAGCAAGTCAAATAGCTGTGCAAGGCAAAACTTCAAGATCTGAATCTCTCTCTCTTTGTCTATGTCTCTCTTAATCTCTCTCTCTCTCTCTCTCTCTATCTTTCTCTGCACCAATTATTTCCTCTTATAGACCTTAATCCGAGCCTCTCTTCATTCACATTCAGATCTCCCTCGTACAAATCTATAACTTTTTTGTTTGTTTGTTTTTATGTACTAGAATCAGACACATTTCGTTATTTGATTCAAACCCAGTAAGCTTTTGCTTCCCTAACATGTTTCTTTGCGTTTGTGTTTCTGGGTTTTGGTTAAATTTTTTTTTTTTTGGATCTGATTCAATTAAAGTTTCTAGGTGTTTTTGGTTTTTTGTGGTTTTGATGCGAAATGATTTGGATTTGGATTATTTGTTCTTGTTTGAGATATGGGTTGATTGATTTTTTGATAAGCTAATGTAGCTTTTGCAATTCAAAATGTAGTCTTTGTCCCAAATCTGTGAATTCCACTTCGACAGTGGACACCAGAAGTTTTCAGGTTCAGATTGTTTTTGGGGGCGGCGCTGGGTTCAATTGGGTTAATTTTCTTTTTAATGATTTTATAAAAAATTAATGCTGACTAGTTAATTTGGTGTTTTAATTGCTGATATGGTATATTGCCACATTAGTGCCATGTCAGTTTGTAAGTAAATAGTTGTAAAATAAGTTATGTCTCTAGCATTACTCTTTTATGATTGGTGCCTATTGAGTTGATGATTATATGATTATATTGCTTTAAGTGCTGCTCACAAACAAATAAAAACCAGATCGACTGAGTACCGAACATCTTTATCAACAATACAAAAATTGGGAATAATATTGAAATATATTTCAAGGTGATTAGTATTGTATACATGTGGCGGTGCAGGTCTCGGAAATTATAGGGCCTAGAGTTATGAAAAAAATCAAGTCTTCTATCTTAAAAAAATAAAAAATAAAATTAATGTTAGGACTTGGATTAAAAAAATAAATTATGGTAACTACATATACTTTAGACTGAAATACATTGTACACCCTCTAAGTTTGACCAATTTTAATTTTGTTCCTTGATGTTTGAAAGTTTTGATCTGCTCCCTTTTAGTTTGGTTCCGTTTGAATTTTGACTCTTCCGTCCCAAAAACGTTAGCCTCTGACCGTTAAGTGCCACCTAAACCTAACACATATACTTGGTAGTCCAATTAAATTATGCAATATCATTTCTATATGGCCATGTCATTTAAATAGTTTTAAAAAACTATAAATTATCTAAATTCTAAAAATTACATAAAATATTTAAGAAAACTATTAATAAATTAAAATAAATTACCTAAAATTCTAAAAATTACCATAAACTTAAAACATAAAATTAATTTTCTTTCTCTGCAACATTTTCTAGATACCCAAACGAAAAATTTTCTTCAAACCCAGAGCATCACTATTACTCCTCAAACATCAACAATTACTTTACATCTCTAATGGATTCCAAGCACAACCACATCAAAGTTCAAAAAATATATCCAACAACCACGACCATGACCACAATCCAAATCCCAACCCTAACCCTTACTCTCTCATCCAAAATTCATTGTCCACACTACTAGATTCGTCATCTTCGCCGTCATTGCTGCAACCGACATTGTTGCAACCGACATTGTTGCATCATTCATTCAACTAGGACCACGGTTGCTTTGCGACGGGAATAGACCACAGGTTCCAGATCTTCAATCGTTACACCGCAAGATCTTCCATCGCAACTTCATCTCCTAGTTGTTTTGGAGCAGAAGGTGTACGTGTACAACTTTGCGGACCACAAGCTCCTCCACCAGATTGAGACCATCATGAACCCTAAGGGACTTTGTGCAATTTTGCAGTAGACCAGCTCGCTAGTCCTCGTCTGTCCATGTCTACAGAAGGCTCAGGTTTGATCTCCACGCCTCCACACCCACAAGCAAATCCATAGCCTCCATCTCAAAACCATCAAAGGAGAAGAGGAGAGTGAAAAAAGATCTGAGGTGAGGGGTATAGTTAAAGAAGTGGACAAAAATGGGAAAAAAAAAAATGAAAAGAAAAAAAAAATGGACAAAAATTCTAGAAAAAAATTCGAGGAAAAAAAAAAAAAAAAAAATTATTTTATGTATTCTTTTATATTTGGCTGTAATTTTTAAAAAATATATAATTTAATTTACACATAGCATGATTTTATTGCACCACCTAGCACATGTGTCAGGCCTAAGTGGCACTTAATAGTCAGGGACTAACGTTTCTTGGACGAGAGGGTAAAAATCCAAATTGAACCAAACTAAGCCAGTGTTTGGATCCTCTATTTTGGAAATGCATTCTAGAGAATGTAATCCTTTTATAATGCATTCTCGAGAATACATTTGCTGAAAATAGTGCGTTTGGTAAAATATTGAAATTATTTATAAGAAGTGATTATGCAGAAAGGAATTATGTTTGGTTGATATTTTAAAGAATGCATTCTTCCTATTAAATAATATATTATTAGTATACATTATGTAATTAACATTTTTTTTTTTTAAATATCTCAATACAAGGCTAAAAATACATTTACTACCAATACAAAATTAACAATGTAATAAAGAAATAAAGTATGACGTTGTGATTTCAATTAATGTCTACTAATAAAAAAAAATAGGTCATGATTTGTGCACATCTCCTTGCACACATTTTTATAAAATTTGAACAATGTAATAAAAAAAATATAGAGAAATATGTATTGTATGTGCAATAAAGATATACACAAACCATTTATGATAAAAAAAATATCATAGATATCCTCTAAATAAATTTTCACAATTCTACACTTTACACCAAACAAAGTGAACATACAAATAAAACCAATTTAGTTTTTTCCCTTTCAAATTTTTTTTCTTCTTTCTTTTCCACTCCCCATTTTTTCCCACCATACACATAAACCCCACTCCCCATTTCTTTTTTCCTTTTTATTTCCTTTTTTTTTTCCCCACCACCCATGTACCCCACTGCCTTTCTTTTTTATTCTCCCCCACCACATACATACATTCCCCCTCACCCATTTCATTTTTTTCTCTCATTTCCTCCTCACAGTTCACACCCTTCTCCCATTTCTCAGTTTTCTCTCTCTCTCTCTTTTATATAACATCCAAACATTACAAATATTACAAATAAAATAAAAGGAAATAAAAGAAAAAACATAATGTGACATAAAATCCAAACATTACAAATAAAGTGCTGGAAAAAGCATATCATAACAAGTTTATATTAAACAAAGGAAAAAAAATTACAAACGATCATTCCAAATCATCTCTGGTTCTTTGATACAAAATAAGAAAATGAGAATACTATTTCAAAGATAAAAGAGAGAAAGAGAAAAAATAGGGAACACATTAAAAAAAGAAAAAAAGTAGGGAATAAAAGAAAGAAAGAAGAAAATTAAGCAGGGAAAAAAGAGTTGTTCGAGTAATAAATTGTTATAAGTGGGTCCTATTTACTTTAGTAAAAATTAAAAGTAGAAGTCAGAATCAAAATCCAAAATATTTTGGATTCTGACTTTAGCTCTAGAAATGAAAATTTGCAAAATGCATTCTGCCTAGAATGCATTTTGCATTTTCTAAAATCCAAACCAAACATCTCAGATTTTTTGCAGAATGTATTCTATGTATAAAAATCCGTGAAATCACTTTTAAGTAGAGAATCCAAACACAGACCAAGAAGGAGCAGATCAAAACTTTTAAATATCAGGGAACAAAATCAAAATTGGCCAAACTTATAGGGTGTACAGTGCATTTCAATCTATACTTTAATACGTATTTCAGTCGTTGCCAAACTCTCCAAATATTATGGTAATTACGTCATATTTGATGGTACCGACATCACATATGATGGTAACAACATCACATTTGATGGTGATAACTGAGTGAGTACTATACCTAGAAAAAGAGTGTGGTATTGTAAAATGACCAATTACATTCATATTCATTCATATAAGAGAGAGAGAGAGAGAGAGAGAGAGAGAGAGAGAGAGAGAGAGAGAGAGAGAGAGAGAGAGAGAGAGAGAGAGAAATAACAATGGAAGATTGGCAGTGTTGGCGACGCAACGACGCTTAGACAGTGGTGGCCAACTGCTCCTGATGGTTGAGTGACAAGCATAGAGCGACAAGCTAGAGACAGAGACCACCAAATCGCAATGGCAGACTTGGTGGTGGATCGAGCAAATCGAGCCTTCATGACACTGTAAAGTGATTAAGGATTTGTTTTGATAGCCTAAATTTTTTTTTGGGACCCTTGGTTAATTATGTGTTGGCTAAGATTTGCAAAAAAAAATACATATATATATATATATATAATGGGTTTTATGCCCCATTTGTAATTTTATTTTTTTATTGTATTTTTGTTATTTTCTTATTTGAAATTTGTTTCGTTTTTTGTTTTGTTGGTAGAGGAACTGTGTCAGTTCTAAATTTGATTTTTAAAAAAGTTAGGCTTGACTAGCCAACCAAGGGCTCCATCCCTGATCTAGAAAAAAGGTCATGCATGGCCTCCATCCGTATTTTCTTTGACACGAGGGAATTCTTGACAAATTTTCGAGATAAAAATCTGGCAGATTTTCGTCTTTAATGAGAAATATGACATAGTCTTTATTTATTCCGAATATAGCCATATAATACATTCCTTTTTTTTTGACAATAGCAAGCTTAACCCCACTTTGTGGAGGCGCCCCCCTCACAACAGTGGGGTCCACGTTGTGGGCCCCACCTGGGGGGCGCTGCATACAGCGAGCATAGGTGATCCTTTTTCCACTTTGTGGGGGATTGAACCTGGACGTCTCCTTTGGGAGACGCCAGAAGTTACCACCAGGCCACAAGGCCTGGTTCATATGACATAGTCTTTATTTATTCCGAATATAGCCATATAATACATTCCTGTCTTGATATGATCCCAACGAAGTAAGATAATCAAACATCCAGTGTGGGTTTGATTTGGTCAAAAAGAAGGAATATGATAAAACATCCGGTGTGGGCACCTTCAATCAACTTTAACTTTAGTTGTGCATGCTTTTTCCCTTGACTTATCTTTGCATGCATACAAAATATTTTTTTCAATTAAGCTTAGATGCCTTTCACAAGGCCTAGCACCAAAACAAAATCATGAATTTCATGTTCTACCTAACTCTAATGAAAGCATTAATATTTTCCGTCTAACTTTTGTCTGTGAATTTTTAAGTCCTCTAATTCCACCAATTTAATTAATTAATTAATAATAAATTATCTTGTACATTTAATACTTACCATATTAACATATTCTAACCAATAAGAATTAAATATAAATTAATCTAAATTAAATCTTTTGAAAGACCAATCAAATTAATTTAAAAATAATCTTACGCATGCAAGCTGATGATAAATATTATTTTCACAATTATTTTCTTTATAAAACCTTGGTTTTTTATCCGATTTCCAATTAAAAAAAAAAAAAAAGAAATAAAATATGTCCTCTCATTCTTAACTCAATATTGACCAATTAAAATATGATTTGTAATCTATGTACCAATTTAGAATTTTTGGATTTTTGAAATTGCCATTTTACCTTTATTTACTAAAAATCCAATATATAAATCCAAACAGAACCAAACTAACAAGGAGCAGATCAAAACTTTCAAAAATCAGGGAACTAAATCAAAATTGGCCAAACTTATAAGGTGTACAGTGCATTTCAATCTATACTTTAATACGTATTCAGTCGTTGCCAAATTCTCCAAATATTATGGTAATTACGTCATATTTGATGGTTTTGACATCACATATGATAGTAACAACGTCACATTTGATGGTGATAATTGAGAATTGATTATTCATAAATATGATAATCTATTTTAGTAAATAGTTGTTAAAATTATATTCTGTGGAATTTGATTGCATATAAATATAGGAATAATCAAGAGATTAAATTAGGGACTTAAGGAATAAAATGTAGTGACATTACAATGACAGTTTTTATTGCTGATTTAGTTGGTTTGGCAACAATTGAAACAGAAATCATCAAAAGGAAAAATCAAATTTAATATCACATGTAAAAAATAAAAAAAAATTGTGCTTTTAAATTAGTCGAAATAATTAAATATTTATGGATTGACTAAAGAAATATCTTCATCTTTTTAATTATATTAATCTTAATAATTTATAGTATGAACTATATATATATATAGACTTGTTATAATATTCATTTGGTTCAAAGTTTTTACGTTTCTTCCAAAAGCTTCCTTTTTGATATTTTTCAATTCTATGTTTATTATGTTTTCTTTGTGAGGGAGCAATAGGAAGAATTCCATATTGTTCACAGAAATTTCTCAATTCATATTTAGCTTTTTTTTTATTATCACTTTGTTGTATAGCAATTCTTTGTTCGATACACATTTTTAATCCTTCTTGTTTAATAGTGCTTATTATGTCTCCATAAGGGTATCATAGTTAATGATCCCATTAGAGTTACTTAATACAGTTCGGATTTTGTGAGCAAACAAATTGGGTAAACCATCAATGATTTTTCTTCCAAATGATTTATTACTATTTTTCTTTGTAATCTGAGTAAAGACTCTTCATACCATCTAAAGTCACTCTTTTACATTTAAGGTTACTTAATTGGTCTGGTCTTAATTTGCTAGGTTACCAATAAAGTGCTATTAGTAAGCGGATTTGACCCTCCGCGGCCAGCTTCTTAGAGGGACTATGGCCGCTTAGGCCAAGGAAGTTTGAGGCAATAACAGGTCTGTGATGCCCTTAGATGTTCTGGGCCGCACGCGCGCTACACTGATGTATTCAACGAGTTTATAGCCTTGGCCGACAGGCCCGGGTAATCTTTGAAATTTCATCGTGATGGGGATAGATCATTGCAATTGTTGGTCTTCAACGAGGAATTCCTAGTAAGCGCGAGTCATCAGCTCGCGTTGACTACGTCCCTGCCCTTTGTACGCCGGTCAAGTTTTCGGAAGACGCGCGAGTTGGTCCAGGTCCTCTCTCTTTTAGAATCAAATTCGTAACATATTCCAATTTATTTTAAAAGGTTTTTTAATAGTTCCTAATTGATTTATAATTTCTCCATCCATATCAGAAAATGTGAGGTTAAGGGATTCATTATCAGATTTGATATTCTTATCATTTTGTTTGTTAACTGAATAATAGACTAAGTTTACTTGAGGGTTCTCTTCTTTAATTCCCTTTTTGTTTAATATCTTTCTTTTCTATGTCTTTTTGTTTGTTTAGGTTTAATTGATTAAGGTATTCATTTATTCCTTGATCTCTTATACTGGTAGAAGAAGATCCGAAAAATGAATGGCGAGAGTTGTTTTATTTTAATAGAGGAGATAGTTTGGGTTTACTATGATCAAATCTTATTTTGACAGTACCATCAAGGTATTGTTCAATAGAGTTTAAGTTTTCAGTTTCAGTGATTTGTATTTTTATGGGTGGCATCTCATGTATGAGTTCCCGTTCTTCACAGAGGAAAAAAAAAAAAAAAAAAAACTGAGAAATGGGGAAGGGGTATGAACTGTGAGGAGGAAATAAGAGTAAAAATTGGGATGGGTGAGGTGAGAGGGATGTATGTTAGTGATGGGGGAGAAGTAGAGAGAAAGGGAGGATAACAAGATGGCTCGAGATCCTTTATTTGTTCAACCTAATCGCTCTTTTGATTTTGGGGATACATGGGTGGTGGGGAAAAAAAAAAGAAAAGGGGAACACTTAGGTCCTGTCACGGGACTTGTGTTGATTTTGATAAAATTTGTGTGTTTTGTGATAAGTGTTGTGTCCATATTGATAAATGTGTATTTATTGTTATAAAAATAAAATGTGTGAATTTTGGTAGAATTACAAACTACAAACATTTTTATTGTTGTAAAAATAAAAATAAAATGTGTGTCCGTAGTGATATTTGTGATAAAGTTAACTTTATTACAAACTACACACATTTTACAATACCTGACAACATATTATCAAAACACACACAACATTTTATCAAAACACACAAATATTTCAATTTTTGACACCTTTGGCAGGATAGTCCCGCAGGCAGGACCTAAGAATTTCCCAAAAGAACAAAGAAATGAGAAGGTGTGATACGTGGGTGGTGGGGAAAAAAGAAAAGAAAAAAGAAATGGGGAGGGGGGTGTATGGTGGGAAAAAAGGGGAGGGGAAAAGAAAGGAAAGAAAAAAATTGAAAGGGAAAAAATTATATTGGTTTTATTTGTTTGTTCACGTTGTTTGATGCAAAGTGTAAAATTGTGAAAATTTGTTGAAAAGAAGTCTACGATATTTTTTTTATCATAAATGGTTACATACACAATACACATTTGTCTATATTTTTTTATTACATTGTTCAAATTTTGTAAAAGTGTGCAAAGGGACATGCACAAATTATGACTTTTTTTTTTTTTTTTAGATATTAATTTAAATCACAACGTAAAATTTTATTTTTTGGATTATTTTTCATTGTTGATGATTTTTTTTTCTTTTTTAGGTTAATTTTGTATTGGTAGTAAATGTATTTTTAGCCTTGTATTGAGATATTTTAAAAAAAAAATTGTTAATTACATAATGTATACTAATAATATATTATTTAATAAGAATAATGCATTCTCTAAAATACCAATCAAACACAATTCATTTTAGCATAATCACCTCTTAGAAATAATTCCAGTATTTTACCAAACGTACTATTTTTAGCAAAATGCATTCTGGAGAGTGTATTCTAGTAGGAAAATGCATTTCCAAAGTAGAGGATCCAAACGCAGCCTAATTGTGTTTATTTCCGTGAAGACTAATTGTATTTTACTTATGTTGATTTTGCCCTACAAATCAAATGGGTCAAAAAAATTTAAAAATAAAAGAACGTAAGAAAAAGAAAGTCACCTTTCCTCATTAACATAAAACAAATTGATATAGAAACTGAGACCCAAAAAAAAAAATGTTCTACAAATCCATAACCACCTTTATGTACAAAGTTAAATCACTAAAAAAAGTAGGACAAGGTGGGTGTGTTAACCTAAATTACTATTTAGTAGGTTAAGGTCGCCTTACAAAGTAGAAAGTGTTGTGAAATAAAAAGAAATAGCAAGAGAAAATAAATCTAAAGATGGGAAAATATTATGAGAATTTTCTTTCTCTCAATGGTCAACCACATATTGTAAACTTTATTCAGATCGATATCTCTCTGCATCTTCCTTCTATCTCTACTGAGCGCACACACACAAGCTTCTATTATATAGAAGTTTTTCAACCTTTATTAAAGGCCAGCCATAAACATTGACCACACTTGCCACCATTTATTGTATAGCCTTTTGACATATTCTAGTGTGTAAATAACATTGAACCAACTTTGTTGGATTTGTTGAATCAATCCAAAGCGTGTGAGACCCCATGACTATTCATAACACTCCCCCTTAAATGACCATTCACTAAGAAAAAACCCAAGTGGGATAAAAAAACCAAAAAAAAAATGGCTAAGGAAAAAGAGTACAATATTCTTGTGAAGTTTTAAGTGCTTTTGGACTGCCTTATTAAAACCTTGCAAAGGAAAATCCAATGGGCAAAAACCTTAGCGAAGGAAAAAGAGTATATTCAGCACATATCCTTCAGAATTTTTGCTTTCTCTCATGAGTACATTGATCTTCAATTATGATTAAAAAGATCCTTAAGTCGACGCATGCCAATATTGTGAACAATCTCTTGAATGTCATAGTTGGCTAAGTTGTTATTTGATCGTATCTGTTTGACATCAATATCAATGCTATTCTGGAGCTTATGTGTATAAAAGAGATTTTTTGGTGAGATGTGATTGTTTCATGAATTGTGACATCTTTGTTCGCTTGATAAATCTTCATGCAATAACAATGTTGTCACAAGTGAACAGTATTCTGTTTATGATCGTCCTTTGTATGGATCATAAAAATATCATACGTCTGTATTTCCAATTAACTATGGATTTGATTTATAAGTTTAAGTGCAATTTGCAAGATACATCAGAGTATCAATTGCACTAAGTTATGGTACTTCAGGACCAAGAATTTCTTCATCTTCTTATTGTGGGAGAAAATGGTCATTCTTAACATCAAGTGACCGATCAATCATTGGAGTACTCAAAGGATGAGTTTTATTCATATAAAAATGCTTCAGGACTTCCTCTGTGTATATTGACTAGTGAACAAGAATTTCATTTGGAAAGTGTTCAACTTGCAAGTCAAGACAAAATTTTGTTTTACCGAAATCTTTCATCTCAAATTCATTCTTTATTTAATAAACGGTTTTTGTGAGCTCTTCAGGAGTTCTCACGAGATTTAACATATACCGCAACAATAACAAATTGAGTTCTGATTCTTTAATGCATGGATAAATATGGATTATTCTCAAATCTTTCTTTAAATAAATATTCCCTAAGACAATTGTACCACATGCACCCAGATTTCTTTAAACCATATAAGAATTTTTGTTACTTGGTAGAATATATCCTTCAGTGATTATATGCATTTCATATGCTTTAGGGACGTTCATGTATTATTATCCAATAATTCATATAGATATGCGCATATCCAATTTTTCTGTAACTACCAAACAAATCAAAATTCTGAATGAAATTGCATACATTACAGAAGCATATATTTCTTTATAATTAATAGTAGGTTTCTACAAGAAACCTTATTCCATAAGTCGTTCTTTGAACTTCATAATTTCATTTTTCTCATTAAGTTTTCATACAAATACCCACTTGTATTTAACAGGCATTACACCTTCAGGTGTTTGAACTACAGGTCCAAATACTTCATATTTTACTCATGAGTTTAGCTCTATTTGAATTCCAATTGACCAATCATTTCCACGTCAACATTTTTCGATGATTTGTAGTTCAAATTCACCATCATTACTTCTGGAAATGTTAAGAGCAAATATGTTGTCAACAACAAATTTATTTCTATCCCATATTTCTCTTGTATTTAAATAATATATCGAGATCTCATAATTTCAGATACCTATTTCTCTTCAGGAGATTCCACTTTAGGGGATAACTCTTCAGGAGGTTTATTTTCAAGAGATATGTGTGCACAATTTTGGATAGATTCTTGTTTCCTATTTCATGGGTATAGCCTCTTCAGGGGCTGCGACTTGCTTTTCTTGTGTTTTCCTCTTCTAGGGAATTTTATCTTTAGCACTGACAAATCTTTCACGCTCAAGGCGTGTCTTAGATCAACTCACTACTATATCAATTAATTGTCCTTTAGAGACTTCAATCCATAGTGGGGTATTAGCAGCTAGAAAGTGGGATTTCAAATTTTCTTATTGTTAGTGAACGCATATAGTAATTGGTTTACAATACCTTACAAATAAATAATTCTTTGAACTTACAGTTCACATTGATTTGTGTAAAGATTAAGATAAAATAGTTTTGTTGTGCTTCTAGCAATGAATTTTCTCCCACTAATGGTGGGGAGACTATTTCAAAATTATCATGATTGTATATAATGAAATTCATATCAAGATATAATCAACCAAGTATCATAAATTCAAAGCATGATGTAAACACATTATTTGGTTGAATCAAGATACAATCATTACTACTATCATAATAAGGAAATAAGATCAATTTAAGATATGATATTCCTTGCTGTGTTCCTGAAGTGCAGATTAAGTAAGCAATCAGGAAAGGATATGGGTGAGACACCCATATATAATTAGCTCTCCCTCTTTTATCATACAATGTCACTATGCCAAAGAAATTATTAGTGACATGGAGGAAGAGAAAGATACTTAGTCTTAGAAGCATGATCATAAATAATCTTGCTTCTTAAAGACATGATAAAAAATAATCTTGCTTCTGTTGTTTCTCTAAGCATATCGAATGTTGGCTTTATGAATCAAACTGTGATGCTGCATTTTTCTTGATAATTTATATAATAAGCTCAAACCAAAAGAAAATTTGAGCTTTTAACTCATGAAGGATTAAGATCTAAAAGGTGTGCTCTTCAATGGGGAAGAGGGGTGATTATATAGGGTGGATTTCAGAGTGACCAGATACAAGTGGTGTGAAAAAAAATCATTGCTCACATATCTGGTTTATCCAGCTTCCCATGCCAGAAATCTCTTTAAAAAATCCAACCGAGAAATCTGGAAGTTTGAAAAGCAAATCACATGTCTGGCTTGTCCAGCCGCCCATGTCAGAAATTTTTTTCAAAAATTCAACCAACATATCTGAAAGTTGAAATCGAGTGTTAGAGGTACCTCGAGATCCGAGATTTGTTGTCAGATTTGTTTGGACTAATTTTGTATTATGCAAAATCTAAAGTTTATAAATAAAATTCTGATTTTTTAAAAGTTTCATTTCATTTTCACTTTCAGATACTTTATCTTAAACTCTCCTTAGATTTTCTAGATAGCTTCCTCTACTTCTTCCCAAAACAACTTTGATTTAAATGTTGTGCCTAATGCACAACCAAAAGTCTAGCACCACCCATCATTCCAATCCCAAAATGGCTCTATCACAGTTAATGATTCCGTGATGATGAACGATACAACTACTACAGTAGTAGCTGTAGGCATAATTAATCCACAAGATGAAATGTTATTGGTAGATAGGACTGATACTCAAGCCATTAACGACTTATTGGCATTCACCATCCAGTGTGCTACCTCTGTTTCAAATATGGGTCGACGTCTATATGTCAGAGGCATAGAAGTTCTAGTCCTAAGCACCCAAGTATCAATATTGAAACAATTGTTCAAAGATTCTAAACGGAAGAACTGAGAACTTATACAAGAGAATAGAGATCTAAAGAATCTTGTGGATGGTTATGCTAATAACCTGGGAACACAATCTACAGAGCTGGAGAGGAACACAAACTAGCCTTGGGAGCAATATGATCGGCTTTTGGGTGATGTTCAAAGATTGGTTTCCCGCTAAAATCCTTAGCAATTTTTATTTTTTATTTTAAGTACTATGCAATATCTAGAGGTTTGCACATACCTAGTCCTCTACAAATTGTGCAAAAACAATTCTCTTGGAAAGGTTTTGTGGGGATGTTAGCCCATTTATGTACTCAACAAATTCAAGTATATTATTCCCTTTTTTTGCACATGATCTTTATCAGAGTAGTATTTAATCTTAATGTATATAGTTGAATAAGATTCTTTAAACATAACAAAATACAATAATATGATACAAGAAAACCATGTCAATTGGTATGAATATTTCAATCTCCAATGAAATGATTAATTTCATTTATCACCAATTAAAATGAAGTCAGATTTCAATATATAGTATCTTAAGTAATAAGTCAGAAATATTCAGTTTATGAGTATCAATATCCATTTAACATTTATGAGTGATCTTCAAAATAACTTCTTGTATCAGATCTTCAGGATCATTCTTGATCTTCTAGATCAACAAAATTCATAGTTATTAATTTCACTTCAGGTGCTAAGGGTAATATTACTTTTGGAGAATGCTTTTAGTACATGCCCTATTAGATACATCCCTATTGATATTAATTGTTTATACCACTTATATGCCCCACGACCATTATTTCCTCTATAATTATTATCAAGAAAGTATTCATTCATTCATTCATTCATGGAATGGTGTATAACTAGTCAGACGAAACTTGTGAATTTTTAGCAAAATCTTATTATTTTGTTCAATCACTAGAAGACAATATATTAGTTCAAAAACTTTTTGAACTTACAGTCTCGATATTACTGCTTCAGGAGCACATTTGAGGCATGATATAATATGATGATTTTCCTTTTCCAATTATTGTCTTTTTTTTTTTCTTTTCTTTTTTTTTTCAGTGATTTTCCTCACATAATTTTAATTGTGAGCTAATTTAGAAAGTGCAGAATTTTACTTTCTTACACCTTTTAAAATTTTGCAACTTCAAGTACACCCATATGCATAATGAGTTTTTGTAAGGTCTAGCTTCTGGTGTATCTATATTTGTAATGAGTTTTAGCGAGGTGCATCTTATGGTGCATCCATATTTATAATGAGTTCTTGGGAGGATTACGTTTGCAACTTCAGGTGTTCGTATCTCTCTCTTAAATCATTTCATAAAATTAAGAGGTCCTTTATTATAAAGTACCTAGTCCTTTAATCCACCATAAAGATAATGAATAAAAATTATTACTTTTGCACGATCCTGCTGAGGTATGTGGTTGTCATCTTAATTGGCTCAAAGTAATAAAATAAGCGTAATGAAATTGCTTAATTTATAATTGACCATATTTAATAATGAGATGGGTTCAAGTTACACCCGGTGTAACTTCTTTAGAGTTACACCATTTTTGCACCGTAGATTTCTATAAGATCTAAGGGTTAAAAAAGATCAACTGTCCATGTCATTATTAAAAATTTATTTGCTTATCAAATAAATTAAATTAATTCTTGATAATTTATTTTCTCTTTCCTATTAATTTTAGCATTTATTTCCTCTCTTTCATTAGGACTATCTAAACGTTCAAAGAGAATAAAAATATGATATCTTCTTTACATAAATGGTATGCGTATTCATTCAAAGGCCCCTTGCAAGAAGTTTTTTTAAAAAAATGATAGAAACTGATGAATTGGTGGAAGGGTACATATGTACAGTATTAGGCGAATGAGAGAGTTTGAAAAAATGTAGCATCTGTTAGATATATTCACAATACAAGAAGAAAGTTTTCAATTGTACATTTTGCAAGCAGCAAGTAGCTCCCCTTTGCATATTACCATAAAATCTCTATTTCATGACTATACAAACAAAATGCAATATTTGAAGGAATGAGTCATACTTTCATTTAAGCCAATATTTGAACTTCTTTAAGCCCGTTGCATTGTTTCTCTTGAATTGTTGTTTTGAGGTGTTGTAAATCTTATGCTTTTGATTTGTAATAGAAGAAAAAGAAAAGGGAGGCGGTCAGGTGGGTGGGGTGTATCCGCAAGGTTCATCCATTTGTAATAGAAGAAAGGAAAAAAATAAATAAAAAATAGAAAGAGAGCAAGAGGCTGTCAAGTTCAAAGTTTTATTCAAGTCATTAGATTTACTTTTATGTTTTACAGAGAGCGAGAGAGAGAGAGAGAGAGAGAGAGAGAGAGAGAGAGAGAGAGAGAGAGAGAGATGTGTGAAGAGATAAAGGAAGAGAGAGAAATACAATAAATGAGGGAGAGTAAAAAAATGTTATAAATTAGGTTAACTAATATGGAAGTTAATAAATCACTGGATTATTTTTAACTGTTAGATTTATTTAAAATCAAAGGTCTAAAAAGGGTGTAACTCCCTTTAAGTTACACTGGGTGTAACTTGAATCCATCTCTTTAATAATATCATTAGATATAATATCTTTAACATAAAATCCATAGGATTTAAATCCATAAGCAAACATTAAAATTGTTGGCAATAGATCAATATGATAACATATAAGTAAGATAATAAAATTATCAATTCTTAAGAATAAAACTTATAGTGGGTTGGAGACAAAGTGAGTACAACACCTTTTTAGAATTTGACTAGAGTTTCGTGCTGATAACGTGTTGTGAAATAAAAGGAAATTGCAAGAGAAAATAAATCTGAAGATGAGAAAATATTAGGAGAACTTTTTTTCTCTCAATGGTTATTCACACATTGTAAACTTTATTTAGATTGATATCTCTCTGCATCTCCTTTCTATCTCTACTGAGCACACACACATAACCTTCTATTATATAGAAGTTTTCCAACCAACCTCATTAAATGCCAGCCATAAACATTGACCAAGCTTGCCACCATCTATTGCATAGCCTTTTAACATATTCTAGTGCGTGAATAACATTGAACCAACTTTGTTGAATCAATCCAAAATGTATGGGACCCATGACTATCCATAACAAAAAGACAATACTTAGGGGATTTTTTTAGGGGTAGTGTGTTAGAGAGAGATGGGTGGTGGTAGTTAAAAGTTACAGTGAGAACTTGCTGAGTACTGAGGAGCCTCATATTCAAAATAGGATGGAAGTACACTGTCTTTTGGAAGCTCAAATGACAGGATCACATGCATCTTTGACAAATTTGATGGTTCCATATTTACTATGGCACTTTCAATCAACCTTTTTCCCCCTTATTTCTTGACTTTTCTTTACAGAAGTCTTGCAAGCAAAGAAAGATATAAGCCCATTAATATATATATATATATATATATATATATATAATGATAATGGAAGAAACTCAATTTCGATACCGAAGATTCAAGTCAACTTCCATTTTATTTTTATCTTTCTTTTGTTTGAGATATGGTTTGATCACTACAGAGTAACAGAAGTTTATTCATTTTGTTCATTACAGGAGAGAGAGAGAGAGATTATACTTTTGTTACTCAAAACAATTATATGTCATTCTCAATCAAACCATAGATTAGAAAAGCTTGTTTTAAGAGAGGGTTTAAGTTTTAATTAGGATATGTGGGGGTACATGTGAGAACCACAACCCGACAGGATTAAATGAGTCTCAAGATAATGACTCAACCTACGATAGTTTATTCTTAGATCAAGGATTTTATATTTAGAGTTGCTACTAGTTTATTTAGGGAACTGTTTACACATAAAAATAATTTTATTATATAGTGTTATATATATATATAATATTGACTACCATAATATATTAAATTGGTAGCCATATTATGTGTAATTTATATAGAAATAAAATTATTTGTAACTTCCATTTACATGTGTCATTATTTACAACTTTTATGAAAGTAGTTAATGGTAGGATGTAACCACAAATAACTTCTATGAAGTGGATGACATGTGTCATAATCTCCAAACTATTGGGAGTAGTTATCTTCCTAAAAATAAACCACCCAAAGTAGTTATTGATGGGTAGTTATTTGATGGGAATAACCACCATTTTGACTATTAATAAGAAAGTTTATTCTTCAAAGACTCTCTTTAAAATTCAACTTCCACAACCCATGTGCAAGAGATCCATTGTGATCTAAAGTGTATTATAAATATGTTCAAAGTGTGTTCATTAGTGTTTATAAGTTGTTCTTATTGTACTTGTACTTTATAACCTTTAATGCAAAATATTTATGTATTTATCTTATTCGATCTACAATTCTACTTCATCTTTCATACTTTGTTTGGTGGCATATGAAAAAAGTCCTCTTAATTGAGACATAATTCGGATCAAGCACACCCTTTTGAAGTTCGAAGTTAGATTAGCAATTCTAATTCAAGGTTTGTAACAAACTTTGAATAAGTTTGATTTTATATCAAACAGGAACAAAAACAAAAAACCCATAAATAAATAAAATATGTCTTATTCCATCAAAACATTTAGATTACATGATGAACAAATAAAAATCAGAAAATTATAGGCTAATGTGATTTACTTGTATATATGATAAAATTAAACATGTTAACATGTGAAAATGTTATTATTTACATCATTACGAATTTGATTTTTCTCATGTGCATGTCATCAGTCAAACACTTCAGATTTTTATAATTTTGTCATTTCATGTCATCACGTAAACCATTAACGTTACCCAAATCATTTCAAATCGTGCCACTCATCCAAATCAGTTTTTTTCATCATGAGCATCATGACAACATGTTAGAAGTTAGAACCCTAAACTAAATGAAATATGGTCATCATTCTACTTAACCCATATTATCAAAGGAAAACATGTTATGAAACCTATACATGCGTACAAGCCTCCTGCAATGAGTCGGGGGTGATCTTTGTATATGTGAACTTTTGTTCCTCCAAATATTTCAGTTGCTTCTTTTCTTCGATCCAACCATGGATCTCTTTCCTTGCTCCTAAAGAGCAAATTATGTCCACCTCTTCTAGTTACCTATTGTTTGAGCCTGGGGAAATCTAGACAATGTTTCACTCGGGGTGGCTTGGATTCCAACTGATATATCAATTGCAGGTTGAAGACTCCTCCCCCTCCTTCAAACTCCAATGTATATTGTTGATAGAGATTTTATATATGTATATATATAGAATTCTGTTATCCATGATACAATAGGATGTAGAATAAAGCAAAAGCATCCTAGCACAAAATAAATAAATAAAAGAGCCCAACTTTGCATTGAATGTTCACATGTGATAATCGGAGTAAATTCTTCCTACTGGCATTATTGGACACATCATCCAATATTCACCTCCTATTTCCTTGATGTTTCATTTGGCTTGCTCATTTAGATTTCTAAACTGGAAATTGGGGGAATTCAGACTAGTGTATTAGAAAATTTAGAAAATTAACACATACTTTGATGCCATGGGTTTTGCAAAAGTACTGTTTCTTACAGAAAATTTGGTGTAGATTGTACATTAGAGTCAATGAAAATGTTGTTTAAGGTCAGACTGATGAATCGAATTCCTCACTAGTTCACTACATGCTTCCCACAAAAATTAGAGGTGCTAGCTGCAGAATGTTTTCATAGATGTACTGTGCTGATTGGCAACAACAATGTAGATATGATTACACCAACACACAAACACACTACACACATCCATAGACGAGTTCAATCCAGATGAGATAGGAAGGGTGGGAACGATAGTGCTATATGCAAATTCGTAAAATGGTCAAATCTATTCACATTCAAGGTTGTTAAAATCAGGATCCTACGCAGGATCGGTGGAGGGACTTCGTGAATCGTAAAATCCTACTTATTTGTCGGAAAAAGTGTAAAAACACGTTAATAATGATTTTGTATGTTAAATGTTCATTAGAATTATGATATTATCCATAAAAAATAAAAAATAAAGAGTTTTGCTTCAAGATATTGTAATTCGTACCATACATGAGGTTGATACATCGTTATTCGCTACATCTATATTGACAAAAAATATATGCTTAATTCTCAACACAATTTATCCAAAAATTTAATAATTAATTACTAATTAGTTAGCAATTAAGTACGAAATAAGTGAAATAGTGAATAACTACATTAAGTATCAACAGTACATAAGTCATAAACTAAACATTCAATCATCCATTCTAAGATTCCTATCATCATTTTTTTTTTTTTTTAGGTAATAAAAACTTTATTAGATCTGAAAAAACTCCCCCAAGTGCACAAAATATGCACTTACAGGAGAGGAAAGATTACAAAAGAGAAACACACATTAATCAGCAATAAGAGAAACTACAAAATCCGGAAGAGAAGAGGCTTCCGTGAAACCCCATGACCTAGAACAATCAAAAAGCAGGCCGGAAAACTGCTCTTGAAGATGAGAGAAAGGTTTCTCCAAATCCTCAAAAATGCGCCGATTTCGCTCTTTCCATAAAGACCACATAACACAGAGAGGAACTAAATTCCATACGGCAGAAGAACGTCTACCAAACCAATTGTGCCAACTAGCCAGCATATCTAGCACCTTAGCTGGAAGCACCCATTGGATCCCAAACATAGAGAAAACTGAACACCACAAGGCAGTAGCAACCTCACAATGAAGAAGTAAATGATCCCCGGTCTCCCACTGGTTCTTACACATACAGCACCAACCAGCCAACACATGCCCTCTTCTCATTAAATTATCGCAAGTGAGAATTTTACCTCTAGCCGCTGTCCAAGTAAAGAAAGAGATCCAACGCGGAGCCTTAACTCCCCAAATGATTTTCCACGGGAAATGAATCCTGGTGGCAGCTTGAAGAGCACAATAATAAGAGCTAACATCAAACTCACCTGACCTGTGAAGCTTCCATATCATAGTATCCCTTCTCTCACTTTTCGGGAGAAGTGGTTGAAGGAATGTAAAGAAAGACATAACATCAGGGAGCTCCCAGTCATTAAAGTCCCGGATAAAGGAAATGTTCCAAGCACGAGAGTTGGGCTGATCTGAATTAGACATAACAGATTCAAGTGAAGCATCACGATTGGTAGAACAGAGGAACAAGAGAGGAAACAAATCCTTGAGAGGAATATCACCACACCACTTGTCCATCCAAAATCTAATCCTATCACCCCTTCCTGCAGAGAACGTAATCTACTCCAACAAAGTTCCCCAGCCCAAAGAGATACTCTTCCAAAGCTCACAACCATGGGACCCCTATACGGCTTGGACTGCCAACCACCCCATTCCTCACCGTATTTTGCAGTAATGACTCTTCTCCATAGATGAGTTTCTTCAGCCCCAAAGCACCATAGCCATTTGCCCAACAAAGCTTTATTAAACACTCTCAAATTTTTGACACCCAAACCACCATAAGGAATTGGAGAACATACCTGGTCTCAACTTACCAAATGATACTTCGGAGCGTCTCCCATCCCTCCCCAAAGAAAGTTCCTTTGGAGTTTTTCGATTCTCCGAGCAACACTAACAGGAATAGTAAAAAGAGAGAGGAAGTAAGTTGGTAGGCTAGCCAAAGTGCTCTTCAGCAAAGTGAGATGACCCCCTTTTGACAAATACAAAGTTTGCCAACTCGCCAACCGGCGTTCAATCTTCTCAAGAACCGAATTCCAAACATTCAAGGCCTTATACTGAGCCCCTAAAGGCATACCCAAATATAACATAGGTAAAACTCCAATGCGACAGCAAAGAAGATCCGCCAAAGGCTGCATACTGTCCACCACACCAACAGGAACCATCTCACTCTTTCCCAAATTAACACGCAAGCCAGTGATCGCCTCAAAACAAGACAAGACTTTCCGGACATGAAAAACTTGCTCCGGGACAGCATCGCAAAACACAACAATATCATCCGCAAAGAGTAAATGGGAGATACGAACCTCAATACCTCCAAGCATTCCGGCCTGAAAGCCCCGAATAAGACCCGCTTCCTCCGTTGTTTGAAGTAATCTGCTCAACACCTCCATAATCAAGAGGAATAGTAATGGAGATAGGGAGTCACCTTGACGCAAACCCCGAGAACTACCAAAGAAACCCTTAGGAGACCCATTGACTAAAACAGAAAACTAAACAGTCGAAATACAAGTCTTCATCCTGTGACACCACCGATACCCAAATCCCATCCTCTTCAACAAATATAGAAGGCAATTCCAGTTTACATGGTCATAGGCTTTCTCGATATCCAATTTGCAAAGAATCCCCGGAATAGAGCTTTTGAGACGACTATCCAAACATTTATTCGCAATCAGAACTGAATCCAGAGTTTGACGACCCCCCACAAAGGCGTTCTGAGACGAAGAGATCAGAGATTCCATAACCAACCTAATTCTATTCGCCAATACCTTCGACAAGAGCTTGTACATACTGCCCACTAGGCTAATGGGGCAAAAGTCACGTATGTTCAAAGCATCTTTCTTCTTAGGAATCAAGGCGATGAAAGTGGCATTCAGAGATTTTTCGAATTTACAATGAGTATGGAACTCCTCAAAGAAATTCATAATATCATCCCCTACAACTTCCCAACACTTATGGAAGAAAGCCATAGAGAACCCATCAGGGCCTGGAGCTTTATCCCCCTGTAAATCCTTAAGCACCTGGAACACCTCATCCCTATCAAATTTCCGCTCCAAATGAGAGCTTTCAGTAGCCCCAATGGAGTGAAAATCCAACCCATCCACCAAAGGTCTCCAACTTTCCTTCTCTTGGTACAAGTCCTCATAAAAGGACACCACATTATCCCTTATTTCCTTATCAGTTTCGTGAACAATGCCATCCACTTCCACTCTATGCATGTAGTTCCGGGGTCTATTTGAGTTAGCCATCTTGTGGAAATATTTGGTGTTATTATCGCCTTCCTTAAGCCAAAGAACACGAGATTTTTGTCTCCAAGATATTTCCTCCAAGTGAGCTAACTTATCAAGCTCCCCCACCACAGCCTTACAATTATTTCTCTCCGCTGTAGAGAGGCCCCCCCTCTCCTCCTTCTCATCAAGCTGAGACAATTCTGCCATCAATTGTAATTGCTTGAGGTTAATATCCCCAAAAACATGCTTGTTCCAGAACTTAAGATCTTCCTTCAAAGCCTTCAATTTACTAGCCAACACAAAGCTAGGAGAGCCAATAAAAGGATAGGATGACCACCATGTCTTCACCCGATCCACAAAACCCTCCGTCTTCAACCACATGTTCTCAAATTTAAAGGAACGTTTACCCCCTGTCAACTTACCCGTCTCTAATAGAATAGAATGATGATCCGAAAGCGGGCAAGGCAGCATACTCTGCATGACATCAGGAAACTGATCTTCCCAATCCAAGGAGATGAGAAACCTATCAATCCTAGATAAAGATAGGTTGGCAGTCCCACTACTCCAGGTAAATCTCCCACCACCACCTAAGGGCAAATCCACCAAATTCAAGTCCTCAATAAAGTCTGAGAACTCTAACATAGGCGGAATGAGCTTTCGACACCTCAATCTTTCGCTGGGAAATCTGATCACATTAAAGTCCCCAAACATACACCAAGGATTAGTCCACCTCTGTCTGATGTCCCTCAATTCCACCCATAAATCTTGCCTGGCAGTATCACACGTAGGGCCATATATCCCAGTACCAACCCAAGTAAAGCCATCAGAAAACACCACGCCACTGACAAGAAACAGAAAATCGACCCACAAAAGAATCAAGTTTCTCAACAACACGTTTATCCCATAACAGAAGCACCCCCTCAGCAGTGCCCACAGCGTCAAGAGACTCCCAATCAACATAAGGATTGCCTCACAAACTGCGAACGATCCTTCTGTCCAAAAAATCCAGTTTAGTTTCCTGTAGACAAACAATGTCACCCTTCCAATGCCGAAGCCAAAACTTCACCCTTTCTCTCTTCTGGGGATTATTAAGACCCCGCACATTCCAGGATATAATTCTTTGCTACATAAAAAACATAAAAACCCAAAACAATGGAAAAGAAACCAGAAAATTAACAACCGTTAGGGCGACCATCGTAATTTATAGTTGAAACCAAATTACGAAGTTCACGAGCTCCTTTCCTGACTGATCCCACAGATTGTTTCACCCTAGTGGAGCTTTTATATTTGAATCTATCAGCTTCAATACGTTGCAGAAGATCCAAACACTCCTGCTCATGAGTGTCCATGGGGAAACCCACCACTGTACAAAACCCACGATAGTGCTTTTTCACCCATTAAGAGTGCTAGCCTGGACTCACTCCACAATCAACCGCAACGCTGATAGGACATTCTACTGGATCAATCCGAGCCAAAGGAGAACAACTCAAAGGGGATGAAACGTCTCGTTCCTCAACCGGGCAAAAAACCACTATTGGTAATGGGTTTTCTGCTCCCTCAAGCCCCGACTCCTCTACCGTCGACGTTGCAACCTCGGAAAACTTACCCAAAGAAGTCGGCACAACCATCGCTAGCTCCATAGCAGATTCCGTAACAGCCAAATCCACCCTTACCGACTCAAAATCTCCTCTATCGTCGTTGTGAGCAACCCCACTTGTCTCCCATACCTCATACTGATCACCATCGGAACTTGGCGGAGTCGTAAGGACCACCGGCGTCGCGATAGAATGATCGAGGCCACCGAGAGATACCATTGGAATCCTATCAACATGTTCAGCCCCCAAGTCAACGATACTAGAATCTTCTTCCTCCTTGGTGGTGATATTACCATCCGTGTCCTTCATATTGGGTTGATCAAAACCCGAGTCTAAAGTAGGAGGATGGGCCTGGTTTATTTCCCTTTCTGGAGCCTTGAGTGGGTCACCGAGTTGGGCTAGGCCCACTGCTTTGTGTCTTAAAGGATACCATTGGGCTGTACGAGCCTCCCCAATGTTTTTAATAATCCGAATTGTGTATGTTTTGGGTTTCCAAACAAAAGCGGACTTACGGGTGGTTAAGCTGTCGGATCCATTAGAACCCGTGTATTTGAATTTGAACCCTTAGCTCTCCAATTAACTGAAGGCGTGATTGGCGCGGCCCTAAGATCTGGTGCACGAAGATCGCGCGAAGACCCCAAGAATCCGGACTTACCATTCTGGGCTTTCCCGTTGCGTGAAGGCACGCCGCCTACCGGAATAACCTCCGCCGGCTTTGTTTGGTCGGGTTTCTTCTCTTTCTAGCCTAGAAAAAAACTCCCCATTTCCATGCCAAGCTTAGACCAGCCTATGCCCCATGCCCTGTGCACCTTCAGGAATACGCAAACTACCTCTTTGCACACCGTCGTGATATTCTGCTACTTCCAGGAACCTTCCGCCCTTATTCGTGAGATAGCTGACCTCGAGAGTACTATAGCTACCTCTTAGGAATTGGAAAAAGCCTTTTTTGTCATCCTTGAGCCTAACTTGTTCTATCACACCCAATAGCCACTTCAACCCAATCAGATTCAACCAAAGCGAGCCTTTAAAACGACCCCTTCGTTCTCTAATTAAATATGGTGCAACCCGCCCCCCATCAAAAACCAAAGTAAAGGTTTTTGCACCCATTTGAAAAACAGAGCTTTGTCTACCTGACGACATGCTCTGGGCAATCCGCTGGTGGTTGAGGGAATCATGAGGGTGTTTGGCTTCTTGTTTGTTTGGGGGTGATGGATGTTGGATTGAATGGGTGGCAGGCCATTCCGTGGTTGGTACTGTAGGTGCCACATTATTTTTCAGTGATGCGAGGTATGAAGGGTAAGAGGGATATATTGGATATGGGATTTGGTGGGGGGTAAGGTATGTTTCGATTGGTGTTGATGGTGGGAATGGGGTAGGAAAGGAAATCTGTGTGGAAGGGTAGTTTTGTGGTATGGTGGAGGCGGCAAGGGATGGGCGATAGAGAGGATGAAGGGGTGGGTAGGGGGCAAAGGAAGGTGGTGGAGGAGGTGGGTGGGAGGTGAGGGAGGGGGGGGAGGGTTTGGGAGGTTCATTAGACCTACTGATGCCACATATGGGGAATTTTACCTACCAACTTATACAGAAAAATATTAGTAAACGTTAAGAATACATACTGATACAGTAAGAATTTGAGACAATGAAGAGATGAAAGCGAGCAAGAGAGATTGGAAGCGACGGAGGTAGTGACGGAGGCACAGCGGTAGCGACACAGCATGTGGGTTTAGGGATTTTGGGAGCTGAGTATTGTATGGGGTGTGGCTAGATTTTAATTGAGAATAGAGAGGGATTTCTTTGTCATTTCACAAGTTTTTTGGGTTAAAAGACTGGTTTTAATCATTTGGGCTGTTTTTATCTATTAGGATCGTGTACTTCTCATCAACCCATAATATAAATTGGCCCAAATAGAATGTTTAGTGGGATCGGAATAGGATCGTAGGATCAGACAATCCTACCGATCCTATTGGGGTGTGCGATCCTACTCCGATCCGGCTCTTTTTCGATATGTGGGATCATACGATCGTAAGATCCTACGATCCAGATCCCGATTTTAACAACCTTGTTCACATTTACTGCTCAATATTAACATCTCTCCAAGAGGAATATCAATCCAACAATTGGCAGTTCCTACTCCCATGCTCACTTAGCAATGGAAGCAGAGGATTATTCCGGTTGCAAATGCCATCTTTAATGCAAGATTAAAGTTCATATGGAGGTTATCATCAAATCCATCCTCTAACACATAAAATAAAATATATAATATATATATATATATATATATATATATAAAATAAAAATAAAAAATAAAACAATGTAGCATGGTCATATGTTTAAAATGTAGCATGTACAATTGAGAGTTCATAACTATGACCCAAGTGACAGTCATTAGAGACAAAACTGGTCAGCCTGCAGACAAAGTTACTGTCTATGTTAGGGGAGATAGCCACCCATTTATCATCACTCATGGTCAATATAGTGCAGCCCTTAGGAGTCGTCAGAGGAGAAAGCAACCCATTTATCATCACTCATGGGCAACATAGTGCAGCCCATGGGAGTTGTCATGTTTGGCATGCGTGGGCGAACAAATACCCTCTTACAGGATGATGTACTTATTCCTGCTGGCGGTACAGGACTTGAGTCCATAACCAAATTAGTGGAGTAGTCAGGAGTTGAAGAATGTGAAGGTCGGCCATTTTCAGACATGCAGGGGGCAGAGAAGAATGTTTCCGGTACACAGCCATATGAAGTCTCAAATGAAGGACCTCGGTTAGATGTTGTAATGGTATCAGGTCCTGAAGACAGAACGGTAGCACTCACTGTAATCAGTCCAGATGAGAAGGCTATTAGAAACATAAATGTCATTAATGTCTTACATACCAATGCCAACATGGAAACCATTTACCCACCAATCAGAGAAAGATACATGCAACAACGTGTAATGAATCAGATTTTTAACAAAGCAATAAAGATAAGAGTAATACTAGAGACACTACCAATTTTACTATCAAAGCTTTACAAACTGACGTGGCATCACACCACATTATATATTTAAAAAACTGATTGACATGTCAGATTTTTAGATTATAAATTTTAAAATCTTAAAAAACCCAAAAACATAAATAAATAAATAAATAAAATTCCTCATCTACTACAGCGCCGATCTCCTCTTTGTTCTCACCGTCGGCATCACTAATTGTTACAGCGCCATCTCCTCTCATTCTCGTTCTGGTGTCAAGTATTTCTGTTGCTGAGATGGGCTTAAGACCGGTCCCAAGAGGTAGCACAAGATGAAGCAGAGATTGGTTGGAATTTATGTTTGTGTATGGAGGATTTTTCTGTTTGTGGCTGTGATTTATGTATGGCGGTGTGGCGGCAGGGATCCATCTAATCCATGCCCAACTCTAGCCAAAAGTGGCCAAGGGTGTGGCTGGAGAGAAAAAAAAAAAAAAGAGAGAGAGAGAGAGAAAAGGCCCAGAACATTTTTGAATGGCATTAGCTCATATTAATATCAATGGGGTTAATTGGTTTTTTAACTATCTTTGTGATTGTGGATCTGTGTCATTTTCCTTCAAATCTGTTGGCTATTTTGCTTCGGATCTGTTGGCTTTTTCTTATTATTAATCGGTTTTGATTTCATTTAATCTGATTTTTTAAGGTCTAGATCTAGTTAATCTTTTGGGTTTTGCATCAGATCTGATATATAAATGCTTTGTTTTTCTTTTACTGTGTTCTATTTTTGAACTGAAAAAATGGTGAGAATGTCGAAATGCCAAAGGGAGAAGAGAGGGGGGAAGAACTGAGATCTGAGAGAGGACAGAGAGCTTCGTCAGGCTTGAAATGCGAACGAACACGAATCCACCCAACCAAACAAATATTAAGGATTTTAATACTGAACTAAAACTCTGTCTCAGCAACATAGTGATAGAAAAGTTTCTCTTGGGAAATATACAGTAAGCAATTGTGAAAGAGTAAACAAAGAAAAGCTTCAATGAACTCAAAGATTGAAATTTGGATAGCAAAGGTGGTTGGTAGCAGTGAAAAACGAGGCCATATTTGGAGATTTTGTCTTCTTTTTTTAATGTTTTGAGTTTTGAAGTTATTTTAAATTTTTTAGGAATTTTCAAATAAAGCTGACCTGTCATTTCAGTGTTTTATTTGCATACGTGTCACCATGCCATGTCAATTTGTATAGCTTTGGTTGTAAAATTGGTAGTGTCTCTAGCATTATTCTAAAGGTAATTTAGTTGAATTCGAGATGACTAATCTCCTGAAATTGAGAGAGAAATGATTTTTTTGTTTTACTTTTCTGATTACTTTATTAATAATTCTCCATTGTTAAAATATAGTGACTAAATAGAAGTGATTAACTGAAAACACAACTCTTAAAAGATAATTGAAATAACAACTAAAGATAATTCTCATTGACGCAGGACGGAAGCTCTAATGGGCCATGATACCAATTTTGATGTAGGATCTTTAGGAATTCAGCACTAAACTAGATTCTTGATGAGATCTGCAGGTATTGATGGTTGTTTGGTTTTAAACTAAAGAATAGAACTTAAAAGAAAGAAAGATAAAACACTAGGCAATCACACCTAGGCCCTCCCTAAGCAATCACACTTAGGTAGGAGAAGGCAATCACACCTTCGAAGCTTAAAATAAGCTGCTGGAATTTTATTAGAATCATGCACTCTCAATATAACTGACTACAATAAGGCCTTTATATAGGCTATTGCTAAATCCTTTCCTAGAAGGACTAGGACTACTAAATAACCTATTCCTAGAAAGACTAGAACTCCTAATAATAATGAAAAGCAATTAAGAACTTCTAAAACAAATAGGAAAAGGACTCAAGACATAGAATAGGACTCATGGGCTTCTAGAACAATTCATTACAGCCCATTCCAGAAAATCTGAAAATTACCAAACTGCCCTTATTATAATAAACTTAATTAAAACTGATCCAACAACTAGACTAACTAATATAACCTATGAAAGGTGCCTAGAAGGCCCTACATCAAAACTAGTCCACAATTCTTGAATATTTTTGTTTTTAATCTTGTTTTTCCTCGAACTCCTTTTTACTGTCCGCATCATTCTCCCCTGGTTAGAGAAAACTCGACCTTGAGTTTTGAAATGTCTAAGTAGTAGAATTCCTGGCCTTTTGAATAGCATCCTTGACACAAAATAAAAAGCTTGACTGGGAGTGTTCTTTATTTTCTTTGTTGCTTGAACTCATGATGACAGTGAAACATCCTTCTCTCCAATGGGAACATTAAACTTTTCAGGAATTACAAACTCAATAATAGGAAACATCATTGCAAGTGACATATCCTTATCTTGAGGCACATGTTGAAGCATTGGAACAGACTTCTCCATCTCTTCTATCTCTTCCTTCATCATGATATATTCTTTTGTTTCAATTTTGTCTTGTTGTAGGATAATAAATGTAACTGGTTGAGATGTGTTTGGCACAACAGTAGGATGAATAGTTGCTGGTTTGTCAATTTCTTTTCCCACAATAGCAAACTTGACATCCTTTTCTTGAATCTCATGTATTTGTCCAAAACTATTCTCATCAACCGATTTTTCCTCCATTAAGCTTTCAAGTTGCTGTTTTGAATCATCTCCAAGTTGTCTGGATGTTTCAGTTGGCTGGGTAGGCTCTTTTGCTTGCTCTCCCGGCTCTCTAGACTTCGTTGCATGCTGTCCTAACTCGTGCACTTGCTGTTTAGGATTTACTACATGCTCCTTTAGTTGTTCTACCTTCTTAGGAAACTGTTCTGACCTATCAGCATCTTGTTCCAGCTTTCTAGCTTCCGTTTGTGGAAATTTAGTCCTTTGTTTTGGAGTTTCTGCTGGCTGCCCCTGTTGCTTAACCCCCTCTGCATGCAGTCTTGGCAATTAAGCATGATGTTTAGGCTTAGAAACCATAGATTTCTTCATAAATTTTACATACTTCTCAAACTGAATGGCCGTTTCTATTGCATCTTCAACATCTTCTAAGGACTTATGAGACATCTCCTTTTTAATTTCATACCTTAGCCCACTCTTGAATCGAGCAATAGTCATTCGTTTGCTTTTTACAAATCCAAACATAATAAATAATTTAAATAATTCCTTATATTCCCTTACATAGTCAACCACACACATGTCACCCTGCTCAAGAGTATAAAACCGATCAAAAACAGGATCTTGAAATCATCATTGAAGAGTATCTTCTCCAAGAAGCATCTTACCGTTTTTCCAAGTCAACCCACTTGTATAGGATCTCCCATGATGTGGAAACATCATGGCGGAACTTGCTATGATACCAATTTGACACAGGATGGAAGCTCTAATGGGCCATGATACCAATTTTGATGTAGGATCTTTAGGAATTCAGCACTAAACTAGATTCTTGATGAGATCTGCAGGTATTGATGGTTGTTTGGTATTAAACTAAAGAATAGAACTTAAAAAGAAAGAAAGATAAAACACTAGGCAATCACACCTAGGCCCTCCCTAAGCAATCACACTTAGGTAGGAGAAGGCAATCACACCTTCGAAGCTTAAAATAAGCTGCTGGAATTTTATTAGAATCATGCACTCTCAATATAACTGACTACAATAAGGCCTTTATATAGGCTATTGCTAAATCCTTTCCTAGAAGGACTAGGACTACTAAATAACCTATTCCTAGAAAGACTAGGACTCCTAATAATAATGAAAAGCAATTAAGAACTTCTAAAACAAATAGGAAAAGGACTCAAGACATAGAATAGGACTCATGGGCTTCTAGAACAATTCATTACAGCCCATTCCAGTCAATCTGGAAATTACCAAACTGCCCTTATTATAATAAACTTAATTAAAACTGATCCAACAGCTAGACTAACTAATATAACCTATGAAAGGTGTCTAGAAGGCCCTACATCAAAACTAGACCACAATTCTTGAATATTTTTGTCTTTAATCTTGTTTTTCCTTGAACTCCTTTTTACTGTCTGCATCACTCATCTAAGACTAATAATTAGGAACCACTAATCAAACAACTAATAAACCAATCCTACTCTACTACTAATAAACCCATCTAGTCCTACATTCAAGGACCCCATCCCATGCACTACTCCCATGTAAACGTGTGACTCTTTCTTTTGCATGGTGTTTATCTCTTCCTCACGCATGTTGTGTATCTCATGCATGTTTATCTCTTCCTGCGGATGCATGTTTATCTCTTGGTTCCTCTCTAGTCCCACGTCACTATTGGTCTTAGTCCAGGTCATAACACAACTCTAATGAATTTCGCATGCAAATGCACACATGTATAACTTGCTAAAAATCTACAGTTATAATGAGTCGTAAACATTTCAATATGGCGTAAAGTCATTCTTTTAAATAAATTAATTAATTAACCTTCAAAAACTCCAATTAATGTCTATTAGATCTAGTTGTGCGAGAGGAGGTCAGTGCCACAAAAGGCAATTGCATGCATACAAGGAGCAATTAATAAACAAAATGACTAAAATACTGGGAAATTCTTAAGTCCCGCTGTGGGACCGTCCCGCCAAATGTGTCAAAATTTGTAATATTTGTGTGTGTTCTGATAAAATGTTGTATTTGTTTTGATAAATGTCTGTCAGGTGTTGTAAAATATGTGTAGTTTTGTAGTAAAGTTAACTTTATCACAAATTCTACCAGAATTCACACATTTTATTTTTACAACAATAAACACACATTTATCAATACGGACATAACATTTACCACAAAACACACAAATTTTATCAAAATCAACAAAAGTCCCATGGCGGGACCTAAGTGTTCCCCCTAAAATACTATTTACACACCTAAGTTTGAGGTTGTTTCTAAATCGGTCTTTAACTATGAAAACTTGCAATTTACACCCTTGAGTATTAAAACAATATCAATGTGCCACTTCCGTAAACATTTGTCAAAACTTGCAATTAACCCACACAAAAACAACTTTTTGGACAAAAATAGAAAAGAAAAACAAAAAAAGACTGACTTTTTTTAAGCAAGTTAACGGATAAAATGTGACTGACAAAAGGGGGAACATTTATATCATTCTAATAGCTTGAGGGTGCAAATTGCAAAATTTGAAAGTCGAATGACCGATTTAGAAGTGACCCCAAACTTAGAGGGTGTAAAGTGCATTTTAACCTAAACAAATAGTATGAACCCGGCACGGGGAAAAGGGGAAAATTTATTAAAATCTAAAACCAAATCTTATGCACAGAATGATGGTATAACAAAAATAGCAATAGGGATCAAAATAAAATGCCAAGGGTAAAATTCACCTCTGTCCTCCCCAGCTTGCCTCTCAGCAATGGTGCATGGATTCAGATTCATGGTAGCTTTGGGTCCAACATGCTGTTGCCGATCAGCAGTCACATTTGGTTGCAAGCTAGAAGATGAAAACTCAGGAGCTTCTTGTCCTTTGTGAGCAGGACACACAATCAAGGGGCCCTGACCTGACTTACCTGAGAGGAAGGCATAATATTTTAAAAAGCACTATTATTGACCATATTCCTAAGCAAATGCAACTATGCATGGTTGCACCTTGCACCATTTCATTATTAATTCTTTTTCCCTTATTTTTCTCTAATATGGTTTTACACTTATACTTAATGTCCCTCTAAAAGCTTAAATCAGAGCATACACTGCAGGATTTTACCGTAGGGTGTTTGTTTATGAAAATTAAAACTCCTGGAACAGTTTCCAATGACATTTGTCTGAATCAATTTCTTCTCTGGCCCCTCCTAAGTCCCACATATTCGGCTAAGTTTCACTTTTTCTTCTTAATGATTGAATGGTGAATCACACTTCTAAGCTTGAATCACGCACTTGCCCACTAACGGCACCACTTGGACGGGCACTGGATGGAAGTGGTTATTTGACACAATGTTGAAATTTAAGTACTTAATTAACTACAAAATGCACAGGGGTCTAAGTGCAACACCCCCAAAATTCAGGTGGTTGGTGCATTTTACCCTATAAATAATATACATATTAAGGTAAGTTAATTAACTCTAAACACAATTCCTGAGAACAATTTTTATGACAGCAACATGTAAGTATGAATTTGACGCAAAACAAACCAGAAAATCAACGTATAAATTAAAATAACTGGAAAATAAAGGGGATATGACCTAAGAGTCGACACTTAAGCTTTGCTTGGAGTCAGCACCAAGTGGAAACCACTAGGAGTCAACATCTAGGATTGGACTTGAGTCGGCATCAGGCCATTTGAATAAATCCAAAAAGAAACCTTTCATTCATCAAAATATAATCTCCTTGTCCTTAGGACTACAATGCTCTTATATAGGAATATTAAACCCTAATTCTAACTTACATAAAAACCCTAATTCTAATGGGCTTGAGAAAGCCCAATTATTGATTTGCAAAACTAACTTGACTTGAAATCTAATACTAATAAGTCTAAATACTAGGACCTAAAAGACAACTGACCAATAAAAATATAATTGACTTGTAAAATTAAAATAATAATAAATTGAAATAATTATCTCTTTGAACGTTCCGCATCAAAATAGCAATATCTATCTTCCAATTTATGAAATATTTCATTATAATTTTATATGCCCTCTTTTAGTGGTCTCATGGATATCATGTTAGCACATTTAAGCTTGCGATTGGTTAGGGCTGTCAATCAGGCCAGATCAAGGACAGCACAAGCCAACTAACCTGTCCTGACATCATGTATGTTGATGCAGCCAGGAAAATGCAGCAAGAAATACATTTTTCTGTAAAACAGAAAATTAAGTCACAGAAAGCAAGGAGGAATCCCAACAATGGAATAATTTTGTAATCAAAAGAGATCTGCCTTTCAGATTCTTATTCATAATTTAAGAGAATACAAGCATTAATATATTTTAATGCTCTTAGACATTCTAGACATTATTATTTTCATCAATTCCTAGATATGAATTAAGAGTCTACTAGACTTGTTGACCACACTAATTACATAGTTCCAAAAAAATGTCATTAAGGACTGATTAATAACCAAGCAAAAACCCCTTATTACAGATTTCATGGACTGGTTTATCTAGCAAGTTTCATATGTTGTCCCTAAAGTGCAGGTTGAACTCAGGCTGACCCAACCTAATGGTGTTTTAAATGGGAACTATCAATCAGCCTTGACCCTGGTCTAGTCATATTTTTTGAAAGCCGTTTTGGTCAAGAACCAATTTGGACCATATGTATTATCCACAATAATTTTGCACAAGAGTACTTGAACCTGCTTAGAAGCACAAACCCAAATACGAAACCATACGGAACACAATGACATAACAATTCTTGAAAAACTAGGACGCAGAAATTCATTAATATTGTTTTAGGTATATTATACATATTTTAGGAATATTTTATGTATATTTTAGGTTTTAGAAAAAATTAACAACCATCAAAAGTGTTTAAAGATATATCTAAAATTAATTTAAAAATATATTACACTTTTTAAATTTGAATTAGAAAGAGGCTTTATGTGCCAAATACTTGTTTTTAACGTCACTTTTAAAGAAAACTATACAATAAAATGCTACACTTAAATATTAAGTACACAATAAACATAATAAAATGTGCTAATAAACCTGTTATTATATTTTGAGATATTCACACAGCCAACTAATAGACTAAGAAAATCTTTAACAGAAAAATTAAATCAAAAAATCTCTATGGGTTAAGATTAGCATGCCAGTCCACTCCTTTGGCTTTTATTACATTTCCATAAAAGGATGAGTTTAGATGCTCATACGCAATGAAGAAAAACACAGTCAATCGTTCGTTCTGAACTTTTGATGGCTCCAATATGTGAGAAGCGAAACAATGTCAAGGGAACCAACCATTGGCCATTGGCAACGAAGTTGGAGGAAGTAGTGGCTTACAACCTTCCCACGCTTTGGAATAGTTAGAGACCATTTACCAAGCAAAAGAGAAAGAGAATGCCCATGGGCTTTAAGTGTTGCCGATTTGATTGTTCTGAGTGGCCAGAGTGCAAATAGAGTGAGTAGATCGAGATTGTAGATATGAGGTGCCAATCCAATTTTTTTCTTTTGTCTATTTTTTTGGCTATCGTATCAGACTGTGTCTCCGTTGTGTCCTAAATTAAAAATTAAGCTTTTTTGCCAAACAATCCACAAACACACGAGCCATCCTAGGTGTGTCCATGTCCGACACGTGGTAGGCTTGCGCCGGGGGAGCATAGCATAGGGAGGAAAGGGAACCCAGAGGGTGGAAGATAGGGGAGACGGAAATGGAAGGCTTTTCCCCTATTAGAGAAGGCCCTATGAAGTAAAGGGAAGTACATAAATTCTTGGAAAAAGAGGGAGCGACAAGCAGATGCTTCTCACGTTCCGTGAATAGCCGGGACATTGAGAAATATCTAGAAAGGAATTTAGGGTTTCGATACTGAACACCCCCCCTGTAATTGTACATGTTGCTATAGCAATAATATATTTTGGTTCAGGCATTTGTTCATATAATCTCCTTAAAGACGAAGCCATTTTCAATGTTACTGTACCCGTCATTAAAATTAGGTCTACCTGTAGATCTTGGTACCAATCCATAACAATCAAAGTCAATCGTGAGCCTATTAATGAAGCAAATTCAATAAAACGGAAAAGTGAAGAACTGATTCATTTTGGTCTTTTATGCAAATTGTATGACTTGGTTGAGTCATTGGGTCTTTCTTACAGTCCGCCTATTCTGTCAGAAAGATCACCTCCATCTAGAGCTGGTGGTGTGATAATCGCTCCTGGTCTATCTCCAGATCAGAGGAAAATGATCTCACCATAACAAACATCAGATATAAGACTTTAGGCATCCCATGCATCCTAGACTTTTAGTTGTCGGTCATTAAATCGAAAGGTGATGCGAAAAGCTAAAGTTAAAAAAAGGTGATCAATTACTAGAGAATACTCATGGCTCTCTTGAGATTCCAAACTATCTATAAGGGAGTCCCTATAGTTTTTGTCCCACCGAATGAAGAGGGAATCCTTTTCCTGTAGAGCTCGTATTCTTGCATCTAAGGAAGCTTCTAAACTTCAATTCCTTGACATGGAACTCTCGGTTAAAGCAGCGGATGCATCCAGATCCAGAGTAATGGTACCAGGGCGATGAGCTTCCGCTGAAATCGATGGTTCCACCTCGGGGGAGGTTTTATTCAAAATCTCATTTAAAATCTTGAGTTCCCCCTCGCTCTCCACCCAGCTTTCACTTGATTCCGCTCCAGTGCCCTCTTTGTTTAGGAACGGGGGCGACTACGAGCCTTAGTGCCGACCCCCAACCCCCTTCCTTTTTCGGGGAAGGCGCTAGCAGCGAAGGGGGAGAGATTGATGCGCTAAAAGCTCTTGGCGGCCGAAAACCGAGTTGCGTAATGGGTGAAGCTTAGTCCTTCGGACCTTGCAATCTCACAACTTTATTAGCTAGGGCCGCTCGCACGCTTTAAGGGTTGCTTGAAGGTATGCACTAAGAAAGACTCATGTCGTTCCTAAAGGTAAGATTTGAAAGCCGCTCAAGCAATTTCTTTAAAAAGAAGAGCAAGCAACAAGAATTATTGTAGTAGGATAATGGCTAGGAGGATTTTATGGCATTAAGATTTCCAGGTTTAGCATAGTGTCTATATAGATCATGTTCAATGATTAACGAAAATGAGCAAAAGCTCAATCTGCCTCTGCCATTCTATGAGTCTCTTCCTTTTTACATATGGCATCGCCACTCCCTTTGGCAGCATCCACTAATTCGGAACCAAGTGAGTTTTCTTGCCCAAAAAGACCGGACAATTTATTATACTAAACCTTTGATTTCTTTCTCAATCCTGCTACTAGCCTGACTCTAACTGAGCTAAGGTAGGATGGGCAGTTGGTTAGATCTAGTATAAATCATACATGGACGGTAGCTAGAGTCGGCGGCTCTCCTAGGGATCCCTCATCTGAGATCCAACCAACAGTTATTCCATCCCCATTGTCCATTGAGCCTGTTCTAAATAATTCCTCATTTGCCAGATTATTACCAATGTAATCATAAAAGGCTATCTTTTAGGAATTTTAGACCAAGATTCTGATAAACTTTAATTTTCAAATAGCCACATTCCTCTACCCTTTCTCGGGAGTCGATGATTATTCATAGCTATTACCTTGACACCAAAGAACAGTTCGACCCAATGCTTTATTTTTGTCCTAGTTGATACCGATTCGACATTAGAAGTATATTGATTTTTACCCAATAACCGAATACTTTTGTTTGTAAATACTGCATATTTGATTCCATTCGTAATCTATTTTCTTCCCTATGAGTTTTAGTCTCAATAAGAACGCTAGTTCTTCCTATTTGACGTAGGAAAAATTAGGGAATTTGTCTAGGTGTAGTTGTGGTGGGTTAATGTTTAAAAGGATTCGTGGAGGATTGCAAGAAAGAAGGAAAAGAGAGAAGTTTAGGGTGTTCAAAGGTTGTATGAACCGTAGCCGTGAACAGTACCCACAAGAAAGAAAGAAGAGAGGAGGAAGAACACCAAGTCCAACGTGCCTCTCAATAATAAAACACTCAATAATTCTATTAATCAACTTCCTTTGTTTGAATACAATAAAACACTTATATAGACCATACTTTTAACTTCCCCAAGTAGAACTAGAACTTCTACTTAGACTAGTAAACCAAACCCTAATTGAATTGGACCAAAACCCACACATAAAGACCCATAAAACAAATAAGACTAACTTATTAATAAAAGAAAAACCAAGGCCCATAACTATGGCCCAAACCCAACAATTGTAGAATTATTAAAATACCCTTGACTCTAGAATGACCAAGTAAAATATAAAAACCTAAATAACTACCATGGGCACTTATTCAGATATTTGGATATTGTTTCTCTAACAATGCCATGGCTGCGCCATCACTATTCATATGTTATGACTTATGATATGAATTTTTTTTTTTTTTTTTTTTTTGATAGG
Organism: Fagus sylvatica; assembly: GCA_907173295.1. Taxonomy (NCBI): domain Eukaryota; kingdom Viridiplantae; phylum Streptophyta; class Magnoliopsida; order Fagales; family Fagaceae; genus Fagus; species Fagus sylvatica. Next base: position 72,292,701 of record OU015761.1, read on the forward strand.
TAAAGAGAAATTCGATTAAAGTTACAAAACTTCAACTAAGTGCATAAAATATGCACCTAGAAGAAGGAAATTACAGAGATACTGAATTAGGAATACAAGTGAAACATAAAGAAGCTACAAAATCAGCAAGGGAATGCACAGAAGTAAGGCCCCCAACCCGAGCCCAATCAAATAATAAACCAAAGAAAAGCTCAATAAGCTTAGAGGTTGGATGCTCCACATCTTCGAAAGTGCGTTGATTGCGTTCACGCCAAACAATCCACAACAAACACAACAACACCAAGTTCCAAATCTCTGAATTGTGCTTACCAAAGCTGTTATACCACTCAAAGAGAAGGTCCCTAATTCTGTTTGGGAACACCCAACAAACCCCAAAAGACTGCAAAATGGCAGACCAAAGATCTGAGGCCACAACACAATGTAACAAGAGATGGTCCCCTGATTCCCACCCGTTCCTACACATGCAACACCAACCAGCCAAGGCATAACCTCTCCTCATCAAATTGTCACATGCGAGGATCTTCCCCCACGCTGCTGTCCACACAAAGAAAGCTACCCTTCTAGGAGCTTTAACCCTCCAAATGGCCTTCCAAGGAAAATGAATATCAATCAATACCAATAAGAGCCTGGTAGAAAGACTTGGCTTCAAATCTGCCATGCTGTCAAAGAGTCCACTTCATGACATCAGGGCCCTCATGACTTGGGATTTTAGAATGAATGAGATTGAAAAAAGGCAAAACCTCATCCATCTCCCAATCATTAAAATCCCGGATGAAAGAGAAGTTCCAAACACGACCGTCACCCTCAACCAGTCTGCTTAACAAGGACTCTAAGGAAGCTGACTTGTTGGAAGAGCAAGAAAACAGCACCGGGAACAAGGATTTTAGGGGAGTCACACCACACCAAGTGTCATGCCAAAAGAGAATCATATCACCGTAGCCGGGGACCAGCTCAACATGTTGAAAGAAAAGATCCCAACCCAACATAATCCCCTTCCAAAGCCCACAACCATGAGATCCCTTGGGCTTTATCGAAGACCAACCACCCCCCTCCAACCCATATTTAGCAACAATAACCCTTCTCCAGAGGTGAGTCTCTTTCCTACCAAATCGCCACATCCATTTTCCCAAGAGAGCTCTATTGGTCACCGCCACCCTTCTTATTCCCAACCCACCGCTAGCTATAAGGTGGCAAACAATGTTCCAACCTACTAAATGATGTTTAAAACCATCTCCCAAGCCTCCCCACAAAAAATTGCGCTGAAACTTCTCAATCCTCTCAGCCACATGCCTGGGGATAGTAAATAAGGATAAAAAGTAAGTAAGAAGGCTAGAGAGCGTGCTCTTCAAGAGAGTCAAGCACCCTCCCTTGGATAAATATAACTTCTTCCACCCAGCTAACTTTCGCTCAATATTCTCCAGGATAGGATTCCACACTGAAGAAGCTTTAAAGGACGCACCCAAGGGCATGCCAAGATAAGACATAGGTAAACCACCCACATGGCAGCAAAGAAACTCAACCAACTAGCCCACATTGCTCACCTCCCCTACTGGAACAAGTTCACTTTTTCCCATATTCACACCTAGACCAGTCACGGCCTCAAAACAAGCAAGAACTGTGCGAAGATGTAAAATCTGATCACGTTCAGCATCACAGAACACAATGGTATCATTAGCAAATAAGAGATGAGAGATGGAGAGACCACTCACCGTCACCTTACCCGCCTTAAAACCACGAATGAGACCAGCCTCTTCTGTTCAATGCAACAATTGGCTCAGAACCTCCATGACCAATAGAAAGAGTAAAGGGGAGAGGGAATCCCCTTGGCGAAGACCTCGAGAACTCCCAAAGAAACCGAATGGCAAGCCATTCACTATAATAGAGAAGCGGACAGTCGAAATACAAGTTCTAATCCAAGTTCTCCATTTAAAACCGAAACCCATGCGCTCCAAGAGGAACAACAAACAATCCCAGTTAACATGATCGTAGGCCTTCTCAATATCGAGCTTACACACCACACCCAGAATATGACTCCATAAGCAACTATCCAAGCATTCATTGGCAATCAAAACTGAATCCAAAGTCTGCCTACCTCCCACAAAGGCATTTTGGGATTCGGAAACCAAACCATCCAAAACCCGTTTGAGCCAATTAGCCAAAACCTTGGCCAAGATTTTGTAAACACTCCCTACAAGGCTAATGGGGCGAAAATCCCTAATGCTCGATGCATTACACTTCTTAGGGATAAGAGCAGCAAAAGTAGCATTCAAGGAATACTACTTCGTGGGCCTTCACAAATCTAGAAAGTAGGAGCGACACGAAAAATCTAGACTCGGAAAGGCGAAGGGTCGTACAAGACAAGAGCAGTAGGAAGTGGCTCTTACTCACCACCACTAATAAACACTAGAATAAGCGATATTTACTAGTCCAAGAGCAACCCCGTGAGTAAAAGCTTCCACAGCCCATTGATCAAAATAAGGATCCAAAATTGCATGATCTAGACTAAATTAATGTTTTCGCACATTACCCCCAACTATTAAAGTAAATGTGGACAAAACCTATAATTTACTATTAGGAACCTATAGGACTATTTTATTTTTCATAAAGATGGGTTCAAGTTACACCCAGTGTAACACCTTTTTTACACCATTGATTTCCAAATGATTCAATGGTTTTAAAAAAAAAAAGGCTAAACTATTGTTTTCGTCTCTAAAATTTATATGAAGTTCGTTTTTCATCCCTGAACTTTAAAAAGTTCGTTTTTACACATGAATTTCGTCCTTTTAAGAAAAGGTCCAAGGACGAAATTCATGTGTTAAAACGAACTTTTTCAAAATTCAGGAACGAAAAACAAACTTTTCAAAATTCAATGATGAACACTGAATTTCATGCAAAGTTTCGGGACGAAAACAATAGCTTAACCTAAAAAATATCATCATTAATTAACCTTCACATCTTTTATAACATTTTTTTTTTTACTCTCCCTTATTAAATGTTCAAATACAATTTAATAAAAAAAAAAAAAAAGTTCAAATACAGAAAAATAAAAATAAAAAATTAAGCAGCCATTACACCTCATCTGTAAGTGCTATACAGCACCTTATCTCAATGACTCAATTATTCTCAACAAGCCATTTCTCTCAATTTTCCTGAGCAGTGGCCATTTATTGTTGAGCACAAGACAAGAAGAAAATGACAATGAAGGGAAGATATGAGATAGATATACATTATAAGCACTCAAAGTCGTATGCAAGACCAACCTCAAGAATCCATTTTTTTAGTTGAGTGAACTGGAATAGATGTGGAAAAAGACCCAAACCACATGAAACATAAAGCATCTTTCAGCAAAGAAAAATAGACACTATCGAACAGCAAAAAAGAAAAGAAAAAATTCTTGGAAACGAAATGTGGAATGTGGCCATGGAACGAAGGGACCAGAAGCTTATGGAGAAATTCTATATTGTCACTACTTCTAGTAATTAGAGGTGAAAAAAATCAAAAAACTATTGCTGGTACTATTAAAGCGAAAAAGAAATTTGCTTTGCTTGAATCCATCCATCAACTAAACTAGTTTGTCCAGCTTCCGTTTCCCAGAAATAGAGACAGGGAGATAGCAAGATATTTGGGAAGGTGAGTAGGGTCAAGAGGAACTGTGAAATTAAGGATGAGAGAGAAAAATAAAAAGAAAAAAATTAAAAAAAAAAAGAAGGAAGAGAGAGATAATGCGGAACAGGATGAGAAAATTCCGGGCAGTTAAAATTAATTGATAATAATGCTTTATACACCATTAGATGCAATGGAATCAACAGTTCAAAAAGGGTGTAAAACTTGAGAAGTTACACAGGGTGTAACTTGAACCCATCTCTTTTTCATATGTTTTAAATTTATAAATTAATAACTACATGTTTATGACATCATGATCCAACTGCAGTACATCTTCACACAAACTAAACAAATGTATAAAGCTATTTTCCCAAGCTGTACCTATTTGCCTTCAAAGTGAGTTTGCAGAGCTAAAGGAATAAGGATATGTCACTCTGGTCACATACAGCTTATTTCTTCCGGTTTGATAAAGAAAGGAAAAGGTAATTGTATGTACAACATAATTCATGCAGTACACAGAAATCATATTCGCACCAAGTGAAAAGAAAGGAAAAGGTAATTGTAAGTAAAACAGAATTCATGCAGTGCACAACAAGCATCTTCTCACCAAGTGAATCAAGTGATCACTATTACTGCATTTTTTAACAGCCCCAAGATGTACCAACATTCATAAACATGACACATGCATATTTAGGCCTTCTTCCATAAGAAATGTTACTCTTCATTTTAGTTGTTACTGCATTAGAGCATTACAATTTTTCTCAACTTAGTTTACTAAAAAATTCTGTTTAGATAAGCATGTATCTTTTCAAATTATCTTTCGTTCTTCAATTTCATTTGAGTAGCATCTATTTCTTACATTCAAAACTTGTGTTCCAACATTTTATGATATCAATGGTTCTGCTATAGTATTTTGCCTCTACAGTATCAACGTATTCCTGAAATAAAATTTGGTTTTCTTTTGAATTTTTTTGTTTTAGCTATATTGGCGCAAGACAAACCAAAATAATTCAACAATAAATTAAAGAACATGAAAATAAAGAGATATGACCTAGGAGTCGGCACCTAAGCCTTGCTTGGAGTCAACACCAAGCGAGAAAACCACTAGGAGTCAGCACCTAGGGTTGGACTGGAGTCGGCACTAGGCCATTAGAATAATCCAAGAAGAAACTTTTCATTCATCAAAATATAATATACTTGTCCATAGGACTACAATGATCTTATATAGGAATACTAAACCCTAATTCTAAACTAGCATATGAAACCCTAATTCTAATGGGCTTGGACCCAATTATTGAATTAAAAAAATAACCTTGACTTTAAATAAAAATACTAATAAGCCTAAATACAACTGACCAATAAAAATACAATTGATTTGTAAATAACACTAAATTAAAATAATTATCTCTTTGAACGTTCCTCATCATTCTCCTCTAGTTGGAGAAAACTCGACCTTGAGTTTTAAAGTGTTGAAGGATCATAATTCTGGCACGTAACACTTGCTTCAAGTCTAGAATCAGCTTTGGAAGCATGAAGAACAAAGAAGTTTGTTGTTCACTACACCACTAAATATGTTTGGGATTACAAAATCAATGTAGGGAATCAGTGAGGCAAATGGGTTTGGCTTTTCTTTAGTTGCAGAAAGCACAATTGTATCAATCTTGTCCACTTCATCAAGCTTCATATCTTCAAGCACCCTAGAGGGCTGATTAGTAGCACATTCATCAGAATTAATTTTCACATCATATGCATCCTCTAATATTTCACTTTCTTGTGGTACCTTCTCTTCATCAAGGAGAGAAGAATCTTTCATCTCTTGTTGCTTAGGCTCTAGCATAAGTTCTTCTTGCTGCACGAATGTGGAAGCAACTTCCTCAAGGGGTGTTGGCTTCCTTTGAAAGGATTGACTATATCAAGTCGGGTGCTTATACGTTTGAGCTCTGCGGACGTGTTTTGAATTTCCTTTTCAAGATTCTTTAATGTTTGTGCTATGGAAGATGGTGCTAGGGTAGATTGAGGATTAGCGACCGAGCGAGCACTCAACTTGTTTTCTTCAAATGACGCAATTGGTTGGCTATTCCAATAACGCAGATTGCCTTGTTGACCTTGAGAATTACCATAATATGATTGGGGTAGATATTTTGCTCGAAAGTATGGTGATAAATATTCATCTTGAAGCTTTACTTTCATGTCCTCCCAATCAGTAATGCGGAGCTCTTGCTTGATAAAGCGCATATATTCGAACTCCTCCCAAAACACTTGGGCTCTCCCAATTAACTTCATTTTTGCAAATCAAACTTTCGTATTTGCAGCCCAATTGTGCCATTCAAAAAATTGTTCCATTTCATTTAACCACTTGACGAAAATCCATGGGCTTTCATCTTTACAACCATCAAAATCTGGAGGCTCAAAGAGTACCATGTTTCACTAAGAAAATGCTTCAACAAATAATTGTAACAATAATATGGATATTTGAATTTGTTATCTGATTCATCTGCTATGGATTGATCAAAAAGTGAGCTGCTGAAAGTTTGAAGAAGAGTCACGGGTTGGGGTCTAGGCTATCTCATTGTGATTGTTTTTTTTTTTTTATTTGGTCAGCTGGGTCGGGTCATATAAGGAAAAGTCTGGAAGGGTGAATGGGTAAGGGGATGGGCTATAGTTTTGGGCTTTTAGATTAATGGGTCAGGTAAATGACGGGTTTAATAAAGAATGGGGATTTGCTTCTACAGATGGGGTTTACGGGTTACCTACTGGTTTGGTGGCTTCACGCGAGATCGAGGTTGATGGTGGGTTACGCCAGCGTGACACGTGGCAAGTGCAGCGGTGCTTGTTTTGCTTTGGCGGCGACAAGATGGATCTCCAGCGAACTCTTGATGGTGCGACCTGGCCCTTTGGTGGATCAAGCCATGTGGGTTGCTGTTGGGGTAGTGTTGCGGGTTCTCAGAAGCTGGTGGTTGGGGTCTGGTGCGGCCGTGGCTCGCTGGTATTCAAAACCAAGAGGTTGGGTTAGTAAATTACCTCCAGGGAGGGGCTTGGAGGCGCTGTGCAAGATCAAGGGCTGCCAGTGGGTTACGTCGGCGCGATAAGGGTAGGTGAGGCGATGGCGGCGTGGGTTGGTCTCACGGCATTGCTGAGTTTGTGGGCTGGATTATGATGGCGGCTGATGATCTTGAAGGGTGTTGTGGTGGTGGCCAGCTTGGTGGTGGTTTGACAGATTTGTTGATGACGATGTGTTGCGGCTTTGACTGAAGTTGTTTTGCTTTTGTTTGTGGTGGCTTTGTTGCTATTGAATCTTTTGGATAGAATTTTTTTTTTTAATCTGGTTGTGACCTACAGATGCTTCAAGAACTTGATCAAATTTTGCTCTGATACCAAATTTGGCACAAGACAAACCAGAATAATTCAACAATAAATTAAAGAACATGAAAATAGAGTCAGCACCTAAGCCTTGCTTGGAGTCAGCACCAAGCTGGAAAACCACTAGGAGTCAGCACCTAGGGTTGGACTGGAGTCTGCACCAAGCCATTGGAATTTATCCAAGAAGAAACTTTTCATTCATCAAAATATCATCTACTTGTCCATAGGACTACAATGCTCTTATATAGGAATACTAAACCCTAATTCTAAACAGACATATGAAACACTAATTCTAATGGGCTTGGACCCAATTATTGAATTATAAAAATAACCTTGACTTTAAATAAAAATACTAATAAGCCTAAATACTAGGACCTAAAATACAATTGACCAATAAAAATACAATTGATTTGTAAATAACACTAAATTAAAATAATTATCTCTTTGAATGTTCCTCATCATTGCTATATACTACTTCAGTTGATTATACAAGCCAGTAGCCTCCCTTTGACACTTCAGCTCAACTCTAAGAAAGCCTTCTACCCCAACTAAATTTGATGGCTATATATCCCTAGCCATTCAACTTTATGGCCATATCCTCAACTATATCCATGCCTTATTAACACTGCCTCAATTCACAATCCTTTTCACCTTTCTCATCCCCCAATGCCTTCATCTTACACCATATAACCCCTGTACAGAAATTGGCCTCAAATGATAAAAACATTTTGAACAACTTGCTGAACCTATCCTGAAGGGGCACCACATCTAGCCCCTCACTAATGCATTTATATTTAGACCTAAACACTTTTTAAAACCAAGAGTTATACCTTAACACTAATCAATTGCAACATCCTCATTGCTTAAATTTAACTGACATGGTGCTTCAATATCATGTCAGAAATAATGAAAAAAAAAAAAAAGAGTAAACATTTAAAGATATTTGTTTTATAAGTAATAAAAATCCATTAAAGAAAAGGTGCAAAAGGGGTGCAAGTATGCAACCCCAGTACTGGGGAAGAATACAAAGGAAAAAGCCAGGAAAAAAATTAAAAATAAAAAGATATTGTTTTATTAATACCAAATAAGATTATGAAACAAAAATTGAACAGCTTGACATTTCTTGAGATTCACGATCTGGTAAACAATTGTGGCAAATGTTTAGAATTCTCATAACTTTAGATGAGAGGATGTTGATATCGGATTTCGGACCACATAATATTTTGCCACATAAGCTTTTGAGACCTCACATTTTACAAGTAATTATTCTAATTTTTTTTTTTTTTTTTTTTTTGACAGGTTAAGACAAACTTTTTTTTTTTTTTTTGATAGGTAGGTAATAGACAAACTTATTAAAGAAGAAAAAACTCTTAGTGTACATAAAGAATGCACAATAAAAGGATTAAAGAATTACAGATGAGGAAAAATTAGAATATAGAGACAAGGGAAAAATAAAGTCTAAAACTAAATGCTAGAAGTGAAACCCCAAACCCGGGACCATTCGAATAAACAGGTTGCAAAACTATCCAGCAGCTGACTCTCTAACTTCTCCTTGTCTTCAAAAGTACGGCTATTGCATTCCCACCATATCATCCACATTAAGGAAAGAGGGACGATATTCCAAATATCAGAGGAGTGTTTCCAAAGCAAATTCCACCATCCACCGAGTAAATCCATCACTCTTTCTAGGAGAACCCACTAAACCCCAAAAGAGCGAAAAACATAACTCCACAAGACACCCACCATAGTGCAGTGAATGAGAAGATGATCCACGGATTCACCACTGCAGCGACACATACAGCACCAGCTATGCATGCTATAACCCCGACACATAAGATTATCACAAGTCAAAATCCTATTCCAAGCGGCAGACCACAAAAAAGCAAACCCTTCAAGGAGCTTTAGAACGCCAAACACTCTTCCAAGGGAAATCCACCCTAGGATAATCGTGAATAGCATTATAGAAGATTGAGTATCAAAGAGACCACTCTTCTTCAACCGCCACCAAAAGACATCATTATCCGAGTTCGCAGGAACATGGAAGTAGAGATGGTGAAGAAATGCCATAACACCATCCAATACCCAATCATTAAAGTTTCAAACAAAAGATACATTCCACTCAACTCTATCATTCTGACAAAGATGAAGAGAAGCAACAGTTGCCCCACAGTTTGCAGCACACCCAAATAAAACCAGAAATAACTCTTTCAAGGGAGTCTCACCACACCAATGATCATGCCACAAACAGATACGATAGCCATTCCCCACCCGAAACCCCACATGCTGGATAAAAATATCCCAAACACCCACAATACTCTTCCATAGTCCACAACCATGAGACCCCCCCCCCCCCCCCACCCCCCACCCCAAATTCAAACCATGCTTAGCCACCAGCACACAACACCAAAGACGGGTTTCCTCCAACCCGAATCTCCATAGCCATTTACCCAGAAGAGCCCTATTGAAATCCAAGAGTTTACGATTCCCCAAGCCCCCATCCTTAATGGGAGAGCACACAACATCCCAACCCACCAAATGATGTTCGAAAGCCTCACCCGAGTCTCCCCATAAGAAATTCCTCTGCAATCTTTCTAGCCTATTAGCCACACTCACTGGACAAATAAATAAAGAGAGGAAATAAGTGGGAAGGCTGGACAGTGTACTCTTGAGCATGGCAAGTCTACCTCCCTTTGAAAGATACACTATTTGCCATCCAGCTAGGAGACACTCCATTTTCTCAATGATTGGGTTCCAAACAGTTGAGGACTTGAAGGAGGACCCCAACGGCATACCCAAGTAATATTTTTTAATTTATTTAAATTTTATTCTCTATTTAAACTCTCAATTAGAATCTTGTCATATCATATTTTTTAAAATGGTAGAATAAATAGTTCCATATACAAACACAATCATATTAAATTCCTATTAATAATTTAATACTGACTAAAATCATCAAATTTCACATTTAGACAAAAATTAAAAGAGGGTAAAAACAGATCATATTTGGTTAAATTTTCATGTGTATTGCACGGGTTCCTGACTAGTATATATATATATATATAAAAGTAATCCGATATAGCTAATAATAACAGCAAGGTATTACACTTACTAAGATGAGTATTACTTTATGACAAAAAAAATATGCATTACAAAACTGGTGAACCAAGTATCCAATTCCCATATTCTGCTGGTCGATGTGTAATTTATACTCTTACATCTCATATGAGGTAGCAAAGTAATAGGCGCTTACTAAAAGAGGTCCATGGTTAAAATGATCATTACATATATTAAACAATTATCTTTTAAAGACATCCTTCCATCTGATAAATCAACAACCAAGCATGAATCTATCTGGTGCTATAGACGAATACATGTCCTAAGACTTAAAGATTTAAGTTTATAAGAGAATTGAGTGCATGCCAATTCGATATCTTTGTGTCTCCCGATGTTCAATAAGGATGCAACATCTATATTTTAAATAGAAACATTAGAAAGCAAAAGGTTTACTTGAGGCTAACAACAATCTTGAAACTAATAGTGTTGAAAGAAAAATACACTTACGTGCTTTCAGGGTAGTGTAGGCAATCTTTGCCGCACTCATCTCCGCCTGCTTTTTCGTCCTGGCTTCATGTCCTTTAAAAATCTCTCTATCTATCTCCACAGTCGAAACAAAAATCGGTACATGAACTTCACCAGATCTATTCGTATCATAAACTGGTAGAGAAAAACCCTCTTTCTGAACCAACTCTTGTAAAAGGTTCTTGTAGAGACCAGAATCATCCTGAAATATTGAACATCTAAGATTAGAAAAAAAAAAAAAAAAAAGAATAACACAGACACACAACCCACAGAGAGAGAGAGAATAGATACACGAAGAAGTGATATAAAACACTAGCCTCTTTAGCTTCATCTGGCGACAATGATTTTAAAGCGACTTTCGCAGCTGCATGTTCAGCATCCTTCAATGTAGAAAAGAATTCCGGGCTCTCATAGGTGTGTCCATCAATTGTGACCTTACACCTGAATCGACTAGCATGTGGAGGGCCTTCACGTTCACAAGAGTAGGCAGGTAGACTGAGATTTCTCTTTTGAACATAGTTTTGCAGCTGGTTCTTGTACAAATGTTGCATATCTATGACTTGTAAAAGAAATTGAAAAACGTTGTAAGTTTGTTCTGACAATAATAACATGTCATGAAACCAAGAAGAACATGTTCAAAATATAAGATCAATGCAAGAAACATCCTTAACCATAACCCAAAATAAGGTAGCACAGAGCCAAGTACATAATGCCAATGAGCAATACCTCAACTGACACTTCCTTCTCCGATAATAATTCGGAAGGAGGGTGGGGGTCGCGAGCTCAAGACCCATTAAAGGGGGTGTTTGGTTCGCCATGATTTATCCGAGATTACAACTACATTAGCATAATATGGAACATTACATTTTTTATATTTCCCTAATGTAAGATTACAAAAGGGTTGGCATCACCCTGAATTGGTGTGATGTGATTAGAATATTACATTACGCTACGAAATTAATAAAACCCAAAAAAGAGAGCATTGACACTAGCAACTTTGGTTGAAATGTGAAATATAGTTATTATTTTGTTACCTGTAAAATTATTGTTGAGAGGTAAAGCATTGAAGTGAGGAGTTTGTTGTGTGTTTGGTTGCAATGTCTGGGTGGTGACAGTGACAGCTTCAATGTCCAAATCAGCATTTCCAATTCCAGAGGAAGAGGAGGAAAGAGAAGGCTGTGGAAAAGGAGCGAAGGAAGAAGAAGAAGAAGAAGAATAGGGAATGGAAGGGCGAAGAGGAGGAGGAGGAGGAGGAGGTTGAGTGAAATGGAGGTAGGCGCTACGAGCGGCGTCGTTTTGGGCTTCTTTGGAAGATTTACAAGAATTGGAAGAATGAAAGGTTAGAGGTTTATTATTGATGGTGAGTGTGGCTGTGGCACTGAAGCGTGGGTTGTGATCTGGACCCTCCTTTTTACTCATGTATTCCGGCAAATTCCACAATTTCTGGTGGCACAGTTCTTGTAGTTTCGTCTTGTACATCTCTCTTTCTCACATACACTGTTTAGAAATCGTGAAACAAGTTTTAGGAGGGGGAAGGGGAATAGTTGCTTTCCTTTTTCCGATAATGGACTTTAAGCAAAGTTTTTCTTTCTTTTTTAATAAGAAAAAGTATTTTCACATTCTTTTTTTTTGCTAAAAGTATTTACTCATTTCACTGATAACGTAACCGCACGGCTCTAATACTGGTAAGAGAATCTACTTTAATTTATTAATTATTAAAAGTACTCCTCATGTCTTTTAATTTTTTCAATTTAATTATTAATTTTAAATAATAAAATGTCTTAGAAATAAAGGTATAATAGTCACATCTCCTATATAGAAAATTGTCCACTTTAATGCATGGACTAAAATACCTCCATATTTTAGATCTATTGATTTGTGTTTAAAATAAAAATTAAAGGTTACAAAGAGTAATCTACTTGATTTGCTTAAATTCAAAAGTTAAAATGATCACAATTCCACGTTCATGTTCATGTTTTTTTTTTTTTTTTTTTTTTTTTAAGTCTCCCTTTTTTTTTCTCTCTTACATCTCCCTTATCTACTCCACTTTCTAATTTCCAACTTCCCACTAACTTCACAACTCCTCATTTACTCAACTTTTGGCTCTCCCTTTTTTTTTCTCTCTCACGTCTCCCTTATCCCTATATTATAACTATAAACTTTTCAAATAATTACTTAAAAAAAAAAAACATAGACAAAAAGGAATAATAGTTTGGCCGGCTCACACTTTTTTTCTATCTCCATATTCGATTATTTTTCCTCATTTAAAATTAAATAATTCAACTAAAAATTTAGCACCAAAGTCCAAAAAAAAAAACACTCCTAAAAAAAATTTACATATTAAGATAATAGGACTCTTTGGTTTCCACTTTCTTTAAAATTATCTTTTATTTGCTCTCACACACACTATCTCTCTCTAAAATTCTATCTTTTATTTTTACTTCTATTATAAAATAAAATAAAAATGTGCAAGGAAATTCTATCTTTTATCTTTTAAAATAATTCTATCTTTTATTTGCTCTCACGCCACTTTCATTCAATTTATTTTTCCTTATTTCAAATAACTATGAAATTCAATAACCACTTCTCACGCCACTTTAATTGAATTTTATTTTTCTCCTTATTTCAAATAACTCTTTATCCCATAAAATATAATTAAACAACTTCCACTATCTGAGACTTCAAAAAATAACTTCCACTTCTTGAATAACCAATTGTTCTTTCAAAATTCAAAATTCAAAATAATAACAACTTATCAAAAATAACTTCCACTGATTGAATGACATGCAATTCTTAGAATTTAAAACATTCAAATTCCTTTGTTTCTTATCAATTTGTGTCAATTTTGGATTGTAGTTTTCTGAAAGGTATTTAAAGGCAGTACTTGTTTCTGCTCTTCACTCATGGCAAATGCTTTGGGGATTTTTCATTCCTCTTCGTTTTACTTATTTTTATATTTATTTTTGTTTTGATGATACTGAATTAAAATGCATATTGCATAATTAGTGACATGATTCTAATTAGTGTTTCATCTTTGTCTTTAGGTATGGTAGATGCTTTTATGGTGGCATCATGAGTGAAAAAGAAAATGATTAAGAAGGGGGATACTTAAGGTCATTAGTTATGGTAGAATTCCAATCCAAGGTGATGATACCAAATTAAAATGCATATTGCATAGTTTGTGACATGATTCTAATTTATGTTTCATCTTTCTCCAATTTTTTAAAAATAATACAATTTTTTAGGGATAAACTTAAAACAGTTATCACCAATTTTTTTTTATTTTTTTTTTAAATACAACTTCCCCACCGGCCAAGTTTTGTTTTTGCCACATTCAAATTTTAAAACAATATAATTTTTTGAAGATAAACTCAACATTTGAAACTCCACCTTTAAAATAGTTATCACTCCAATTGCATTATAAATCACAATTGGATAGGTATATGCTAATAGACTCAGACTCCTCCTCCAAAGCTCATGTGGCCGGTAATAGAGGTAATTATTTGTAGTTTTTGGTTGGAAGGAGTGATTCACAATATATGGAGAAGTTTTTGGTATTGTTTTATTTATTTAATTATTTTAAATTAGTACCGTTCTTGGAGAACATTATGTAAAGTATTTGAGTTTTCAAAATTGCAAGATAGGTGTTTATCCTGTCTAATCTGGATTATAATGGTAACAAATACTTTGGAGTAACAATAAGTAATATGAAGTCAAACATCCTACAGGAAAACATCTTGATTGAAATATCCTTTCGTGTATATAAATTTCCATTGTGTTAATTTACGTTGAGATTCATTTGGCTATTTGACTGTTTATAAAATGTAGCTATTAGAGTATTATCTTATATTCTTTCATTTTGTTGTTAATTTTTATCTTGGAATTGCTCAGTCTTATTTGTATAATGAGACAATCAAATAGTGGAGTTTAAGTGTTTGTCAACCCATGTATATTGTACGTGTTGTTTCTTTAAATATAATCTTATTCTTTGTTACTCTTCTTAGGTTGATAAATACTACATCAAATCATTCCATTTGGGCGGTTGAAGATGTTATAGATAGATTGAATCTAACTAAAGAGAAACTGAATCCGAGTGCAAATTGGAGATAAGGTCGTAGAGACTATAGAGTAGTTGTAGGAGTCTACATGTCTTCAGTTTTTCATTTTAATGTGTTCTTTCTTTTATAAAAGTATTTTCTGTTGTAATTGTTAGCATTGGAGACAAGGTAATACAATAGTTGTAGGAGTCTTCCTCTTTCCAGTTTTTGTTTTAATTCGTTCTTCTTTTATCAAAGTATTTCCAATTGTAATTGTTAGTATAGTCTTTATTGCATAAATTATCCTTTCTATTGATTTGACTGAAATCAATTTGTATGTTTCTTGCAGATAAGAGTTTTGCATCAACTTGCTGTTGTGCTAGCGCTATTATAATGTTATATTTAAACGTGATGTAAAATATTGATGTAATTAAAATTCAATTTCTATTTCTTTGGTATTTTCTTTTCTTGGTAAATTGTCAAATTTTAATCAATGCAATTTTTTAAATATTGATGGTCTAAATATTGTTTAAACTATGGGTCATATAAATTGAGAAATCGTAATTATCTCATAGGAGAAATAGGTAAATATTGATTGTGAATGATTTGAAAATATTTTATCTTAAAAAAAAAAAAAAAAAAAAAAAAAAAAAAAAAAAAAAAAAAAAAAACCTTTAAGCATGCGCACACATAAAAATGTGATATTTTTATATCAAACACTTTTTAAAAGATATACAACTTTTTAATTTGATAGTGTAGTCATATTATTAGACAAATATATTAACCCAAAAATGGATAATTGACCAATTTACCGAGAAAATAGAAAAGCCTTTGAACATGCACGTAGCGTATATGAAGAGGCTAGTTACCAATTCTCAATTTATATGACCTATAGTTTAAACAATATTTAGACCATCAATATTTCAATGGTCATTTTTCCTTTCATTTTCCATGATACTAAGCAACCCAAAAACACATAAAACAAAAATTTAAAATAAAATTTACATATCCATAAAGGAAAACAACGAAAAATATTAACATATATGTTCCTAAAAATAAACTCAATCTCTTATTTGTTCTTCTTTTCTACATTTTCCTCTACACTTGATTTCAGAACCCCCCAAGAAGTAGAAAGAGAAGACATCGGAAAAGCAATTGACTATTTTCTTTTTTTCTTTTTTGGCTTTCAAATCAATCGAATATGTTAGACAACTTGAGTGGTTTTTTTTTTTAAAGAAAAGTTAGAAATTTCATTCATATAATCAAATTGGAAGTACAAATCTGCTAAAAAAAAAATAAAATATATGAGAAACTCTATTGCCACACGTAACACACAAAAGAAAATTAACAACTTTGAAAATGCCTTCATAGCAATAAAGTCTTGACCATCAAAAGTCCATATGATGGCGCAACCATGCTCCATGATTATGTAAGAACATGCATTCTCAAACTCAAAGATGCATGAAAAAATACCAACATTAAGAGCAAAACGCATTGTTGTTATCATTGTTTCCATCAAAAACAAAACATTGGGAACTCGTGAATCATTCCTAGGGTTGTTGGTTCGTGGCCTGCGAATTCCTTGAAAAAGTACCATCACCCTCAAAATGAAGCCATGGACCATATTCTGCTGTAACCGACAAATTTAGGAATTAGGATAGTGGGACTTGGGAGAAGAGAACAATATTTTTCCTCAATGACCAATTCGACCACAGTAATTATAGAAAATGATGGATACAATCACAAAATAATAGAGAAGACCATGAAACACAAAGATCGGAGAGATAAACAATGGAATTCAAAAAACAACGCTAAAGGAAAAATTGGTAACAAAACCACGAAGATCCTTACTGGTTGGAGGCACTGAAGGGAAGAAAACCTGCATAAAGGCGATACGAAGTTTGGCCTGACATATGCGGAGCAATCTCAATCAATAAATGATTTCTAGAATATCTTGAGTGATCATCTTAATCCTTCAAGATAAGGGTCTTTCTTATTTTTTTGGTTTTCAAATTAATTCAATCAACGTGTGTTAGAGTTTTTTTTTTTTGGATAAAAACGTGGGTTAATTATAACTAAATAGTGGTGCTAAATTTTTAGTTGAATTATTTAATTTAAATGAGGAAAAAAAAATCGAATATGGAGATAGAAAAAAGTGAGAGCTGACCAAACTATTTTCCTTTTTGTATACATAGCTTTTTTTTTAAGTAATTATTTGAAAAGTTTATAGTTATAATATAGGATAAGGGAGACATAGAGGGAGAAAAAAAAAAAAGCCAAAAGTTGAGTAAATGAGGAGTTGTGAAGTTAGTGGGAAGTGAAAATTGGAAAGTGGAGTAGATAAGAGAGATGTAGAGAGAGAGAAAAAAAAAAAAAAACCAATTGTAAACATGAACGTGGAATTGTGATCATTTTAACTTTTGAATTTGAGTAAATTAGTAGATTACTTTTTTAACCTTTATTTTTTATTTTAAAAGCAAATCCAATAGATTTTAAAATATGGGGTTATTTTAGTCTGTGTACTAAAGTGGACATTTAAATATATATGGATGTGACTATTATACCATTATTTCTAAGACACATTATTATTTAAAGTCAATGCTTAAATTAGGAAAATTGGAAGAATGTGAGGGGTATTTTGAGAGTACATTAAAGTGACATATGAGGGAAGGAATCCTCTTAATAGTAATGTATATATATATATATATATATATATATATAAAGGAAATATTAAGTCCGCAATGGTTGCGGTTCTAGTTGAAAACCCAAAAAATATATATATATATATATATTGTTGAGGAGTGATTATTCAATATTTTCGGAATACAATAAATAATTGGAACTTATCATTCATGCGAGCGGTAGTAGTACACATTTATTTGTGTTTCAAAAATACTAAAAAACTAGTCAGTAACTCGTACAACGCATGAAAAAATTTACTATGATATAACTTTTTCTCTCTTTTATTCTTGTCTAAATATGAAAATTGATAATTTTGACAATTATAAAAGACATTTATTATTATTGTGATTATATATAGAATATATTATAGTATTAGACATTTATTGTGATTGTTTTTGTATATATGGAACAATATATTTTTTCTATTAAAGAAAATATGATGTGTCAAGATTCTAATAGAATGTTTAATTATAAAATAAAATTTAAATTCAATTAGAAAATATATATATTAAAATAATGAGGTGTAAAATTGTGAGATTTCAAAAGTTTATATGGAATAATATTATAAGGGCAGCCAAAAGTAAAAAAATAATAATAGTAATAATAAATAAATAATTGGTTTTACATTATAGTATAGATTTTCCTAGGTTCAAGATCTATAATTATTAAAATAACATAAAGAGTTTTGTGTCTTGTCATTTGTATCGGTATTTTCTCTTCAATGCCTAAGGGCAAGTAAGGATCTTTGGTTTTTTAAGATCGGTTGTTCTTCTTTCAATAGTTTAGGGGGGTGATTCTCCTATATGGTTGAATCAAGTGTGCGATTGTTGCAGGCTCCTCAGTAAAGCTTGGATGTGATGTAACTTTTACAAGATCATATATATGTGATTTTCAAGTTCACCAAAGAGATCAATCATTTCATCTTGATTGTGATGTGTTTGATATTGGCTTCGATTGGCTTGTTTGTTGGCCTCACATGCTATAATTTTAGGAGGCCTTACATCATAGTGTTGTTTTGGAATGTAATCATCTTGAGTTTCATAGAGCTTTTGTAATGTTCAAATGTTATCCTCTCAATATCTGGTTATCTGATCCGTGATGTGAATCTTTTATAGCTTTTGTCAAAAGTGAAAACTTTCTATGGTTTCTGATAAGTCATGAA
Organism: Fagus sylvatica; assembly: GCA_907173295.1. Taxonomy (NCBI): domain Eukaryota; kingdom Viridiplantae; phylum Streptophyta; class Magnoliopsida; order Fagales; family Fagaceae; genus Fagus; species Fagus sylvatica. The sequence goes on from OU015761.1 coordinate 72,311,124, forward strand.
ATCTGACTTATTTATATGCATTTTAGAGAGATTCTATTGGGGTTGTGTTGCATTTCATGTCTAATTACACTTAAATGGATGTTTGTTGTTCAATCCATTGAATTACATGACTTGTGCATTTAAGTGTATTAATTTATATGTTAATTTGGGCTATGTTTAATTGTAGGTACAAGCTGAATCAGATTGGAGTTAGATATCACAAATTGGAAGGAGCAAAAGAGAAGAAAAGAGGTGTTGAACCACAATCCAGCAGACTGGATTAACATCCAGTAGACCGGATTGGGACATCCAACAGATTGGATTGGAATCCAGCAGACTGGATTCTAAGGCAGAAACTCCAAAACTGAAGATTGAAGAAATCCAGTCGACTGGATGGTGATCCGGGCGACTGGATTAATTGTTCAAAATTAGGCAGAAACTCCAGACTTCAATTCTTGAACAATCTAGTCGACTAGATGGTGATCCAGGCGACTAGATTAATTAATCCAAATCAGGCAGAAAGTCCAAGAGGCCTTTCAATGAAGATCCAATCGATTGAAATGGATCCAGGCAATTGGATTCGCGCAAATTCAATTTTAATGAAGGCCCATTTGTGTTTTAAAGCGCTCCAAGTTCAAGGCCCATTGGACCCAATTTGTTTAGACTCTGAAGTCCAAATTAGAGAAGAGGATTAGGGTTTATATAGGGTTTAGATTAGAAGACCTAAACAGACAGGCTTACCCTCTCTCTCTCTCTCCCAAGCTTAGGTTTTCACTCCCATGGCTGCCTAAGCCTCTTGCTAGGGCTAGGGGCTATGTTTTCTGTATAACGGTATGAGTACTTTATAGTCCCTTCTATTTTTAATGCTAAATTACAGTTGATTGTTAATTTATTAATTCCTAATTGATGTATGTTTTATTCCGTACTTTCTATAAGTTCAATCATATTTTTCTTATGATTAAGGGAGAATATTGCATGGTTTTAATTAGATCTCGTGTTTTATAAATAGAAAGGTTTTTCTAAATATTACTCTAACCACTTTATTTTCTACGGTAATATAGTGTTCCTGAGTTTTCTTAGTTCAACCATATCAAAAGCTTTTTAAAAGGAAAATAATCAACTTGTATACTGTTATTAGAAAAAGGTTTTTAACCGGAATTACAAGGAAATCATATTGGTATAGAGAAACACCCCGAAACCCTAGTGTCTTTTTACATATATTTTTTACAAAATTTCCATAAACCAAATCTATTTTACCCTTTTTGAATATCGATTTACATTGTCTTTTGAAAACACAACTCCTTGAGGATCAACAACCTCTTACACGTACTACAAGGTACCGCTTACTATTGAGCGACATCAGTTTCTATTATAGAAAACTGGGTTGCCTAATCTATTGTTGTTTTTGCATTTAGTAGTTCTGATACTGTTGTTTGGTTGGAAGAATTAGTTTCTTGTTTTTTTTGCTCTTTTGGTAAATGCAGGGGCGGAGCCAGGAAAAAAAATTAGGGTGGGCTAATTGTGAAAAAAAAATTTCTTGACTGAGCTAATTGCTTAATTTAGGGTAATTTTTTTTTTAAATATAGGTAAAAAAATTAAAAATAAATAAATAAAACTTGGCTGGGCTGTACCTTGAAGGTGGCTACGCCACTGGGTAAATGATGTACTCAATATTTGATTATGATTAATGAAATTTCTACTCTTTATAACCAAAAAAAAACACAAGGGAAATGATTTTTTTTGCAAAATAATATTATTTTAATATTAATTATTTAAATTAGCACTATTAAGATATTAATTGGGAGAATAGCTTAAAAAAAAAAATTGTTAGGGTTTACATAACAAATCCCCCACCCCCACGGTTCAATTTTTTTTTTTTTTTTACCAAATTTGACCCCATGATTTCACCATCAATCAAAATACCCCACGGTTTCAAATCTAAGCCTCATGGCCTCACCCCGCGATTTCAAATCCACTATGCTCCTCCTTTCTCTCTCTGGCTCAAGGTGTGCAAAGGGAAGACAACTCTCTCTCTCTCTCTCTCTCTCTCTCTCTCTCTAGGTGTGCAACGGGAAGACAAATCTGATTGTGCTAATCTATCTAGTGGATGCAATTAAGACTAAAACCGAAGTTCAAAGGAAAAACCGTGAATATTTCTATGGAGAGATATTAGCAACTTAATTCGAATAAACTCGACTCATCTAAATCCAATCTCAATTAAATTGGGTCAGCTTCATAGATCCTTATCCCTAGCATTCGATTAGAAACACAATTGTTATAGATCATTTTCCCCGTCACTTTATTAGAAACACAATTGCTATTAGTATTGGTCTTATGGTAAAAACCAATCATCATAGACCAGATCTTATAGGTTCAAGTCCTATCATATCTTCTAAGAGACAGATAGTTCAATTGACACATTCAACCTAGTACAAATCCTCCCTCCTCCAATTATTAAATTATAAAATAAATAAATAAAAAAGTATCTTAAAAAGAAATAAAATAAAATATACAAACATTATAGCCCTAGTCAAGAGAATGGCTCTAACAAATACAATCATAAAAAGCACTTACGGTTACAAACATTTTTCTTTTTGCAAATGACAAAATTAGACGAGTTCACATAAATAGTTCTTGGGGACAAACTCCCCTACGGAGTATAGTCCATATTAAAAACAATAGAAACAATAAAAAGGAGGAAAGTACTCAAATGTAAATCGATATCCAAAAAAAAAATCGATATCCAACTTCGAGACTTTTTTATTACATATCAAGTCCGCTACCTCTCAGTGTGAAACACACTGAAGATGAAGAAGACGCCCCTTGTGAGCAGTACTCATAAGTCATAAGTCATAAAGTTTGGACCACACAGCTTCCATAGCAACCTCAAGCTTTTTTTTGGTACCCCCAGGCTCATTTGAGTTTGGACCAAAATAGCATCACTAGCAACCTCAAGCTTTTGTACTCCCAACCGTACAGCCCAATCTCCCAAAGGCCACAGTTCAGGCACTCTCAAACCTACTCCTCTACATTCCCAAGTCCTAACATACATATAAGGTCGAACCCCATAGGTATTCGGTTTAACACCACAACCCAAAGACTACAATTTTCTAAAGAGCTCTGAACACCAACGTTAACCAAAACAAAAAAACTGTCATGAATGTATTACTGTCTTTTTTCAAGGCCAACAATAGGGGCCAACAATCACATATCAAAGAGAGTTAAAGTGCCCATGACAGTTATATAAATCAATATAAAGAAAAAGTAGCTTAGTCAAATGCACAAACTGGTAATGACATTTCATTTTCTCATCCAGTACTTGAAAGGATATTGGGGGGCAGCGCCCAAAAATACAAAAATATTAGAAAAAAAAAGAAAGAAAGAAATTTCTCTCAGAGCATCATATAGTAGGCTTCTAAATAATTCATCACACGGTTATTCAAACAATAAAAGCAGGAAGTTTCTTCTTTTTCTTTTTTCCAATTCAAGCAAGAACAAGTGGATTTTGGAGATTCATATTCTCCCAATCTTTCTTGAATGGACTCACTTAGCACTAGCGAGCTGGGTGCGGAGGAGCTTGGCAGCGGCAACCATGTTTTTAAGGGCTGGCTTCACCTCAGGGTACTTGCGAGTCTTGAGTCCACAGTCAGGGTTAACCCACAAGATGTTTGTCTCAAGCACAGCAAGCATCTTGTTGATCCGGTCAGCAATCTCTTCGGTTGATGGAATTCTAGGGGAGTGGATGTCATACACACCAGGGCCAATTCCAGCACCATACTTGACTCCCTCACGGAAGACCGAAAGAAGCTTCTCATCAGAACGGGAGTTCTCAATGGTGATCACATCGGCATCCATGTCGATAATAGAGTGGATGATGTCATTAAAGTTGGAGTAGCACATGTGGGTGTGGATCTGTTGGTTGTTGAAAGATGAGAATAAAGCAAAAATCATAGTAATAATGAACAACTAAAAGAAGGAAACAAAAAGCTAAACTTCAAGGTGTTAAACCTGGGTAGTGTCCTTGACACCGCAGTTAGTGATCCTGAAGGAGTGGACGGCCCAGTCCAAATAGAAAGCTTGCTCAGACTTCCTAAGAGGACACCCCTCTCTCAAAGCAGCCTCATCAATTTGGATAACATTAATACCAGCTTTCTCAAGATCCTCCACTTCGTCCTTGATGGACAAAGCTATTTGATAGCAAGTCTCATGTCTGAGAATAGGAATATACATTAGAGTTTAAAAAATAAAAAATAAATAGTCTCAAAAAAGATCAATCAAAAGAAGTAGTTTGTTCTGTCCTCTCTCTCTTTTGGGTCTATTATTTTTATACCTGGGCTGGTCATTTCGGACGAAGGACCAGTTGAGAATGGTGACAGGGCCAGTAAGCATTCCCTTCATTGGGCGAGCAGTCATGCTCTGAGCGGCAGAAGACCAGTAGACAGTCATTGGCTTGGGGCGGCTCACATCACCATAGATGATGGGTGGCTTCACACAACGAGATCCATAAGATTGCACCCACCCATTGACAGTAAAGGCAAAACCTGACAGCTGCTCCCCGAAGTACTCAACCATATCATTCCTCTGTAATGAAAAAAATTCCACAATTAGTGGGAGCTACTCATAAAAAGGGAAGTGCTCTTTAAAATTTTAAATCATAGGAATGCATGAGATATATCCTACTGCTGATCTTCAAATAGACAAGATATTAATATAGGGAATCACACCTCAGGCTCTCCATGAACCAGAACATCAATATCAAGTTCCTCTTGGAGCTTGACAACTTTTTTGATTTCCTCCTTGATGGCCTTGTCATATTCTTCCTCAGAGATCCTAAAGTGAACAGCATGATCGGGCATATATTAGATAAACATTCAAAACCTCACACTGAGCAAAACTAGGAGAAATTGTCTACTTCACTCACTTCTTTGCCTTGTACTCACGGCGAACCCTCCTGAGTTCAATGGTCTGAGGGAAGGACCCAATGGTGGTGGTAGGGAGAATTGGAAGGTTGAGCTTCTTCTGCTGAGCATCCAGTCTGGCACTCACATTCGTAACACGGCGGTGGTCAGAGCCCTTCAAAGCAGCAGCCTGATAAATCAAGAAATCAAGTCATCAGTAAGCACAGATACATACAGCATAGCCACTAGAAAGGCAGAAAAATGAAAAATGAAGCACTCACAGCTTTCTGAACAGACTCGTTTGTCACCCTTGGAGAGGACTTTCTTGATGCCAGAGCTGCAGCATTAGCAGAGAAGAATGCCTGAAAATAGAACCACAAAGAGTGAGGACTTACAAGCAAACAGTGCTGCTTCACATAGCCAACCATCTCTTCTAACTTCAAAGTCAAAGATTTATAACTTTGTAATCAAGCTTCACTATTATCCTCATTACTGTTAGGAATCAACCACCAAAATGGAACTTGTACTTTCAGGGGTTACACACACACACAAACATGTAGCTTACCTCATCCTTGTGACCAGCCAATGCCTTAGACAATGCATTCACTTCAACAACTTTCTGTGCTGCAAAAGCAAGCCATGACTTGATTTCCTTGTCCAGCTTAGTCTCATTAACTAGATCAACAGCGGTATGGAGAAGCGAGCAGGAGGTAGAGACCACAAGTTTATCTGCACAGAAAAAAGGAAAATAAATAAATAAAGAACTACATATGATGAAAGCATTTATCACCATGGACAACCAAATACATTAAAAAAGTGTACCTTTGCCCACAATGCCCTCAAGAGCATGCAATGTACTAAGAGAAGCAGCAAGATCATTGGCCCAAATATTTCTTCCATCAACGACTCCAGCAAAGAGGTATTTTCCCTTAGGGAATTCACTCTTAATCAAATCAAGGGTCTTAGTACCACGAACCAAATCAAATCCAAAAGCAGTGACACCCTTCAAAGCAGTGAGTGTCTTGAATGCCTCAGCAGGAATATCAGCAAAGTAGGTCTCAATGAGAACATTCAATCCAGATAAAGATGATGCTAGCTCTGAGTAGGCATCAGTGAATGCTTTCAATTGGTGAGAATCAAGATCCAAAATAAGGGTGGGCTCATCAAACTGAATCCAGGAAGCACCAGCTGCTTTAAGCTCAGAGACCACTTCCCTGAAGAGGTATCCATTGATACAACAGCGAATTAGAAAATTCAGATTAGTTTAGATCCAGCAACCAATAAATAACACACATGGCAAGATGAAAACAACTTACTTGTAGATGGGAAGGATTTTGCCGAGAAGGGAGAGAAGAGAGAAGTTCTTCTCGACACCCTTTGCAGGTTTAGACAGCAACAAGTAGGACACAGGGCCAACAAGGACTGGAACAGTCTCTATTCCAAGCTGCATGAAACACATAGAAGTGAAATCAGTATACAACACATCTTAATACGTTAATACACCGGTACAAGAAAATGAAAGAAAAAACTTGTAATCGATCAAGGCTTGATCTCCTACCATCCAAGGAGGATAAATGATAAGAAGCAATCATGATGCTGCTTGCATACATAGGTTTTTGAATGCTAGTTTCAATACATGTATATCATTTCAATTTCAAACCATTATGAAAATTTTATTCGTAAGCTACACATGCACCCAATGGGTAATGAATCCATAACCTCACCATCCACCCACACTTGTGAGAAGATGAAGTGTCATTTGAGTCATCATGGACTTGTTTGACATTTGCAAAACAAAACCTCACTGATGTGGCTACATTTACCAAAGAATATGAATCTAAATTTACACTAAAGTTACACACGCACCCAATAGGTCTTGAACCAAAACCTCACCCTCCACAGTTACCCAATATCCCAAATAATTACGAAAAGAATATTACCCATTTTAGATATCTATATGATTAACTAATAATAAAAATGAAGTAAGAGAATTACAATAGAAACATACCCCCTTAGCCTCCTTGTACTCAGTAACGGCCTTGTGAGAAGCGTAAGAGAACTTAACATCAGGTCCCAATTCAGGGACAATGAAATGGCTGTATCATCACATTAACAATAATTCAATATACATTTAACAAGAACAGCAATAAATGAATCAAACACAGCATGTAAAAGCAAAATCGGAACTTACTAGTTGGTGTCGAACCACTTGGTCATTTCCATGGCGGGTACAGAGGCATTTCCTCTGGCCATGGAGAAGTAAGTGTCGAATCCAATCTCACCCCCATTCCAACCATATCGTGGTGGAACAGCGCCGAGCAATGCGGTAGTGTCGAGAACCTGATCGTAGTATGAGAAAGTGTTGCTGGGAATGTACTTGATCCCAGCTTCCGCCTGCTGCTTCCAGATTGATGACCTGAGATCAGCAGAAACCTTTTGCAAATCCTCAGCACTGCTCTTTCCATCCCAGAATGATTCCAAAGCAAACTTCAGCTCTCTCTTCGGCCCCATCCGAGGGTATCCAACAATGTGTGATGCCATTTTTTCTAAATCATAACATCAAGAACAAAAAGAAAAAGAAAAAAATTCAGTCCCACTTGCTTATTATATGTCCTTGAAGTGAAACTTATAAATATTAATTCAACAATATGGTTCAAAATTCAACTTATTAAAAAATGATATTTAAGAAAACTAATCAATCAATACGTTTCAGATCTATGGAATTTGGAGGCTCAAAAGGAGTTGGATCAAACAAAAATAATTTCTTGTTTGTTTGTTTGTTTATAAAGCAAATAATCCCCCTTTTTTTTTTTTATAAATCCTTGGAAATTAAGGTTATAGAACCCAGATCTAATATCAAAAAGCAGGAAAGAAAGTGAGTCCAGATCAGATCTATTGTGAATAGCAATGAGCAATCGTAGATCTAGAAAGTAGAACTAGATCCGACCCAGAAATGTAAAAACTGAGAACAAAGAAACAAACACATGCATCATATGTTGTTACATAACAAAGATTGTGTTTGCATGCGTAAAACTGACTCACCAAATAGATCTCAGTTTGTGAAAAAACAAAAAACAAAGAAGAAAAACAGCTGTGTTGTTTAGATCAGCTATTTTAAAAAAGAGGAAATGGAATAGAATGAGAAAATGAAGGGAGAAAAAGTAAATAAGAGAGTGTATTTTTGCATGGGAAATGAAAGAGTCGAAGCAACGAAAGGAGGTTTCGCATACCTTTCGGAGTATGAACCGGTTCAGTTAACAGACTGGTTCTTTAAGAGATTGAGATATTGGAGCAGAGAACAGCGCGAGTTGAAAGGTGCGGAATTCAGCTTTATTTATAGTACTGGGGCTTGGTGGGTGGATAGATGTAAATCTCTTTTTTACTTTTTAGATGTAGATCTGAAAGATGGCCCCCCTTTTTTTTTCTATATTCAATATTAATGTTTTTTCGGAAAATCAAAAAGTAAAAAAGGGATTTTTGTGTTTTACACGTTTTTTCTGGCGCGTGTGACGGTTTGAAGAGGGGTGTGTCGGGCCAAACAGTAGGTGAAGAAAGAGAGAGGGGGAGTTGGCAGTGACTGCGACTGCGACTGCGACTGCGACAAACAGAGCACCATGTTTTATTTTTTTTTTATACAAGCCCTTGACCAATACTCCAATGTTTAAGTTTTTAGTGATATAATATTATATATTAAAGATGAATTATCCCATCTCAAATTAATTGGTAATAGGTCCATCATTTTATATATTGGACTACTTTAATTTTATGAGAGGTTTTAGTAAGATACGTAAGATACTCATTTGTATCATTTATAATGTAAAAATTATTTATAATAAGACGAGTGTCATATGCTATTTACTGATATAACATTATAATATTATCATTTTCTTTATTATGTTACTCCATATTTGGTAGGTGAAATAGGGTGGACTAGAAGAAGACTCTTACCCCTATTATTATTATTACTAGTATATAATCCGTGCAAAGCACGGAAAAAACTCTATATAAATACATAATGTGTATATGATTAAAATATATATTCAGAATTATTTTATGGAAAAAATGTTCCATTAAAAAAATAAAACTAATAATAACAGATAGATAGAATTCCACCAACAACAGAAAAATAAAATGAATTAGATAGTGTATAATAATTGAGAAAAAATAATTATCTTTAATTGATAAAACAGAAAATAAGTTAGAATCAAGCAAAAATAAAAGATTACCTTAGTTCAATTGCCTCTTAGATCCCCTTGCAGTCATATAAATGTACAAAAACACAAAAATAAAAATAGATCATGATAAAAAGAAAAAGAAGTAGAAGAACAAAACTTATACCAGATTACCATTGTTTAGATGTTACGTAAGCAGATTATGCAAGAATGAGGAACCTTCAATTTAACGTGCTCTATTTATCTTTCTTCTATCAAGGAGTATGTATGTTCACCAAATGATATCTTAAGTGATTGTTCACCACTCAATACCTTTTCACTAAAAGAGTACTCCTAATACAGAAAATTTGTTATTATCTATTTTTATTTAAAAGTTTGCAGTTATTAAATCAAATCACTTAGGAAATTTAAACAACGTATGAATTTTTTTTTTTTAATCTTTAAGAAGTCTTTTAGTATTAGGAGATTGTCATAATTGTAAGATTTTTAATATGATATTTTATTAAAATGTCTTTTAATAGTAGGAGACTTATTAAGATTGCAAAGAAGGGGATCAAGTGTAAATTTTAGGACATCCTCGGCTGCTGCTCAAGTTAAGGCAGTCTACTCTTAAGCTCCAGCTACAAACAAACCAAATAGCTCTAGAAACTGGGCATTCAAAGAACAGGTGAATGTTTGTTTCCTAAGCTACTCCACATAAATGACAGTGTGTGTCATGGGAACCCATTTTGGGGGCCAATAATTTCTTAGTTGGTAAAGCACTGGAGCATATTCTCCATAGTAATACTTTGAACAGGCGGATTGGGTAAGAAAAAGTAATATGAAATAACTTACCCATGCTTGTTTTTTCTTTTCTTTTCTTTTTTTTGCTAATCTCCCATGCTTGTCATCCCAATGAGTGAGATCAAAATTCTACATTTACCTATCAAATTGAAGTACATGACCAATTCACATTTTGTACGATAAGATTGAGAGGTGTTTCATTTCATCTGCTTGTCAGCTCATGTGGTTTCATATGCTTGTCAACTCATGTCTTCTTCAAAACTAACAAATAAAAGATTGGTGTGGCAATGTGATTCAGGGCACCAGATAAGGGACAATGATTTATCTAGGGTTTATTTCGTACACATCCTCAGGAAAAGAAATGTCAGTGGCAGAGCCAGAATTTTTTATTAAGGAAAGCTAAATAATTTTGAGAGGTGACCCTTTAAGGATAATTTTACAATATTCTCATTTTTGTGTGTGAGTATGATATCTTTAATAGTTAAAATGTCATACTTATGATACCAATATCACATATATGATAATACTTATTTATACAGACAAATAATGAGAAAGTTTTAAAAAAAAAAACCAAGGGGAGCCATGACTCCAAAGAAAAAGAGCATTGATACATGTTAGAGCATCTCCTGCAGTCTCTATAAAACTTCACCACATGTGGAGAAAGCATTTACCTATTCACTTTTTCAACACACCTCAACAACCTCTTATCCCTTCTCTATTTTTATTTAAATAATATATTTAGTTATTTATTAATTATTTTTTATCCCTCTTTTCATCTTCTCTATTTTTTATCCCTCTTTTGAATGGTTAATCAATCTCAACCACTTAATAAAAAAATGAAAAAAAAAATATGAAGAAATGAAGGAAAAAGAGACTTATTGCACCATGTAGCTAGCCACTGAGGTGGTTTTCCAAATTTCCCCCTCTATGTTTAATTAATACTTTTTAAAATTGGGTTCAATTTTATGTAATTGCCCCTCATTTAAAAAAAAAAAATATTTCTTTTTTTTTTTTTTTTTTTTTTTTTTGGTGATTTTTATTTTTCATATATAAATCATTAGTTTTATATTTGAAATTTAAAGCATATATTCATAAAACTATATAACTAAATAAAAACTATTTTTCTTTTCCAAAAACAATTTTTATTTATTTATTTTTCATTAACTTACCTCCTAAATAAAATAGAGTGACATACGGGTAATAACTAAAAGCATGCGTATTTGGGTGTACGGGTAATTATACTATACTCCATATTTAAATGATCAACCCAAGCTACTCAGGGTTGTGGTTCCCGTAGTAAATTCATATGGGATCCACCATTGTAACCGGAAAAAAAACACCGATGTGCAAGGGATAGACTGTCAACTCTAATGCAACAAGCTACAATTGCCTATTTAAGGCTCACATGTAAGAATGAACACCGATGTGCAAGGGAAATTAAAAAAAGAATTAACTGAATTCCTTCTCTGGCATATCACCGCGTGCTTCTCACGCGCTATGTAAAGGCTTGCACTAATACTCTAGGTTTTTTTTTTTTTTTAAATGAAATCTGAAAATAAAATTTTTATGAAATCATTTTTTTGCAAAAAAAAAAACTTTTAATTTTTTTGTTATTGTAAACTACATAAACTACTCTTGAAGTTTGAACTAATAACAGAAACTCTAAAAACTTTTCAAAAATATCCAATTTGCTCCTTAAGTGTAAACAAATTTGGAAAAAGTATACAATTGTTTGTATTTAGGGGGTAAATTAATATTTTTTAAAAATTTTATAGTTTCTATTATTAGTTCAAATATTATGCGTGATTTCTATATTTTACATTTTTTATTTAAAATTTTGTATTTAATTGTTGAGATTTTATTTTATTTTTTTTAAATCATTTTTTTTAGAGTGAAAATAAAAATTCTTAACTAAAAAAAAAGGGAATATAGTTGGTGGGAGGAAAACACAAACACTGCTGGACAATCTGGGCAACTGCATAGTAATTTGTACTTTGTAGTTAAGATTAAAAGTTACCTACCTATTACAACATGCCAAGTGGATTTAAAAAATAAGGGAGTTGTATAAGATTTTATATAAATAAGATATTATAATTTTTAAAAAATAAGGGAGTTATAAGATTTTATATAAATAAGAGTTACGTTTCAAAGAGTAAAAGCAACGAAGTTGGTGGCTGAAGTTGGTGGGGGATTGGTGGTGGGGGGACACCTTTTTGCGATATGGTGGGAGAGAGAGATTACGTTTTTTAATGGCCTTCATTTGTTCTTCATAACTTTCTGTACTACCTAAAATACCCTTTGATCAATGCCAAATGGCTGCTGCCTTGTTGAGTGAGTTGGTGAGGTGGGGCCAGTTTTTACAGGTAAAACACATGATGATATGTTTGCATGTTGATGATGGCAGCAGCATGATTGGGGTCTTTTGGGGTTGTTGAGACGAATATTCAAGTGCGCCCATCTAGCTTCAACCATAGGATATGAGCGATTGAGTTAGAGCTGTAATGTTATTAACAGCTAAGATTAAAAGGGTAAAATAATAAAATGACTAAAGAGTAAAAAAAAAATTTTAAGTTAATCAAAAGTATTGCAGTTCGTGTAGTAACTTTAAATATTTCACCAGATCTCAATTCGAATATGAGAATAGATGTTTTGTGTTCATCTATTAGTTTTTTATTTTGGTAAATATTGTGTACACATCATCTAATGTTATTTTCTTTTTTTTAATATATATACACATTTGTAAAATAAATTCATAAATCTCCACCTTTTATATTTTTGGTTATATGTAACTAATGTAAGAATGTGTATATTGATAATGTCCACGAATTTTTTTATTTCTTTAAATCCATAGTGGCTACATCTCAAAAGTAGCTCTTCCGTGTTCTTAAAGACTTTTGCACTGATCCCGGATGTTAAAGCTCTGAGAATTATATATTGACTTCAACTCTTTTTGGCCGAACAAATAGGAGCCTCCTCACTTTGATTTTTTTGTTTTTTGTTTTCCTTCTCTCTTTGATTGGTAAGCTAATAGCTATAACTCTTTCATTTCATTTTCTTTCTTGTGTCTTGGGCTGAACCAACAATCTTACACGGATTCACTCTTTTGGTTTTGCTTTCTTCTTTCTTCTTTCATCTACCATCCGTGCATCCATTCTCTCCACTTCCTTCTTCTTCTTCTTCTTTTTTTTTTTTTTTTCACGCACAAGAACAAAACAAAAGCTCCCAAGCTCTCTCATTTTGCTTAATCCATTGACACATAAACACTCACAACCTCCAAAATATCACATCCAAGAGCACAACCACCATTCAGTCTAGGTAAAGAAATTGTTTTCGTATATGTCTTTGGCTTGTGGTTTAAGTGTGTATCTGTTTGTGTGTGTAAGCTTTGATTTTAGTTTCTATTGTGCTTACTTATTTGTGGCTTATTTGTTTCTTTGTGTCAAAATTCACATGTTTGCACCCAATGGCTAATCCGCTAATGTGTGAAATTTGTTTTAAACCGGAACTTTGATTCACACACACACACACAAATGTTTGGCTTCCACCAAACATTTTTTTTTTTTTTTTTCAACATGTGGTCAGGGTTCTATGCAGGTTTTCAACTCATTTGATTTTAGCATAGACCCAAAGGATCCACCTAAATGGTTGTTTACATTATGTCATTTTCCTTTTGATCTAGGGAAGGTTTTTCAATGTAGGCTTAAGCCATTGTTAATTTCACTTGATTGCATAGGTTTCCATTTTATACCATAGGATCGATAAAATGGGCATCTCAGAAGTCTCTGTGCCCAAAATATAAACATATTGGTCTTTAAATGGTTAAAACTTTTTTTTTGAGACAAAGGCTGGTTTTGACACGTTGAGAATTTGACTTGATTTAGGTTTTCTTAGTATGAAAGGAAAGTCAATTCCTTGTTCAATGAGACTCCTTGTTTACGAAAGAATGTATTTTTTGTCAACTAAGAAAGTTATCATTTATCCACCAAAAATGGTACTCATAGTCTTCCAAGAAATGTATTCCTAGTCCACCAAGGAATATATATTGAAATCTTACAATAGACAATACCACAAAGAGTTTTGTGACTTTGGCCCTAGGGTCCTCTCACATTGGGTTTTGGCCCAAGGGTCCTCCCATATGTGGAGAGACATGGCATTAGTTTGAGTGAGCCACAATTAGTATAGGCAGAGGCCTTTGAGAGAGTTGCTGCAACAAACAGGTGTGCAACAATTAGAGAGGTAGTGCAGTGAATCTAATTCTCTCTTGGTGGTTGCTCCTTTGATTTGGCTTTGAGCGTGTGTGTTGCATATTTGATTTTGGTACTTCTACTAGTTATGTGTGGCTTTGGTTTTGAGTAGCGAGTTCATCAAATATTTGTTTGGCGGTGCAGCTCATTTGTTTTGGTTTCAGCAGAAAGTTTTGTAGAAGTAGTGTGGCTTCTTTGGATATGTGGTGTAGCTTCTTTGTTTTGGTGTTGTGCGGGTTCTTTATGCCGTCTTGGCAATTTGACTAGAGGAAATTCACTAATTTCTCTAGTATTTGGTTTGGGTATTTGGTATTTGTTTAGAACCATCCACTTAAATAGGGAATAAGAATTCACTATTATTTGTTATTTGTGAGCCCTAGAGAGATTTGTTTAGGGGGGAATATATTATTTGGGGTTTTAGGTTTGGTGAGATGCCTCTACACCAACTTTGTAATCTCTCTTTGTTATAGTGAATTCATCATCTGCTACCTGTGGACGTAGGCTATTGCCGAACCACGTAAATCGTTGGTGTTGGTGTGATTGTCTATTTTCTTTCTAGTTTCATTCGTTCTATATTTGTTTTGGAGATCTTTCTTAAATCATAATTATTTTGCACAGTCAATTTTGATGTGAAAGTGTTATTCAGAGGCCCTTTCGCCCAACAAACTAATATTAGAGCCAAGGTTCAGTACCTAGGCGTTTGAATTTGTTCTCTTAGGAGATTTTGGTGATTGGTACGTGGATCTAATTATTGAGAAGAAAGAAGTCAAGTGATCCTCTACAAAACCTTCAGCGGTTAGGATTATGGTCTCTAATGCGAAATTTGAGGTAGAGAAATTTGATGGAACGAACAACTTCGGCATGTGGCAATGCAAAGTTATGGATGTTTTGGTCCAACAAGAGTTGGATATTGCTTTGGATGATAAAACTGTAGAATTGTCATATAAAGATTGGGAGAAGATAAATAGACAAGCTTGTAGCACCATCCGTTTGTATTTGACCAAGGATCAAAAGTACTTTGTTTGGTATCTTCGGGTGTATTTGGCGTATTTGGTGGTAGCTTGGAATGATTTGCACTTTGTTTTTGGTTGGGCTCAAATTTGAATTTGCACCATCTTCAGTGTATTTGGCGTCTATTGGCGCATTTGGACATAGCTTAAGGTGATTTGCACTATGTTTTTTGGGTGGGCTTTAATTTTGGTTTTGCATTTGACATTTGTGGTTTTAATAAAGAAGTCTCGCCAAGGTGGAGATTTGTTAAGATTTGTATTTGGTGGCTTGATTCATGCCTAAGGAGGAGAGAGGAATTTCGTCACGGTGGAGAATTGTTAAAGTTTGACTCAATTTGTAATCTTCTCTTTTGGATTTAGATGAAATCCCTAATTCAACTTGGTTTTGGAAAGATTGTTTGGTGGAATTTGTGTTAAGGTGGAGATTTGTTGGATATTGCCTCAAATTTCTAATTTGGCTTGATTTGGGTTTCTTAGTATGAAAGGAAAGTCAATTCCTTGTTCAATGAGACTCCTTGTTTATGAAAGAATATATTTTTTATTAACTAAGAAAGTTATTATTTGTCCACCAAGATAGGTATTTCTAGTCCACTAAGAAATATATAATAAAATCTTATAAATAGACAATACCACAAAGAGTTTGGTGGCTTTGGCCTTAGAGTCCTCCTACATAGGTGGAGGCTTTGGCCCAAGGGTCCTCCCACATGTGGAGAGACATGACATTAGTTTGAGTGAGCCACAATTAGTATAAGCAGAGGCCTTTAAGAGAGCTGCTGCGACAGACAGGTGTGCAGCAATTAGAGAGGCAGTGTTGTGCCTCTATTCTCTTTTAGTGGTGGCTCTTTTGATTTGGCTTTGAGCATGTGTGTTTCATATTTGATTTGGGTACTGCTACTAATCATGTGTAGTTTTGGTTTTGAGTAGCGAGTTCATCAAATATTTGTTTGGCGACGTAACTCCTTTGTTTTGGTTTTAGTAGAGAGCTTTGTAGAAGCAGTGTGGCTTCTTTGGATTTGTGGTGTAGCTTCTTTGCTTTGGTGTGGTGCGAGTTCTTTGGTGCCGTCTTGGCAATTTGATTAGAGGAAATTCACCAATTTCTCTAGTATTTGGTTTGGGTATTTGGTATTTGTTAAGAACCACCCACTTGAATAGGAATAGAAATTCTCTATTATTTGTTATTTGTGAACCCTAGAGAAATATTTGGGTGTATTGGGGTTTTGGGTTTGGTGAGATGCCTCTACACCAACTTTGTAATCTCTCTTTGTTATGGTGAATTCATCATCTACTATTTGTTGACGTATGCTATTGCCAAACCACGTAAATCGTTGGTGTTGGTGTAATTGTTTATTTTTTTTCTAGTTTCCTTTATTATATATTTGTTTTGGAGATCTTTCTCAAGCCATAATAATTATTTTGCACAATCAATCTTGGTGTGGGAGTGCTATCCGGAGGCCTTTTCACACAACATGGCATATGGTTAGGGCTTCATGCAGTTTTAAAACCCATTTGATATTGGCATGGACCCAAGGACCCACCAATGGGCACATATGTATAGAAAACAAGGCAAAACGACCAAAACTCGAGACATTGTCATCAAGTGCCAATCAACACTTGAGATAAGTGCAAGTGCCGATTGGCATGTAAAATGTATGCCAAATGGAAATTGTTTTCCAGTGGAAGGTGTTTCTTTGTTTTTGGCTCGTTTCTCGAATGACACTTATTTTTATGTAAACACATATCAACGTACATATACTTATATGTATGTATTTTTATGCATGCATGATGAAAATATATACGTATATGTGTAATATGCTTAACTCAAATCAAGGAATAATTGAATTGCATTTTAGCCCATAGCTAGGGTTTTCCATGCGGGTCTTGGCCCATTTGTTTACATGGACTAAGAATCTACCCGAGGGGAATTTTGGATGCTTGGCCTATAATCCAAACCTATTAATGGGCCAACAATTGATTTAAATTTCGTGAACTTTGATTTATAGGCCCATAGTCCAAATTGATCAGGTTATGGGCCAAGAAAGTTTAAAACTCCAAGTCATCAATTTAACCCTTATGTTTGTGTTTGTTTTCTGTGTTTGTTTGCATGTTCTGTTAAGAATTAAATTGCATGGATATTCAATTTCAAACACTAACAATTGCACTTCAGAATCGCAGTCTAGGTTAGCCTCATTAACCTCATTTAACATATGCATATTAATTCGAATGTTTTGCATATTTAATTTACGCATTATATAAATTGGCAGTCGAGTATGCTTATGTGAAAGGGATCTCACTATCCGAGCAGAATAAATCCTAATTAGGGCAGGGTTATGTGGACACTGCCTATGTGCATGCTATAGGTGCATACTCATGTTTAACTTGCCAAGTCTTATTTTAAAAATTGTATATTAAACCAAATGGTAGAATACTTAGTATGCCAAAGGAAAATAGATCTCACTACCCAAGGTAGGAGAAATCCTGTAACTTAATGATATTATTTGGTATTCTATATTAAAAGAATTATGGTTTAAATCCTTCATTCCTTACTTGTAACAATTGAATTATATATTAGAAAAAAAGTCGAACATTAGTGAAGGACAACATCAAGATTCAACTTAATCTGACTTATTGACTAACCATTTTGTCTGCGCTTTCATATCAAAAGTTGAAGCATTTAAATTTTTTATCAGAATTTCAAATTCATGATCTATACTTGTTGGATTTCAAAATTTGAAGGTTATTTAGATCACGTGTAATACTTTGAAAAACAGTATAAAGTTTTAGATGGCT
This sequence comes from Fagus sylvatica, assembly GCA_907173295.1. NCBI lineage: Eukaryota > Viridiplantae > Streptophyta > Magnoliopsida > Fagales > Fagaceae > Fagus > Fagus sylvatica. Next base: position 72,328,997 of record OU015761.1, read on the forward strand.
GAAATTTTTTTTTTTCAATTTTTTATTTTGGCCAAAAAAAATAATCTTGCTATATTTTTTAAAAAAAAAAACTTTGGATCTCAATCATTCAAAGCTATTATATAGTACACCTAATCTCAATCTTTATTCTAATGACTAATTACACTTTACACATCTGTGGTTTGACCTGTTTTAATGTTGCCTACCTATGGTTAGGAAAATGTCACTTTACCCACCCGAAGTTGACTGTGTTATGCAGCCGTTACCCACCTCATTGTTTTCGTTTAAAAAAACAAATAACTGACATAAAACTTAAAGGAAAATGGATCTAGCTTCCCTAAAGAAAATATTTTTCCACCTCTGACAAGATCTAAGACCAACACCAATACAACAAAAATCTCTTTCTTTAGCTCTTTAGCACAAAATCTTACTTTTTTGTTCTTTCCCATGGTTTTGAATTGTGCTTTCCCATTACTTTTGATTTTTAGGTTTTTGATGTTATTGATTTTGGAGTTTTTTGGATCTTTGTGATTATGGTTTAGGTGTTTTGGCTTTTGTTTGGTTGCAGTGAAGGTGGTGGAAAGGTTGTTTTCTAATATTTATTTATGGGTTTTAGAATATTTGTTGATTTCTTTTTAAATGTGTTAATTTTGGGACCTGGGTTGTTGATATTCTTAAGCTATATATTTTGTTTGTTTGCTAAGAAAAATTCAGTTGAAAATATTTTCCCTTTGTGCCTTTGAGCCACACATCAAAACTAATGGGTGTCTGAGAACTTTTATCTCTATTGAATCGAGTTGGTATCACATCTATTGTATAATCTCTAAGCAAGCCAAGTTAGTGTGCAACTTTAAGTTGGTGGCCATAGTTTAATAAAAATTGGGGAAAATTACACTTTACCACTCTCAACTATCACCACTTTTTCAATCCACCCCCTAAACTTCAAAAAGTCAAAATTGACCCTCCAATTGCATTCAATTGCACGGCCGTTACCCTCTGAACCCAAAATCACGTTAGAATTGACGAAATAGTGCAACACGTGACATGCATGTGACATACGGGCCCACCCGGATAGCTATCACCCACAATTACCTTTGAAAACCCAAAAATGCCCTCATCCACTTTCTTTCTCTTTCTTCTTTCCTTATTCCCCAATCTTCACCCACGGAACTTTCCTTCTTCTTCCTCTAAAATTGGTTATAAGGGTGTTTATTGAGAGGTTCTTGATAAGTAATTTTCATGTTTTTTCTTCGTTGTGACTATTTATTTGGTTAGTCCAGTTTGGATGAGTTTATTGTCCAGCTATTGCTTTTTTATTTTTTTCTTTTTTTTCTGGTTAATGAAAGAGAACAACGACCCTCAAATAGTCATGGCTTGTCAACCAAAGAGATTAGCCACACATGGCCGTTCAACAACCTACAAACCCACCTCACAATAAAACTCAAATCAACGCAACACAATACGACCCAGTAACAACCCAAACATAAGGAGAATTTGGACTCCTTGAACAATCATAAATCCACCACATGAACCACAATAGCAACCCATCACCAACGACAACCAATGTACCCAACCCCAAATCACAACTCTCGCAACCAAATTTGAAATTTTATGAATATTCGAACTAACGACAAATAACGGAGTGAAATTGCCGGAGTTCGGGATTTTTAGAGGAGAGAAGAGAGTCATCTGTGCTTCCTTTCCTGGTCTTGAAAGGTTCCATGGGTGAAGATCGGGGAATAAGGAAAGAAGAAAGAGAAAGAAAGTGGATGAGGATATTTTCAGGTTTTTAAAGGCAATTGTGAGTGATAACTGTTCAGGTGGGCCCGTATGTCACGTGCGTGTCACGTGTTGCACTATTCCGTCACTAACGTGATTTTGGGCTTAACAATTGGATGCAATTGGGGGGTCAATTATGACTTTTTGAAGTTTAGGGGGTGGATTGAAAAAGTGGTGATAGTTGAGGGTGGTAAAGTGTAATTTTCCCTAAAAATTGTCTTCCTTCAAAAGATCATTAAGCATTTTGTCTTCATCCACCTCCACAAGAACTTCGTATATATTGGACTGTGAATTCATCACACATGAACACCAACTACCACTTACCTGATCCCAAGAAATTTGATACATCAAGGTTTGGAAGATATGGGCTGGTTCCTTACATGTTTCGGTAGGGGAAATTTGGCGTGCCTCCAAAAAGAATGTGATCTTTCTGATGAGATAGCAGTCTAAGGGTGGCAAAATATGCCCAAACCTACTCACTAATTACTCATCCAAACTCACTTATTTAATATATGGGTAAATAAGTGCTGACCCAATTAGGCCCAATTAGATTAGGTTTAATTAGGTTTTAACTGGGTTATTTATTGGATATTTAACAAATTTGTCCAAACCCACCTATTAATCATTTTGGGATATTTTTGTTATTTTTATGAGTATTTTTATCATTTTAAAAATTTTAAGATATTTTAACGATTTACATACATAAAATAATTTGATAAATGGGTAGGTTAGGTATGAGTAATACATACTTTGTTAAATGAAAACAAAGAAATAAGAAAGAGCTGAATAACATAATCAATGTCGGATGGATAAAATGATATTTTTCAAATCACATATAGATAATATTAAAAAGGATCAAACTAAAAAAAGAAAAAGAAAATGTAATTAGTGAATTGGTCTGGTATGATCATTTTTCCTTAAATAAGTGACACGCATCACCTCTGGATTGATGATTGAATGCGGAGCACAAAACGGGCCAGATTCCGTGGAAAGGGAGGAAGTGGTGTGTGGGCGGCGAGCAGGATAAGTGTCGGTGGTACAGAAGTATGGACCGTACAACTGGCAGTCTAGCAAGCAACACGCACATCAACGCAGATACTCTAATTTGAATAGTACTACTACCGGTGTCTCACATTTAATGATGACAATGCAAGATACTAAATTTACAATAAAAGTTCTTCTATCGTTTCTATCAAAAAAAAAAAAAAAAAAAGATATAAATTTTGTTAGTCAAAAAGTTGGTGTTCACACAAATGACAGCGAAAGATACTAAATTTACAAACGTCCACAAACCTCCACATTGTATAAGCATTTTCAAAGTCGCGTGGGAAATAGCTACACGCACGTGACTCTCGGGAACTTGCAAGTTGCATCCATTCAAATTAGTAATTGTAATTTGTAAGTTTGTAACATTAAAAAAAATCAAAATCAAAATTACAAAAAGACAACGAGGAATAATTTAGTTGCAAATAGATTATATATATATATATATATATATATATATATATATATATATATAGATAGATTCAAGTTACACCTGGTATAACTTAACTTTCACATAAGCTAATCTCATTTATTGCATTATTTTACCTCTCATTTATAGTAAATTTCTCTCTATTCCTTTATTTTCTCCACACGTCCCTCTCTCTCATTTATAGTAATTTATTTCTCTGCTATATAGTATATGCCTCGGATCTCCATTCTCAAGTCAGTTGATAGATAAAAAATAACCCATCCTTAGAGCTGCAATGAAATTTTTTGCTGCTGAGGTGAACCAATTTGGACACTAAGGCTCCGTTTGTTTCGGAAGAAAATATTTTACGGAAAATATTTTCAGCATTTTCGGATGTTTGTTTGCTTGTAAAATGTAGTCAACGGAAAATTTTTTCAGTTTGACCGGAAAATATTAGTGTAAACTTTTGGAAAACGTTTTACGGAAAAAAAATCCGTAAACCATTTTCCGTAAAATCACGCGTGCCTCTGCTCTCTCTCTCTTCTCTTTTTTCTTTGCTCTCTGCTCTCTTTTCTCTCTCGCCGATCTGCTCTCTGCTCTCTTTTCTCTCTCGCCGATCTGTGGTGGTTGGTGTTGTGTTTGTTGATTGGGGTGGGTTTCGGGGTGGGTTTTGGTGGGTGGGGGTGGCGGGGTGGGGGGGGTGGGTGGGTTTCGGGGTGGGTGTGGGGTGGGTTTCGGGGTGGGTGTGGGTGGGGTGGGTGGGGGTGGGGTTTCGGGGTGGTGGGGGTGGGGTTTCGGGTGGGGGGTGGGGTTGGGGTGGGTGGGTGGGTTTCGGGGTGGGTGGGGTGGGGTGGGTGGGGGTGGGTTGCGGGGTGGGGCTGGGGTGGGTTTCGGGGTGGTGTGGGGTGGGGGTGGGTGGCCGGGTGGTTTCGGGGTGGGTGTGGGCTGGGTTTCGGGGTGTGTGTGGGTGGGTTTCGGGTGGGTGGTTTGGGTGGGTGGGGTGGGGGGGGTGGGGGGCTGGGGTGGGGCTGGGGTGGGTTTCGGGGTGGTGTGGGGTGGGGGTGGGTGGCCGGGTGGTTTCGGGGTGGGTGTGGGCTGGGTTTCGGGGTGTGTGTGGGTGGGTTTGTTTTACATTGCTCCAAACACGCAACGTAGAATATTTTCTTGAGCATTTTCCTAAGTGCAAACAAACACCGGAAAAACAAATATTTTACCGTAAATCATTTGCATTTACAAATATTTTACGGTGGAGAATGTTTTACATCGAAACAAACGGAGCCTAACTAGGTGAACCCGTTTTCCGAAATCTTAAATTTAACTCCGGAGGAAACGAAAATGAATCATGCTTATGGTGCATTGAAAATCTCTGCCAAGATGCTTTCCCACCAGGCCTAATAGATTTCTAGAGTCTGTTCTGGCAACTTCAGAGAGCCTAGCTTCATTCGATTCAATATCAGAGAGTCTGGCTTCATATTATGAAATTTTCAAGTATATATAATGACTTTGGTTTTATTTGTGTCACAACTCACAATATAATATAATTACGTGATAACTCATTGGACTATCTAAGTATATTATTTAAACAAATCATATGACTCATTAAATAGTTTAAAATTCACATCAATGGTCTTATAAGTTGTCATATAGTGCATGGGTGAAACTAGAGCATGGTGAATTTGAGCCCACTAAAAAATTAAAAAAAGAAAATACTAAGAGTGGAGTCAATATTACTAAAATTATCATCAAATCATTTTTAGTTCCCTTTAAACTAACAAAAAAAAAAAAATCCAAGTAATACAAAAAATAGCTAAAATAACATCAACAAAAATTAGCCCAAAATATGTACTTCGCCTCCATACTCCAACAAATATTACAAATTGATTCATATATAAAACCCAATTTCTTTTATTTGTGCTAATTCGACTCCACTGGAAAAAATTATGGCTACGCCACTTACATAGTGGTTTGTAATAAGATTGCTGCAAATTAAGACTGGCTCAATATAATTTGACGCCTAAGGTTATAACTTTAAATGAGATATTTTTTTTTATATATTTATGTAACTCCAATATCCTAAACTATCAATATATCAATATATGAAGAATATATAAGAATTCAATTTTATATGTATGATGAATTAATTGATTAAAATCATTAATCTTTTTAGCATATAAAGGTTAAAAGTTTTCTTACAAAATGCAAACAAAGTATGATATAAATACACCAGGTTTTCATGATTTGAGAACATGGCATTTGAGTTTTTCAAACACGATTTTTGGATTTAAAGACATGACATTTTTCAAAATCAGTAACACAATTACGATGTCTCGTGCATTTTGAAATATTTTACAAGAAATTATCTTATGACCCATTTATAATACGTATTATGTGTTATAATATTTTGGGAATTAACTTCAATTATATAATTTGTCATCAGAAAGAAGGTTGATGACAAATGAGAATTAAGATGGTAATTAAAAGATGATAACAATTAATTTTTTGAAGAAAAAAAAAAGTATGACATGCTTAATGAGAAGATGATGAATCCAATGAGGTAATTTAAACGAATTTCTATTGACTCACAATTTTGAGGGAATTTTTTAGAATAAGGAAAAAAAAACATACAACACACATGACACCTTTTTTTTTTTGTCTTGTAATATTAGTTACTCATTTATAATGCCATCTTATTTTGATTAGGAGTTTTAAACCCGGCCTAAATTGCCTAGATCTTGAACCACTCATTTTACAAATTAACAACTAACTCTGCTCGTCACATTATATCTGATAAGGAAATAATCCATCATTTTCATCTTAACATATAACAATGTCATTGTCAATAAGATTTTAAGCTTCTAAATCCAACAAAACGAATTCTTAGGTTTCTTTTACGGACATTGATCTGCATGCGAGAACATTATGTGAACTCATAACTGAAAAGTTGCAAAATGTCACTCTTCCATACATTCTGTTTACTTTGGGAATTGGGATTCATTTTGTTCAATTTTTTATTGAAAAACGTAACCAAGGGTTTTGACAGATGACTGACATATGTATAGGTTGGAAACTCTTTTTATGCTAACAAGGAAGTAACATATATACCAAAATTTATAAACATGAAAAGGAAACTAATTGAAAAATAGATGAAAGTCCAATCTGAAATATGCAGATTGTTGGTGTTAGAAATGAAAAGCGACGTCAGGTCGGCTGGAACTAGAGAGGCTAACGACTGATGGCCAGAGTAGGTGTGGACCAGGTGTCCAATTCATCACCTAAAGTCACCAACCCACCATGTAAAGAAATTCAGTGTGGTTGGTGATCTAAGTCTAAGCTGGCTTTTTCATCACCAACCGCTGATTGCTACGTTTTACTACTCATTAAACCCACTTACGAAAAAAACAAAAAATAATCCAGTATACTTTTTCATACTTATACTTAAAAAAAATCTTTACTAAAAAATCTTTCCCTTTGTCTTTGATTAAGGGCTTTTTGGTCTCATTTATTTTAGTGTGGAAATATCTTGAGTGTGGAAATATCTTAAAAAAGAACTCTTAAAAAAGTAGACATATGAACTAACTAATAATGTGCACGTGGAGCATTTTCAATGATATATATATTTTTTATATTAACATTGAAAATTAAATAGTAACTTTATATTAAAATTCAATTTTTATGTAAGTTACATTCGAATTTTAAAAATTCATTGGAAAAGACCTACAGTTCAAATGACATTTTATGATGTTATTAACAAAGAGGTACAATCTTCGAATCCAAGCAAAGATTACAAGACACATACTAACTTTATTGCATATTGCTACCTAAAAAAATTATGGAGAACAATGAAAAATGTATGAATGACCAAAAATCAAATTAATGAAAATAAAAAACTTATCCGTAGGCACGTTTTGTTCAAGCGCTCGGAAAATTAAAATTTTTTGAGCAAAAATAACCTGAGACATAAAAAGAAAAAAATTAATTTAATTATAATATCTAAATTTGCTTTTGATTTGATTTATTGGATGTGTTCCTAGGTTTGAGTTTTTCAGGTTTAAAAAAAATAAAAATAATGACAAACAATTGCAATTTTCAATTATTTAACATGCTTTATTTTAATTATGTAGTTTCTTCTTTTCTGTTTCTTAGATTTCTGATTTATTTTCTTCTTTCTTCCTATTACTTGTTATGTTATCTCTTAGGCTATTATAATTATGCTTTTGTAGTCAAGATTTGTCCTGAGTGGGTGGATAATTCAAAGGATTGGTTTAAGTGGTGTTTGGATCCTCTACTCAAAACAAATATCTTCAGATTTCTGTGCACATTCTCAAAAAAAAGTTGAAGAGTTTAATTGGGATTTTGGCAAATACAAAATTAGTGGTTCTTAAGGTTTTATGAGATTCAAAAGGTTCTCAAAAGGTTCTGATTTGAAATCTCTAGCTAACATCATTAGGTCACACTCATAGATTTTTCCATATAATTATTTGATGTATGTGGGAGGGGTGACTGCATAGCACATTCATTTGGAAGAATAGTGGAGGGGGGTACTCAAAGAGTTCCGGATAAAAAGTAATAATAATATCTTTCCTTATTGAGTGGATTGTTAAAATTCGGATTTTGGCCATTTGGGCCTTTTATCACTAAGCGTAGATGGTCAGTGTCTATGATTGGTGTGGAAATGGAAAATCCAAAAATTAATTAAGACCATTTCAGAGTGGACTATCATGGTGTTTAATAATTAATTGTTGTTTTATTATCTCCATAGGCTCAAAGCCATTGACCTCATATGTATGACTACAAAGTACAAACAAAATCAAACATGGTGGCGCACTGGGACTGGGCCACTGGCACAAAACTAGACCCTCTCCAACTCTCAAGGCAGATCATCACAAAAGTTCAAAGAATAAAGTCCCAAGGTTGGGCTTTTCAATCCAACCTTTTAGGCCCTGTTGATATCAGCTTTCTCCCGGCCCATCTTGCTATTGTTGATTGATTTGTACTCTCTTTTCTATTCAGATCTAGGCCCCATCCATACACCAACTGGACCCGATTGGAGAGTTCTTTTTGCTCAAAACAACTAAAGCTTTTTTTTTTTTTTTGGGCTAGAGTAAAACAAGTAAAGCTATCTTGTCATTGGGTTTTACATGGCTAAGGATCTCCTTTCATTGAAAACAATTTTTAGTTAAAATTGTGATACATGTTATTTATTTGATTTTATGTGGTTTCAATGAGTGTTTTAAGATCCATTAGTTTTTTTTTTTTTTAAATTACCACATATCTCTTATCTAGCTAAAACTTGAAAGAAATTTACAAATTCAATGGGAAGAGATTCTCTCCCTACATTTATAAGATACTAGACAATAATCCGCACATCGTGCGGTATATTGTTAACAAATTATTTGTTTAAAATATTATAATTTTACTTCTTTATTTTTATTTTTATTTTTTATAAAATCAATGATATAAATATCAATGTAATTGCAAACATTTAAGAGTGTCTCAAGATGTGATTTTTGTGAGATTTAATCTTTATAATTAATTTCAAATTTTAGAAGCTTCAATAACAATTTTATTGGTTGTGAAATGGTGAGTCTAATGACTATAACTAAGAGATGAGTGTTGGATATCCGTGAGCTATTATGGTAAGAGCAACCAACCATTTCGATAAAATGGAGCCTAATTTAAGCTGAACGTCCCCGTAAAAAACACATATTAACCAAATAGTTACTAAGTTATTAAGCATATCCAATTGTACAAAAAGAAATAAGTCAAATCAATATTGGATAGTACAAATGATCACAAACCAAAATCATATTATTAGAGCTAGCATAGTTGTAAACTTGTAATATGAAAATTGCAAAACCCACGATAAATTTGGAATACAAATTCACCTAAAAAAAATTGGAAAATCACAAGGGATATAGAAATGGGACATAATTTACCTCCAATCCGGTTTGGAGAAATTCTCCTTCAGCCTACTATGTATCAATTAAATAGACTATCCACATGTAGGGTGAGTTTGGCCCCGTGTTATAGAGGATGAAAATCACGATTTTAGTGTGAAAACGCAGAAACATTTTGTTTGGCCTAGCGTTTGTCGAATATCACGTTTTTAAAAATGCTAAAAATTGGTGTTTTAAAATCGGAGCTCATTCCAGCGTATTTGAAAACGGCACTTTTATGCGTTTGCACGTCACAATTTTTTCAACATCTAAATTACTAATCTTACCTCAAAAATTACTTATTGACTAAAAGACTAGGAACTGGTATATAAGCGAGAAACCATTTCTCCTCTTCTCTTTCTCTTCCACTCACTGTTGTTTTTTTTCCTTCACATCAGCTCCAAAAATCTCAGGTAAATTGGTTTCTGGTTTTTGGTTTGTGGTTGAAGTTCAAATAAAGATGAGACATTGACTTTGTGGGGGATGGGCTTCAATGAAGGAATGAAAAAAAGAAAAGAAAAAAAGAAGAAGATGAATTAAGAGAGGGAAAATGGGGAATAAAGATAACAAACTTACAAAATTTGGAGTGAGAGAACCGGATCTGGAGTAATTGAGAAGATTGAGTTTCACTGTGAGAACTAGATTTGGAGTACTGGCTAAGAAGCTTCTTGAAGAAAAAAAAGTTTAAAGAAATGTGAGAAAGAGAAGAAAAGAAAGAAAGTAAAGTGAAGTAGGGAGTATGGAAGATTCTGGATGGTTCAAGTGAGTTCAACTGAATAGATAAAAATAAAAAATAAAAAGAAGTGGTGAGGAGTAGTGCATGTGTGGTAGTGTAGTGGAGGTAGGAGAAATCATTAATAAAAGTATATTATTATTATTATTGTTGTTAATCACTTTTGTCTAATTATTTATTTATTTGTATTATTTGATTTTGGGCAATGTGTGGTAATTCATGACAATATAATATACCAACAAATAAATATTTAAGTAAACCTTGTATCAAAAATGTTGGTTCAATAATTCACAATTATTAGATAATTTTTTTTTAGACAACAATTATTAGATAATTAATAGCTTTTCTTTCATACATGTACGAGTACCTATTTCATATACTATGTTAGACTAGAAGAGCCCGTATGTATATGTTTGATGATTCTTGGATATAGACATTATAACAAAGTGGTACTATTGTGTATTGTTGTGTATAAATTTATTACTATCTTTATTATAATTTTATTATAACACTTTGAAACATTGACTGCATTTAAAAAAATGACAAAATAATCTTAATAGTATAGTTAAATCCTTTTTGATCATTTGTACTAGAAATAACAGTTTTGAACTAAAATTATCCAAATGTTCAATTAACAGAAACCACATTTTTTCACAATTTTACCAAACGCTTAAATGTGATTTTCAAAATCGTGATTCAAAAATGCTCATTTTGAAATCACTATTTTTAAAAACGCTCTTTTTTAAACAGCTTCTCCAAACAGACCTGTATTATTTGAAAAAGTCATATGACTCATTAAACAGGTCATGTCACTAAAAGTACATGTGGATGATCTATTTATTTGCCACGTAGTGGGTTGAAGGAGGATTCCTCTAAACTAGGTTGGAGGTAAACTATTTCCATAGAAATGGTGGAGAATAAAAAAAAACTTGGAAAATCACAATGGATATAGAAATGGAGGCTTAGTTGTTGTTTGGTGCTCTCCATTTGAAAGTGTTCTTCACTTCCATTGCACTCCTCCAAAACTCAATGACTGCCACAATTTCTTAAATCAACAGACTCTAAAATTTTATTTCATTCAAAATTTTCACAAACACAAACAAAAGATAAAAAAATTCACAAAATTGACCAAGAATATTTTTTGATTTCATATTGTTAAAGTCCAATGGACCTAACTCAATCTCAAAAGATGCCTTATGAGATGAGGATTGCCCATAAACTTATATACCCATTATTCACTCCATCTCAACTGTATACGGGAGTTGTATTATTGGGAGTTGAAGTGGGTAACTTGACTCTGATACCATATTAAAGTCAAATGGGTTTAACTTAATTTCAAAATACGCCTTATGAGATGAGGATTGCCTATGAACTTTGTAGAAGGCAAAAATTTGAAAGCCAGTTACAAATTGCCACGTCAAATTTAATGACAAATCCTAAATTTAAATGTGTCACTAAATTAATTAAATATCATATCAAAGAGCAAATTAAATGGTGCCATGTGTCATTAAATCGGCAAATTAAAAATTGCCACGTGTCACTTGGACCCACAAAATCAAGATAAATGTTTCTTCCAATCATATTGGGATACTTATAATTGATAATTATCTCCAATAAAAACTAATAAAGAAGGAGATAAATATTAATGAGTCCTAGGTAGGACTCTTAGATTTTGGCCAATCAAAATTGATTATGTGTTTTCTATAAGCACTAGTTTCTAGTGGACTCTTCTTCATGAGACCACTATAAATAGAGGCACTCCCTATCTCATTCGAGATAAACTCTCCAAGCATCAAAGCTCTGCTAAAATTTCTCCAAGAGTCTTTGAAGAACAAATGAAGAAGCTTGATCAAGTGAAGATTCATCGGATTCAAGCCAAAAGCCCCAAAGAACATTCAAAGAACACGAAGAACGAAGAACTTCTAAACAAGCCAAAGCCTAGAAGTTCATCTACAAGTTTGTCATCAATTCATAAGCTTATTGATGCCCTCAAGTTGAAATCAATTTTTTGAAGAGAAGAATCAAAGGAACAATGAGATTGTAATCCACTACATTTAATTAAATAAAACATTTGTTGCAAATTTATTTTCATTGAAAAATTTATTGTTTACAAGCTTATATACTCATTAACACATATTAGGGAGATGTAGAGGTTAACCTAGCATCTGGTTAGAGGAAAAGGAAAAAGTCGCAACATATAGAGTACCAAAGAAAAAAAAAAGTGATCATAAGTAGAATGCCAAAATTATTATTATTTTTTAATAAATAATAATAACAAATTAAATAGATTAGTCGGAGTGTCAGGAGCTATTGGGTCTTCTACATATGGGATTACCGTGTTTGGCCCCAATTGGGGTCTTGGTTAAACACATCTCATACTGGGTCCCTTTATATCAAGTTCTTAGATTTTTGTGTTTATTAAGTAGAGTTGAAACAAGGCTGCATAAGCCTTAGTTACAGAGGTTGCGTACTCACTTTCTGTGATTGGAAGACCACCTAGGTTGCATTACTTTTATTATACATGATGATCTTTTTTGATAAAAATTGCTATCGTATCTATCACAAAAAAGAAAAAGAAAAAGAAAAAAAAAGAGAGAGGGCCAAATCCTCCTTAAATTAAAATATTTTCCCATGGAAGAATTAGGCTAACTGTATAATATATATTTTTATAATAAAAATTTATAATTTAAATCAAGTAAGTTGAGGAAAGTCATATAAATGTGTGAATTGAGTACTTTAAGAAAGTGATAGCAATTTTAGAAAACTGCACAAAGAAATACAAGACCAATAATATGAGTCCATGGAGGTAATACAAGTTATTTCTTAATGTTATATTTTATTGATAATAAAAACAGAATAAGGATTCTGAATTGCTTCACAGCATAGGTGGATCATCTTACAGGGATAACAACAGATCCCATCATACATCATACAAATCAAAACATGTACTCATACTTTTAACTTAATTCATTTTTAACAATATATAATATGCAAAGTCTACAACTTCCCCAATTTTACCCAAAAACAAAGAATCAAAGACCCATTTTGAGCTCTAATATCGGAAGAAGCCACACACAAAAAAAAAAAAAAAACAACCACCTTGTATATTCTTCATTTAGCAAGCTAGCTAGAGCACGGGTAGTGAAACATAAACACTATGGATGCACATTATCCCGTACACACTCCTTAAAATATGAACATATGTAAATGGATATCTATAATTTATGAATGTATCTTCATATGTAGTGTGCAACAATATTCACGAGCTAGAGCACAGCCAATGGCACGGACTGACCAAAGCTACTCCTCCGTAGCCCTCTATCCCTACTGGGTTTCTTCTTGAGCCCTCCAATCTCAGCCTCTTGTGTTGCCAACATTTTGTTTACAAAAGGAAGCGACTTGGGTGTTGGAACCAGTACCATGTTATCCTTGGTAGCACCTCCCTGAATAAGTATCCTTGTGATTCCTATGTAATGCAGGGATTCTGCTATTTGCAGCGCAGTCACGCCCTTGTTGGTTCTCGCTTCCACATCTGCTCCTTTCTTTACAAGCAACTCCATCACCTCCGCTTGTCCTGACTCCGCCGCACAGTGCAACGCCGTGTACCCATCTTCATCTTTACCATCAATATCAATACCTTTCTCAACTAAAGCTCGAACTGCATCTACTTTTCCTTTGAATGAAGCTCTATGCAGCGCAGTCCATCCATGTTGGTCTCGCCCGTTGATTGCAGCTCCATTCTGAAGAAGCCTTTGGATTGTTTTTTACTTCACCTTTCCGTGCAGCAACACATAGACTGTCTCCAAGTTTGAGTGCATCGAAAAGCCGATTGTGGCCAAATTCGGCTGCAACATCGTAAGCTGTTTTTCCACCTCGGTTTCGGACATCTTTGTTGGCACCCTTCAGTAACAAAAGCTTGACCATATTTTCATCACCTAAGCTAGCAGCAATATGTAAAGGAGTGTCACCATCGCCACTGTTACGAAGTTGGCATTAGAATTCAGCCCCACCCTTGTGTTATTCAGTGGTATTAGAATTACCAATGACTTGCCACGGCACAAAAGCCTTGTTTTGGTAGGATTCGCAAAACCCCTTGCAATATATAAGGCTTTAGGTCTTATTAGTGTGTCACAATTAGAATAATTAGAGAAGGGTTTCTTAGGTTTATTCTTGGTGAGAGAGAGTTAGGGTGTAATTGGGGTTTGGGTTCTTTGAGAGAGTCCTGGTACCACTATTGTAATCTCCCTATTTTCTTAGTGAAACTTTCTCCCTGTCGTCGTCGGTGGATGTAGGCATATTGCCGAACCACGTAAATTCTTGTGTTCTTTATTTGTGTGTTTGATCTCTTTCTCTATTCTTTAATCTTGCGCAAACAGTTAATTTTCACAACAATTGTATCAGAGCTGTTGGTCGAAACAATGGCAATTAATGCTTCTATTGCGACGGTAGGCCTAGTTAAGTTCGACGGGACTGGTAACTTTGGGCTTGGCAAAGAAGGGTGAGGATCTGTTAGTGCAGCAAGGTTTGGTGAGGCTTTGTACGGGAGCAAAGAAACCAGAGAAGATGACAACATGAATGGGAAGAACTAGACTGAAGGCGGTGAGTACATTCGGCTATTATTGGCAGACGAAGTCATGTACGATGTCATGGAGGAGAACCACTGCAGGGATTTGGTTGAATCTAGAGAAAAGATATATGTCCAAATCCCTCACGAACAAACTGATCTAAAGAAAAGTGATGGATTAAGATGACAGAGGGTCGGACCTGAGACAGCACATCAATACCTTCAAACAAATCATTAGTGATATGTTGCGAATTGATATAAAATTCGAGGATGAAGATAAGGCGATGATGCTCCTAACCTCCCTCCCGGCTTCCTACGAACACCTGGTGACGACCCTCTTTACGGAAAAGAAACTCTGGAATTAGAAGAAGTTTCAGGAGCCCTGTTGGATCACTACCAACGGAAACTAAGGATTCGCTGAGAGTTCGGTGAGGGCTAGTAGTAAAGGGTTATCAAGATCGTGGAAGGAAGAAAGACAAGGATACAAATCTGCTAGGGGAAGATCTAAATCCAAGAGCAAGACAGTAAAGTGCTTCAAATGCCAAAAGAAGGGGCATATGAAGCGAGATTGTCCAGAATGGAATAAGGGGAAGGAAGAGTCCTCTACATCTGTCAACGTAGTAGCAGACTCGGAATCTGATGGCGACATGCTTTCTGTTTCATCAAGCACTGACGGTTTGAACAATTCTTGGCTTCTGGATTCCGCATGTTCTTTTCACGTGACTCCCCACAGGAACTGGTTCGACACTTATAGGTCAATTAATTGTGGTTCTGTTCGAATGGGTAATGATGACATGCACAATTATTGGAATGGGAACAATTAAAATTAAGATGTCCGATGGTATGGTGAGAACATTAGAAGAGGTTAGACATATCCCAGATATGAGAAATAATTTGATTTCATTAGGAACCCTAGACTCAAAAGGCTATAGTTATAAGTCTGAGAATGGGATAATGAAAGTTTCAAAGGGTGCTATGATTGTGATGACAGGTCAGAAAATAAGTAGCAATGTTTATAAATTGCTAGGAAATACCATTCTAGGTGGAGTTGCTGCAGTAGCTGAGTCTGAGGATGATGATACACTCTTGTGGCATATGCGGCTAGGGCATATGAGTGAGCGTGGTATGAGGGAATTGCACAAAAGAAATCTGTTGACTGGGATTAAGTCATGCAAATTAGATTTCTGCAAATACTGTATTATGGGCAAGCAGTGTAGGGTGCGATTTAAAACTGCCACACACAAGACAAATGGTATATTGGACTACGTGCATTCAGATATTTGGGGGCCAGTGAGAACTCCTTCGAAAGGAGGAGCTCAATATTTTATGAGCTTCATTGATGATTATTCCAGAAAAGCTTGGGTTTATTTCTTGAAGAACAAGTCTGAGGCTTTTGCTAAATTTAAGATTTGGAAAGCAGAAGTGGAAAATCAGACTGGAAGGAAGATAAAGTGCCTTAGGACTGATAATGGCACTGAGTACAGGGATGGTGATTTCTTGAAGTTCTGCGAAGAGCATGGTATCAAGAGACACTTCACAGTACGGAAAACTCCTCAACAAAATGGGGTGGCTGAGAGACTTAACAGGACCATCACAGAAACAGCTAGATGTTTAAGGTTGAATGCTGAGCTTCCTAAAATTTTTTGGGCGGAAGCAGTGGATATGGCTTGTTATATCATCAATCGATCACCTAGAGTTGCACTTGATGGGAAAGTCGCTGAAGAAGTATGGACAGGACAAGAAGTTGATTACTCTTTCATGAGAATATTCGGGTGTCCCGCATATGTTCATATCTCAGGTGAAGACAGGTCAAAACTCGATCCAAAATCAAAGAAGTGCATCTTTCTTGGTTTTAAGAAAGGGGTAAAAGGGTACAAGCTTTGGGATCCAGTTGCACAGAAGGTGGTGATCAGCAGAGGATGTAGTGTTTGATGAGAAGTCAATGACAAAAGCATTCAAGGAAGAGAAGTCTCAAGCAGCGGAAAGCAGTAATAACATTGGTAGATCAACAGTGCAGGTGGAGCTTGATGAATTGGAGTCTCAGTCAAATGAGGAACCTCACAGTAATGATCAAGAACAGGATAGCACTAGATCAGATAGGCCTAAACGCAACAAAAGACCACCAGTCAGGTATGGTTTCGAAGATCTTGTGTCTTATGCTCTACTTACCAGTAGCGAGGATCCTTCTACATTTCAGGAAGCAATTGAAAGCTCTGAAAAGGATAAGTGGATGGAAGCTATGGTGGAGGAGAATGAGTCTTTGAGCAAGAACAAAACTTGGGAGTTAACGGAACTTCCAAAAGGAAAGAAACCTATAGGTTGCAAGTGGGTGTTCAAGAAGAAGGAAGCAGTATCAGAAAAAGAAGGGGAAAGATTCAAGGCACGATTGGTAGCAAAGGGATATTCACAGAGACATGGGATTGACTACGATGAGGTATTTTCACCTGTAGTCAGGCATACATCTATTAGAGCAGTATTGGCTTTGGTAGCAGATCAGGATCTGGAATTGGAACAACTGGATGTGAAGACGGCTTTCCTTCATGGGAATTTGGAGGAAGAGATTTTCATGGAACAACCAGAGGGGTTCAAGCAACCTGGTACAGAGAATCTTGTCTGCAGATTGAAGAAGTCACTTTATGGACTCAAGCAGTCTCCTAGACAGTGGTACAAAAGGTTTGATTCGTATATGATCCAGATTGGTTATACCCGTTGTGAATATGATTGTTGTGTATATGTTCGTATACTTGAAGATGGTTCTTATATTTTTCTGCTACTGTATGTGGACGATATGTTAATTGCTGCTAAGAGCATGTGTGAGGTTAACAGGTTAAAATCTTTGCTACACAAAGAGTTTGAAATGAAAGACTTGGGTGCTGCTAAGAAAATTCTGGGTATGGAGATTCACAGAGACAGAGGGGCAAGAAAGCTGTGGTTGTCTCAGAAAAACTACATCAGGAAGGTGCTTGAAAAATTTAGCATGTTGGATGCTAAGCCTATGAGCACACCATTGGCGAATCACTTCAGATTATCTGGTAGTCAGTGTCCAAAGAATGAGGAAGAAATTGAAAATATGTCAAAGGTTCCGTATGCTAGTGCAGTGGGATGCTTAATGTATGCAATGGTCTGCACCAGGCCGGATTTGGCTCATGCAGTGAGTACTGTTAGCAGGTACATGGCGAACCCAGGGAGAGAGCACTGGAATGCAGTGAAGTGGATTTTCAGATACTTGAAAGGCACTGCGGAACATGGGATCTTATTTTCAAGACAGTAGGGACTAATTCAGTTGTAGGGTATGTGGATGCAGACTATGCAGGTGAGGTGGATGACAGGAGGTCTACTACAGGTTATGTGTTTACACTATCAGGAGGACCTATTTGTTGGAAATCTACATTACAATCCATAGTAGCCATGTCCACTACAGAAGCTGAATACATGGCTGTAGCTGAAGCTGCAAAGGAAGCATTGTGGTTAAAGGGGCTAGTCAAAGAACTTGGTTTGAATCAAGGTGGAGTTCAGATGCATTGTGACAGTCAGAGTGCCATTTACTTGGCTAAGAATCGGTTTATCATGCTGGACGAAACACATCGATGTTAGGTTCCACAAGATAAGAGAGTTGATTGTTACAGGAGATATTGTTCTGGAGAAGGTGCACACTTCAGAGAATGCAGCTGATATGTTGACGAAGCCATTACCACAGCCAAGTTCAAGCATTGCTTGGACTTGGTCAATGTTAGCAGCTTGTGATAGCCCTTTGGGGCTATGGTGGCGGCGATGGAGAGAGTTCGTGAGGCTTGACCAATTCAAGTCAAGGTGGAGATTTGTTGAAGTTGGCTTGAATTAGAATTCTATAGTCCACCACCCTTGTGTTATTCTAGTGATATTAGAATTACTCAATGACCTATGACTCACGACAACTTTATGCAAAGTCCTTGTTTTGGTAGGATTCAGCAAAACCCCTTACTATATATATAAGGCTTTAGGTCTTATTAGTGTGTCACAATATAGAATAATTAGAGAAGGGTTTCTCTAGGTTTATTCTTGGTGAGAGAGAGGTTAGGGTGTAATTGGGGTTTGGGTTCTTTGAGAGAGTCCTGGTACCACTATTGTAATCTCCCTATTTTCTTAGTGAAACTTTCTTTCCTGTCGTCACCGGTGGATGTAGGCATATTGCCGAACCACGTAAATTCTTGTGTTCTTTATTTGTGTGTTTGACCTCTTTCTCTATTCTTTAATCTTGCGCAAACAGTTAATTTTCACAACAGTTACGAACATCAACCCTTGCACCGCTTGCCAACAAAAGCCTCGCGCAATCCCTTCTTCGCTCCTCGACTGACAAATGCAAAGCTGTATTCCCATCCTTTGTGAGCGTGTCCACATTCGCCCCTTTGAGTAATAGAAGCCTCAACACCTCCATGTGACCCCCACCAGCCGCGAGATGAATTGGTCCCCAAGTTGACGACTGGGACTGCTCTGTACCTCGCTCGACGAGCCAATAATAGCTCAACAATCAAGGCTTCCCCGGACGCCGCCGCGGCCTCAAGTGGGCTAGACCCTGATCGAGTTTGAGCCTTGACGTCCGGCTCAAACTCGAGGAGTAACTGAACCAGTTCGGCTCTACCTTGAGAAATCGCCAAATGAAGTAAAGTTTTTCCATGTGCATCAACCGAGTCCACAGCTTTCCATTCCGGGTCACTCTTCTCAAGAACTTCTCTAATTTCATCCATATAACCATCGTTCACAAGTTGAGCCAAAATGGGCGAGCCAACGAACATGATCTTGATCCCACCGTCTATAAAAACCTGCTTCTTCTTTGTGGTGAATCAATCATTAGGTACAGCATCGAACATGAACGATGGTTCCTTAATGGTGGCACCAGGAACAACTACGCTTTGCAAGAGGAAAGAATCATCGCAGTGAGGGAATGAATGGGGAAGATTGGAGCCTGGTGGGAGATGATAAATAATCTCTATGGTAAGCGTTGCGAGAGGTGATATAATCCCACACTGTGGCCTGATCGTGTAACGAGTCTTGATCAATGGTTGAAGCCGAAAGGCAACTGGCATGGTGTACATAACATTGCGCAAGGTCAGCTGGCCGTAACATTTCTGTGTATGTTCAATACGGATAGGAACAATGTTTGATGGCTCTAACCTCTAAGCTTATAAGCCTGTCCATCTTTTCTTGTAAGAATTACTTCAAATGGCTGAATTGTTGGTGGGTTTTGTTGGAAAAGAGAAACCCAAAAAGGGGATAGAGGAAACGAAGTGAAGGAAAATGCTTAATTTGTGTATTTTAAGATGGATTTTTGAAGGCCGGCTTTGATGAGAGAGAGCCAAGTGCGGGGTGTTAATAACAATGCTGACTTGTTCTATTCGGCGTCCTGAAGCTGTATATTAACTCAGATGTGTAAGTACAAGAAAGAGAAACTTTTGTTCACTGCGAAGATGCTTTGGACAAAGTCACTTTCATTAGGGTGTATTATTATATTACTCCTCAACCATTTTTCTACCTTTTCTTCTACTAGGCTTACATCAAATAATTATTTTTTGGATATAACAAAGTGGGATCAAGGAAGAAACAACTAGATGCTCTCTCTTGATTGGACATAATAAACTAATTCTTCATAAGTACAAGAGAATTATAATAATGATATATTGTTTAAAAAATCTTTCTGGTTGCAGCTATGGCTTTTCTTACAATTGGGAGTAATTAACAAGAATGAATTAAAAACAGATCAAGGGTGGATTATGGGTTAGCATTAACAGAATGGGGGCAATACTTATGTTGCTTTCTTCTCACTACAAATATTACGATGGGTTATTTGTTTATCAATCTTAGTTTTCAACTGGGGGCATTGGCTTAGGTAGCTTATAAGCTTGCTTTCTTCTCACTAAAAAAATGGGTTATTTGTTTATCAATTTGGTACGTTTTCAACTGTTTTAATAGTTTTCTGTTTTGGTTTCGTGAGAAAGTAAAAGTTTAGGGACTGTTTGGTACGTGTTTTCGTTTTCTGTTTTGGTTTCGTGACTTTTTTTAGTTGAAACTTTAATCCTGATTTGAATTCAAGATTTAAAAAAAATTCTGACTTTTGACAACTTGTTTGGTACACAACTATAACAATTGTAGAAGGACCTCTCACCCCTTTAATCTACTATCAATACAAAATTAACAATTTCATTATAATTTTATCATTACATTAATTTTTTAAAATAATAAAAATACAAAATAAATAAATAAATTTTATCTTCTTTTCTCTCTCCACAAATCTCCAAAACTCTCCCTCTCTTTGACACGTACACAACCCCCTCCCCTCTAATCCATCTCTTCTTTATTTTATTTTTCCTCATCTTCTCCTTTTCTCACTCTTCCTGTTCTCTCTCTTTTTTACTCTTCTCATCTTCTCCATTTTTTTCACTCTCTTTCCATTCTCTGTCTCTCTCCCCGTCTTCCCTCTCTCTCTAAAACACAAGCTCATCATCTTCATTTTTATTATTTTCTTTGCACCCTTTTTATATACTAAACATAAAAAGTACCCTTTTAACACAAAAGACAGCTCCCTCTCCCTCTCCTTCTTCACTGATGAACACAGTACCGGCACAACCCCCAGTACCGTCGTGGGGTAGGCGTGAAGTAATTGCGGGCAGAGCCCTCTGTAATGGTCGGTTAGGGTTTTGGCAAAACTTGGAAATGAAGGAATCATTGTCGAGGATGAGCTTGGAGTCTTTGCCTAGAGCAGCGATGACGAAGGTTTCGCCGTGAGGGGAGAGGAGAGGTTCGTTGAAATCGGTTGTGGCGGTTGAGAGAGATGAGATGGCAGCGCTTGAGGTGAAGGGGCAGAGCCCTCTGTAATGGTCGAGAGAGAGAGAGAGAGAGAGAAGAGTCTGGAACTTGGAATAATGGAAGAGAGAGAGAATAGGGGAGAAGGTAGTCAGTTGTGGGGCCCAGTAACGGTAATAAAATGTGAGTTCAGTCCGGATTTGACTTAGAGTCTGAATCCAAAAACAACCTATCAGCTGTTCTTAAATTTGGCATGGGAATCACATAAAACTCAAGTTAGGATTTCAGACTTCACTTAAATTTCAAGTACCAAACATGATTTTTTTCAGTGGAACCTAGTGATTATGGATTCAAATCACTGAATCACAGTTTGAGTTTGATGTACCAAACGGCCTCTTAGCTTCCCGCCCCACTTTCTCAGTTAGAGCCATAAGGTTAGTTATGGAATTTTTGTATAGACCATCACGTTAAAGTTCTAACAAGTGTCCTGCTTGCAGAGAATTATAAGGTACGATATGCTGTAACCATAATTTGATGCAGTGATACGTACATCTGTAGTGGGTCCAAATGGATAGTAATTGAAGAGGTGAGATGATAGTGTGAGAAAAATAAGAGTCTTAGGAGAGTGGTCTTAGAAATAATAAGTGTTCATCCTATTTGAGTTATTTTCATCAATTTTTATGTTAACGGTAATGGTCACCTAGAATTTCGGAGTATTTTTATTGTGGCCATAAATCTAGGAAATTGGTCCATCTTTTATGTTGCATTATGTGTATTAGGTATAAATTAGGTGAAATTATCAATGAAATATCATCATTATTATTTTAGTTAAAACACAAATTGTGTAGGAGTCTAGACTCCCTCAAAATAATTTTTGTTGGAAGCATTGGTTACCTCGAAACAACCAATAGTATTATTTTACTCTCTCTAAAAATTGTGAATGTATCAAATGATATCGGAGTTAGGATACGTGGAGAAATTGTAAGAGATACGTTCTCTAGTCTTTGATTAACCGAAAATGATCAAGGAAATGCAAGTGAAATGGGAAGCCTTGCCTTTGGCTAGTCATGGCTATGAACAAGAGAAGCCATCTAAGGAGGGTGATGAGCAATGCAAGCCTGAAGATAGGAAGATCATGGAAGCAATCATACAAGTGGAGCATGCAACAACTTTTACATCGGGTTGAAGACATTTTTGCAAAGGCCAAAGATATACCACCTCCACGGTCACATGATCATGGTCCATTGTATGTGAAGCAACTTGAGAAGGTTGGACGTATATACAATGAAAATCTTTGGATTATGCTCTTGAGGACAAGAGCCAACTTTAAGGGGAGGGAGGGGGGAGAATGATATGTGCATGCATGTGTGGTGGATCGATAGGGGCAGCAATTGAATACATGGGATGAGTGGTGTGAGAAATAATAGGAGCCAATAGTAGAGTGGTGTGAGAAATAATAGGAGCCAATAGTAGAGTGGTGTGAGAAATAATAGATGTCACCAGTATTTGAGTTTATCTTCAATTGTTATGTTAACATTAGTGGTTTCTTAGACTTTAGAAGTATTTTTATTATAGCCATAAGTTTAGGAAGTGGGTCCATCTTTTACATTGCATTATGTATATAAATTAGGTTTAATTATCAATGAAATATAATCATATTATTATTTGACTTAAAACACAAATTGTGTAGGAGGATAGATTCCCTTGAAATAATTTATATGGATGCATTGATTCCCTCGAAACAACCAATTCTATTATTTTATTCTCTCTAAAAATTATTTACATAGAATAACACCTCCTTGGTGGATGATAGTGTTTCACAAACATAAACGTATTAATACATCTTTTGGTTCATGTGGGATGAGGATTGCACGTGTCTATGAGATTTTTTAGAATAAAGTTTTGGATATCCATATTATAAAAAATAAAAACATTAAATCTTTTGGATATGACATCCTTTCATGAATGGAGATGTCTATTGCAAATAGGTGTGAGACAATTCTATAAAATAGTTGGACTTTTATTTAAATTGGACACAATTAATTCTCTGCAAACATGTTATTTAAAGTTTGTGATCACCACCTAACGTGATTACCATCCCCGCTAGGGACCTACATATGCTAAACCTTGTGATTGATAAGTCTTAATGGGATATGATCTTATTATTTGTGCATATCAATTTTTTAGAACATATCAAAATTATCTTATTATTTTGTTGAAAGTAAATTTATGCAGTCCTTTATACATATTAGGGCAAATTATGCAACCCTCTCTTTAGGTTTAGTTGAATTACACTGTCCTAAACTTTAACGAAAATGACAGTCAACCCCAACATATTAGGTTTGACCAAATACTATTTAAGTGACTTTTTTTTTTTTTATTTATTTATTCACTATTTAAGTGACTTTAAAAATTATTTTGACTAGCCCGTCCTTTAGTTAAGGGTGAATCCGACTTTACCCTCTCTTTTATGGTCAAAAGACAAAGAAAGGCTTAACTATCTTAGCTAATTACTTAAATGCCCTAATATTGAACCTAAAAACCAAACTATCCTGAAATTTAATAACAAATAATAGCCCAAACGTCCAACTTTAAGATATAATTAAACTTTTGTTTCGAAAAAAAAAACCATTACAAAAAATTTTAAAAAATTCCACGATAAGCTACACAGATTACACTTGTTATTAAAGAACCATTTTTTCTCTTGGATCCATAGCTTGGATTATGATTCCTCTAGCCTGAAACGTTCTGCCATTGACAAAGAAGAAAAAGAGATCTTTAGCTTTAACCTCTATATTTGTAGCTGTGACAAGATGAGATCAAGAACAAAAGTCATGAAATGTGTTTTGTGAAGTCATTAACATGTGTTGTTGTAGTTGCTGTCTGCCAAAGAAAGGAAGGAAAATATATATAGACAGGGAAGTCCCCTTTGTTTAGTCAACATCAAGCTTGTATTTTCTTAGAATTCTTGAATCCTCTGATACACATTAGTTGCTGGAGATCCAAGCATTAGCGCCAAATTCAGTGAGAGATTGGACCTTTCAGTAGGCCAAGTGTGGTACACTTGTTTGAGGCTAATGGGCTTTCATGTAGCATAGTTTTGGCTCCTTGCATGTGTGGGCTAGTGGAGCAGGCCCAACGCGTTTCGGGCCTGCGTTCTTTGTAGTGGGCTTGGGGTTTCCAAGGCTTACCCTCAACAAAATGTAAGCAATGTTTTAACTCTACCTAGAGCTTTAACCGAAGGGGACTTAAAATACTTGAGAAACTAGTCGCAAACCCGTGTGACGCATAAGAAAATTACAAAAAATGAAATGTAAAGAAATATTTTGGTTTTTTTTTGTTTGTTTGTTTGTTTGTTTATTTATTTATTTATGTTGAAAATGTATCTACTTAGAGATTTATTCAATCAGAAAAACAAAATTGAGATCATTCAAACAATCTTAGAATATAGGTTTAAATACTGTTTTGGTCCTTAACCTTTGGCTTTTGTGTTAAATTTGTTCCTAACATTTCAACTGTATCAAATTGGTCCTCAACTTTTCAACCTTGTGTCAAAATGGTCATTATCGTTAAGTATTGGATTGAAAATGCTGACGTGACTAACGGTTTATTTTTAATTTTAAAAATATCTGACGTGACATGCCAACTCAAATTTTAATAAAAAAAAAATACCAACTCAAATTAAAAAAAAAAAAAAATTATGAATATAATGGCACGTGAGTTTCTTTTTTCCTTTCTTCCATCATGATTTCTAAGGGATCCGATACTCAATTTTTTTTTTTTAAATCCCTTACCCCCTTGCACAGCCTTTCATCGCCCCTTCCTCTCGCATAGCCATTCACCATCCCTCCCTCGTGCATTGAAGATGTCTATGTAGGTTGGTTCGAGTAGAAATATGGTATAATATCCACAAAGATTTCTTGAGATCTGTAAGGAAGTTTGATTGCTTAAAGCCCAACGGGGAGTTGGTTATTTTCAAAATTTATATAACGAATATTGATGATCAGCCCAAATGGGAAAGTGTGGATAGCTTGGGAGGTGCAATATTATTTTTGGGTACTAATTCTACCTTTTATACCTTAGCTTCTTCTCTTCCCCACAGTTGCAAGGGGAATTGCATAGTGTATATGCCTATTTTTTAACTAACAATTTGAATGGACCCCCAATGAAATACTTGAGCTTAATTAATTACTTAATAAACCAGCCCAATAAGCCCAGCCCATTCAAATATCCCAAATAATGTCCAATAAAATACTTGGGCTTAATTAATTATTTAATAAATCAGCCCAATGAGCCCAATCCAATAAAATATCCTAAATAGCTCCTAATAAATTACTTGGGTTTATTTTCTTTGACACTATTTTAGAAGCCCATAACCCGAAACACACAACCTAATCCACTAGAACATCCATGTCGCACCATCTGGGCCCATTTTTAAGTGCCCCGATACTGTTCACGAGCCCAAAAGAAAACCACATAAAACCCATGAACCCAAAGTATGCTTATAATGTGATTGTTGAGTTTAAACACTATTGGATTCATTGAGGGAGACAGCTGGAGCCCAAGCATTAGTCAGCCCAGCACCTGAAAAAGCTGAAGACAGCCAATCGTGGGTCCCATAAGGTCTGAACTCAAGCTGACAAAGGAGGGGTTGCATGTCTGCTGCTGGCAGAACCCATGCTATGTCCTATTTTACTAAAAAAGAGGAAGACAGCAGCAGGGCCATCTTCTCCAACGTGACAAGAGCAGCCAACCCACCATTTTCAAATTACTCAAGCCTCTACAGCTCATTCCAGCTCTCCACTCCACCGGAAACCATGATTTCTGGTACTGTTCACGCAGCAGACTTCTGCATAACAGCTCAAAGATTATTGGCAGCAACCAAAATGCATGGGAAATGAAGAAATATGATGGAAAACCCATAACCGTGCCCATTCCGATCCCAAAGGGACTCAGGGAGTAGCTCCCACGGCCCAGACCCGTGAGGAAGCTACTCTCCTTATGTTGATCCGACTTGAGGAGTGTGGTTTGGTGGAGGGGAGTCAGTTCCGAGATTTAGGTAGCCATGAACTGCTGTCATTAGGTCTGTTGGGAGGCACAATGATGAGTTTATGGATGCCAAGTCACAAGAGACATGCATAGACCTAACCATACACAAAAACCCACCAACAAAAAGCAATGAGTGCCTCTGACAAGCCATTTCAGAGGAGAAGAAAGCCTTATCCTGACATTAGGGAAAGACTATAATCATTTTTACTTATGCTATACTCTCTTTGACAAAACATGTCATAGAGGACTAATACTAAAAACTAATAGGCTTAAGAAAACCATAATCTCGGTTTTCCCATGAGATTAAGCCATGCTAATCATTCTATATATAGAGGACTGATTGCATTCTTAAGGAGGAGATCCATCAGACCCATTAGGTT